>JABXJD010000001.1:2847500-3237500 GCA_013375575.1 Percina caprodes
GTGCAGGAGCCCTTAGGGGTTCAAGAGGTCATCTTGGGACTGCGCCGGTGTCTGTGAGCTGTGTAAAGCAAGCCAGCTTCAAATCCTGCTGTAAAAAAACAGTTGTGTATATTATGATCGCTAACTGCTGGCCAACAAGTCCTGAGATTAGTAGCAGTGCAAGACTCGAGAGATTTTTCTTGGTGAAAGTTCAGGTCAATCAAGTTCAAACAGTGAGAGGATGGCCTTTGAAAACCACTCCTATGATTGTTTCAGACAAAAGTGTGCCTAAGTCATTTATATTTGTTTATAGAATACATGGACGTTGTATATTTAAGGTATTCTGTAAATATAATATAAATATTATAAATATATTTACTTTGATAGTTTGGATATAAGAACACCATGTTTTTAAGGTTCAGAAGTACTTCAAATCCTTAACTCGTCTTTGTTTTTTTACTAATGTGCTGTCAATGTTTGTGAGGACTGAGTTCTCTTTGTAAATAATTTTTCCATGAAATGGCTTCACATGCAAACGTCTTTTTTCCCTGTCAAGATTAAAGATCTAATATGGTCCATAACCTGAAACTAATGTGATTTTTTTTTTTTTCCTTCTGTCTTGTCTATTAGAATGGCAGTTTGTCTCAGGCCAAATTTCAGGTTTCCATTACATACTGTACATAATCTCTCTACTCCTCCAATATATGAGAAATATGTTAATGTGATTAACACAAAAACCACTATATCAAATTTAATATCCAACTACAAATACAAGATCCTTAATATAAAGAAAGGTACTCTTAAAACAGCAAACAAGCAAATCTGTAAATCAAATAATAATGTAATTTAAGCACTTCTACATACAAAAAACAACATTACACTTCTTCCACCCCCTATTTTACTGTTCTTTTTTATAAATAATGCTCTGACAATATCAACAGAGAGCCATCACAGTACATAAAATAGTAATTACTGACAGTATGACACCATCACAAGCAGTTACTTTAGGTAACATTTCATAAAAACATTGTATAAAGTTGACAGCATCTGATAAGTCATGTGGAGTGAGTGAGCTGAGCTCTAACACACACACACAAGAATAAATAATCAATTATACACATTTTTAGAGGCTTTTTTTCCTTTGGCTTTCTTTCCAGTTTCTTTTTTTTTAAATCATAAGATAGGTTAACAAACATCTTTGCTGCTCTCAGCCCGGAGAACAACACAAATTAGACAATCTGTGTCCCTTTTTGAAAAGTGTCTCTCTTCATAAATTACAGAGATTGTTTTCCTTTTTTTTTAAAAACATGGCAAATAATTTCATTAAAAAAAAAATCCAATCTTCAATCTATCAAGCATTAAATTAATTTGATGCTTGATAGTGCACTGGGAAGTAAGTATGGCTGTCAGAAAATGAGGTAAAACGTCTCCTTCCTTGGGTAATGCTGACACATCGATCCACTGGAGAGTTGATCCCTTTTCCACCAACAATCCTGTGAAAAACAGACAAATCTAATTGGTTTTGGTATTACTGCCACCACTACAGCTGTCGGACTCGACAACTTGGTTGAAATCATTATCATGATATAGGGCTAGTACCAAATGTCGGGATTTTTTACGTTCAAAGCTTCTATTGAGGCTGTCGAAAGAAGCTTTGAATGTCCGTCGTCATATTTTCTGAGCTCATCATCGCCCTAAAAAAAATTCATCGTATTAAATGAGTCAATATTATCCTTTTTTCGTAACTACTTTAGTAATTTACTGTAATAGTGTTAGAGTCAAAATAGGTTTTTTATTTGTTATTGTGGTTATATAAATGTAATTTATGGTGCTGCTAGACCGCTTCGTTAATACAGGTGCGTGCCTTCCTTTGTGTGCGACAAGCAGGAGAGCAACAGGAGTGCTGTTTTTGAATATTACGTTAGATAAAAAAAAAAAATTTGTTGCCAATCTTCTTTTGTTTTATTCAATACACTAACTTTTGGACTAGATGCAATCACTGCAATCTAATTCTACAAATAGTATAATACTAATAATATTAGTGTAGCCTAATTGTTATCTGCAAATAGGGCTGGGTGATATGGAGAAGCTCAAATATCACAATATTTTTGACCAAATACCTCAATATCAATACCGCAACAATATTGTAGTGTTGACTATTTGTGCTTTTACAAAATATTTACACAATGAGATTTTTGATAAATAATCATCAGTAATGTGAATATAATGAATAAGTGGGTAAAGGCAAACAGTCTGGTAAATTCAGAAAATGGCATCCCTTTACTGCAATGAAAAACACTTATGCCATATTACGAAATTACAATATCAATATAATATTGATATATTGCCCAACTCTATCTGCAACTGTGCAGAAATACTGGGTTTAAACAGAATGAATGCACATGAAAGAAAAAAAGCTGCGCAGCATTCGAATATTGATTTAGAATTCAAGGTCAACGTTATGAATGAAGCTTCAAACTTTCCGGCACAGCCCTATTTTGGTTATATTACAGACATTTCGGGATGTTGTAAGTGTGTGCAAAATGAAATACATGGCAATAACATTAAACAACAACAGACATGATGTAATGGGAATAAAACATACAAATGTGTGGGCTCAGGCCTGTTGGAGCTGCTCTCTCATTTTGGCTGCGATCTGCTCTCTTTTCTCGCAGTGTTTGTTCAGGTCCTTGCCCTCCATTGGCAGCGCGCCGTTCCACACCATCAGCACCGACTCCTCGTCTGAGAGCAGACAGAAGCTTACGATTTAGAGAAACTTACACAGCGAGACAACTGTGTGGGACAAACAATGAACCATTGCACTCACCAAAGTCATTTCTGTCTCGTCTTCTGCCCAAAATCAGCACCACATTCTTCCAGTTTAGTGTTTCTATTCACGAAAAAATGATCTGTAGCCATTACCGACATTCACAACAGCTTGACAGAAAGGCTTGTTTAGAAGCAGTATTTGAATAATAATTATGACAAAGAACAGGAGGGAAAGAAAGACATATTGAATTTACCACGCAGGCAAACTGTGAGCAGCATGCTGGGCTGCTCCATGCATTTTTCAGCTCAAACAGATTATGACTCACTATAAAAAAAAAAAAAAGCCAAAACAAATAACCCAGCTGTAGTATTATGAGTCTTCTCAGTAAGTGTTTCTGCTGCGGCATTATGTATGTCTTTAATTTACTCTAGGCTCAAATACTACTCTATAAACCCAGTAGAAAGCAAAAAAAGATTGAAACTGGAACAGAATGCAAATAAAAACAACTGCACGAAACATTTTTTCCCCAAAGGCTGAACAAAATACATTTTTGCTATTAACACGCAAATGAAAGCAACGTTTCCAGGAAAAATCCAGGAGATCATTTAGCAGGACTTACAAATGTAAGCCAGTTTGTGTTCTAAGTACTAGAATGTGCCCTCACACAGACACCATGGCAACATATCACCTGTATGACTTGTACATGTTGCACCATAAAAATAACACTAAATACATAAAATGCATGAAAGTTAAGCACCCACCTATGAGTGCAGAGGCAATACAGCGGATGGAACTGCAGACAGGGCCGATGACCTGCAACGGCTGGTGTTTGGAGAGCTCCAGCAGCAGCAGGTGGCCCCCTCTAGTGCCAATCCAGAGAGTTGCTGAGCTCTGCACCAGCAGGGCTTTGACTCTGGCCCAGGAGGGAGCTGCGTCAGTGGGCAGCTCCACCTCGCTGCCCTGCCTGCCTCTGCAGCCCGAGTCATGTCTGCAGGGACCAGGGAGAGGAGATACAGCTGCAGTCACACAAACACCAGGGGCACGTTCAATCTCAAAAGGGTGTGCACCGTTTTGTTACGGTTTCCTTGTTGAACGTCACGTTTCATCGGAACAATGTGAAGGGGTGTGCATCGGCTTTGACATATTTGTTTCTCTCATTTGGTGGGTGCGTCTCTTGTTTATTGGCTGTGTCACAGGTGATACCCAATCAGCAGAGACATGTATGTAAACTTGTGGTACTAAAAAGATACACAACAGGGTGTTCAATGCACCCCCCTTTCAATTTAACAAAACATGTTGCTGCGTTTTGTGTGGGATGAACATGGCCCTGAATCTCCAAAATGTCAGATTCTAAAAGGCTGTCAAGACTATAATAGCGGACAATGGACTTTATTAAAAAAGATTACCAGTAATTAAACTGTTTTTGTCTATTCAAGGCACAAAAATATGTTGTTAGGCCCCAAGATCCTGTTTGTTATGGAGAAACTTTTCTTGTTAAGTGTTAAGTTCTCACTGAAGTGTTGCTGTTGTTTCTGTACAGCTTGATTTGGTCCACACACACACACACACACACACACACAACACACCAAAGTTAACTGAAACAATACAGCTTTACTGAGCCCTGCTAAAATATATTATAAATAAATATACAACAAATATTTGTGTGTGTGTGTGTGTGTGTGTGTTTGTGTGTGTGTGTGTGTGTGTGTGTGTGTGTGTGTGCGTACCTGATGATCTGAGCACAGTCAATGCAGTCCACCATCCTCTCACTTCTCTTATCCCAAACCTCGACGGTTGGTGTCCCGGCTTTGCTCAGGTAAACATATTTATCCACAACCATTCGAGACACACACGCTTCACCTCCCAATGACTGCGCCTGCCTGAAGGACGGACACACACACAAACACACACACACATATTCCCATTTCTCCAAAAAGCTACATTTTCATTTCATGCAAATAGTATTTACAATCGTTTTACGCAGGAAATAAGTTTAAATAAGTACAAAGTACAAATGCTGATTCCTCAGTCTTCATTCAACGTCAATAAACATCAAACAACAGTTTGAGCTGATTTGAACCAAAACAATGTTTAAGTTTTAACTAGAACCTGCCCCTCATTCCCCTTCATGACATGGACTCACTGGAAGACGAGGTTGGGTCTCGTGTCGATGCTCTTGCAGACGTCGTAGTCGGCGGTGAAGGAGAGGATCTTGGTCCCGCAGCCGGCCCACACAGACCTGCTGTCCAGCGAATGCATCGACTGGCCCAGACACATGACAGGCGTGTTGACGTTTCCCACAGTGAGAGTTTTAACCGGCTGCCCGTTTTCTTGCTGGAGGGAGGAGAACAAGAAGAAAATGAAGTTCCAAGCTGCTGCTCGATGCAGTATCGGACATTTACAGCATGGGAGGACAAGGTGGGCAAATGCATGCTCTCGGGGGAATTGTTGGGTCTCTGTAAAATATACAGTGGGGTCTAGACCTACTCTACCTGTAAAGTGTGCTGAGATAACGTCTTCTATGATTTGATACCAAAAGAAATTTGACAGAATTTTGAGAACAAACACACTGGATTGTTTATTTAATATCTAATATTCACCTTGAGTACGGAGTCCTCATAAACAGTGAGAACTCCATCTGCTGTCCCAACCAGCAAGTAATTCTTCCTTTGGCTGAAAAGAAATGAAAAACATCAAAAGGCTCCATCTAAAAAAACAGTTGTAGATTCAGCATAATTATCTTGTTGTATCATAATGCGCATACTGTAATATGTCATTTGCAGATTGACACAAAATGTAAACTCAAATGTATTATTATGGTTTCTACACATTCTTCTTCCGCTATCCCTTTATCAATGAAGTCAAATTATGAAACATCGATACTGTTTCAATAGTCCTTGATGTTCAAGACCAAATTCAGTCCACAATCACCATTATATATATATATATATATATATATATATATATATATATATATATATATATATATATATATATATATATATAAATAAATGAAATTATGCCAATGTCAGATTCCTGAGCTATTCATAATCCACAGAGGATGATCACCAACTTAATGTTTTTGTGACCCTGTGACTTGTAGTCTGGCCAAAACCCAAGAAATATTGAATCTTACGTGCGGCGAGGGTGTACATGGAAGTACAGTGAGGTGACGGCGTCTGTGACACTCTGCAGGTGGTGCCAAATCCACGTGTCCTGAGTGCTGATGAGCACTAAAGAGCCGGATTGGGTGCCTGCCACCAGCCAATCACAGGACTCGGTCGGGATTTGGACAGTCACAAGACACAAAACGGGACTGTTGTCGATCTCCTGCAAGAGTGAGAGAGCCAACTTTAAAAACATGAAGCGACAAGGCGTGCTTGATTTATGGAAAAAGGTAATTCGTCACAGAAAAAAAAACACACTCAACGGGTTAAACAGTAAGAAAAAAATGAAAACCCCTTTGTCTGACCTAATGAAATGATTGTGCACTCATGTTATTGTGTGTCTGTAGTAGAAAGCTTTTTACAAGCTTCTCGGCGGGTGGTTACCCACAAATACCATGAGTACACACATTTTTTAGCTTACTGGGAATTAAATACTCAGCATCCAATGATAGGGCCTCCTATCAGTGAGACGGGTAAACCTAGTAGGTTGGACGACACCAACGTAAATTCAAATAGCTGTTCATGTGAGCTGTGCATGTTTGTGGCAGTTTATGTACGAAACTTGTTCATGTGGTGCAAATAATTTGATTCACAGTCAATGCCACACAGAGACATGCACAACTTTTCATCTTCATCCTCCTCCAGTGAAAGAGAAAGAGGTGTGATTAGAAGAGGAATGAGAAGGTAATTTAACCGGATCCCACCCGATACGTCCTCATACTTAGAGGGCCATAATGCCAAGCATAAAAGAATGAAACTCAATTGTACTGAAAAAATGCACTGGACTGATGTTAATATTAGGACATGATTTTTACAGTGAAGTACAGCGTCCAATAGCAGAGTTGCTTTAGTTTTTGTTAAAGCCTCTAAACTCCGGTGTTTTCCATTATTCTGGCTGATTAGACTTTTTTCAAGTTTAAGGTGGGCCGAAGCTTATTAGGTCACAAATTCTTTTTACCAATAAGGATGATAAAGGTGGCATTTTTTCCACCCTAACAGGTGCAACAACACTAACAGGAAGATGTCAATCTCTCAGTCTAACCACACCCGCACAGCTAGTTTCAGTTGACCTAGCTGATTGGAACACTTCCCGGAATGTGTGTGTGTGTGTGTGTGTGTGTGTGTGTGTGTGTGTGTGTGTGTGTGTGTGTGTGTGTATGTGTATGTGTGTGTGTGTATAGACTAACTGACTTGACATCTTTCTGATGATGCGTTCATGCATCCTGATGTATCGTGGTATGACTGCCACAAACTGTTGTGCGTAGCCTAGAGCATCAAGTGTGTGAAAACATAGGGGCCACAATAACAAAGATTTGCTGCTGTTTTCTTATGCAAGGTGTGTGTTTGTGTTATCTGCAGGACAACTAACGGGAAAGGACACGGATAAGGTGTTTCTTTATACTATTTTTATATTTATAGTAATTATATTGTGAACAATTTGACACATGTTATGTCTGTGAGTGTTTCTTGGCAGAGGTGTTTGTCCACAATAAACAGTTTGTCATTGAAATCCTTTCAGTGAACCAAAGTCGCCTACATCAAACGTCAGGTGTCAACAACACGTCACCAACTGGGAAACTCTGTTAGCAAAATCTAGCCCGAGATTCCCACAGGAAGTGACATAAATGATGATGTTTTCACTGGGAAAAATGTTTTTCCAATGTCCATGAACGCACGGTATATCCACGACATTGCATTTCCGGGATTACTCTGTTTCTGCCGGACTCAATGCCTCTATATTGTTTCTGTTTGGAGTATGTATATATTAGTGTGTATATATTAGTGTGTATATATTGTTTGGTTGTTTTGTATGTGTAAGCACATTTTGAGCAACCATGCTCCAAAGAAAAATTCCTCGTATGCATCTTCATACCTGGCCAATAAAGCTGATTCTGATTCTGATATTCTGCCGTAATTCACTCTTTTCAGCCCGATTTCCAGTACATTCTGCTTTCTTTGTGTGGGAACTTTAAACTCCAGTCGATTTATTCCTTCTCTATTTTGCAGCGGCACTGGCTGCCCATGACGATTGCGATTGGTTTAAAAAAAAATGCCAATAAAGCAGAGCACATTTGTCTTCCATCCTAGAATGCTGTGTGGACTAGCCAGACACTCCTCCCTAACACTGTGGAGGAAGGTCAGGCAAAGCGAGACTACATCAAGAAAAGCCCCTTTTTCCTCAAAATGAAACCAAACCAAACGTGAGATCAAGAAAAGGTTAACGGCGCTGTTGGTACCTGTGTAGTGACTGTACTGGTGTCCAGGTCCACGGCCGTGATGGAGCCTAGCCTCTGGGTGCTGCTGCCTCCTCCCAGCCAGGCTCTGTGCCGGTTGGAGGGGCCGTCCCTGCTGCCGGAGCTCACTGTGAAGCACTCAGCGTTGAACACCCGGGGAACCACCAACTCCCTCATCAGGCACAACATCTCCCCCGAATTCAGCCTATCAAACACCTGCACACATCCCAAATGTGTAGTGATGTGTTAAATGGCCTGTGAAATCTATACCTGAAGCCACTATGTGTGGTGCTGCATCGCTTAACGCGGTTCTACGGTGTTCGGGTCCTAACCTGAGCAGAAGTGGGACGACCCTGAGGGCTTTCCCTCAAACAATCCTTCATCAGCGTCTGGAAGCCCGGCCACGGTGAGCAACCGTAGTGTTTCACTGGATCTGTGTAGAAGGCAGTGAACATGTCACCAGCTGTTCTAACTTTACCTTTCAAATCAGTGCAGAAATGTATGAAAAATTAAACAAAATAGAGATATATGGCATTGATAACTTTGAACATGAGATCAGAAAATGTTAATACAGTCAGGTATGGTTTAATATATATATATATATATATATATATATATATATATATATATATATATATATATATATATATATATATATATATATATATATATATATATATATATATATATATATATATATATATATATATATATATATATAATATATAAATTTAATATATAAATAGCATTATGTTTAAAATATGAGTAAATTAAAATGTTATCTCATATCTTCCATTAAACAAAAAATAACCAACAAAAATATTGGCGGGATAGTTCAGTTCAGACTTGCAGCAACATATCATACACTGTACAACACAACTCTTTCATTATTACCTGGCAGTTTCCCCTGCACTGCAACTTCATCAAACTCACTGGGGAACTTCATACCGTCAGAGATGCGCTCACCACAGGTCAGGAGGTCGTAGAGCAGCAGGCCGAATGAGAACACATCAGCCTGCTGGTTATAGATCACGCTGCCTCGGGCAATCTCTGGTGCTCGGAAACCTGCCAGATATACAGCAATCCATTTTAAAAGCTATACAAAATGTCTTACACACAAACTTAAATCTGATTTGTAAGAATAACCTTACAGTATGTGACCGACAGTTTAACTGCAGTTTCTCAGAGGTTCAAATTCAGGTGAGAGGTTTAATTTTGTATTTCTTTTTATTGGGCCAATGCACATTAATCAACATTTCTGTAAATGCGCCAAAGTTAGCCAGTCAGCTAATAGTCAACTGTAGTTCTAGTTACCTAGACAGTATGTCTTCATGGTGGGAGGACATGGGGAGAACATGCAAATTCCACATAGAAAGGCCCTGCCCGGACCGGGGATCAAACTGCTCACTTGCTGTGAGGCAGCAGTGCTAACCACTGAGCCACCGTGGCGGCTTATAATGACTCATATATAATAAAGATGTATAAAGTTTGAGGAGGCATCTAACCTGGCGTGCCCTCTGAGCTCCTTACTCCCATGCTGCAGCAGTACTGAGCGATGCCATAGTCAGTAATCTTGGCGATGATCTCGGAATCGGTCTTCAGGTTGAACAGAAGAACGTTGTGGGGCTTGAGATCTCGATATATGATCATGGCTGCGTGAAGGTACCTGATCACAAAGATTAAACAATGACCAGAGCAAGTTCCTTTCCAAACTGTCACATTTTTTCACAACACATACAAAGGTCAAAGGTTTTGGGTAACTTACAAATTTACATACCACTCCAGAAGTTACCAGCTGATCTGGGTGGGGGGCTGATCTTTAATGCAATATCTACATTGCCTATTATCAGCAACCATTTATTCAGTCTTCCAAAGGCACATTCTGTTTACTAATCTGATATCATTTTAAAAAACTAACTGAGAAAACATTGGAGAACCCTTTTGCAATTATGTAAGCACATAATGTAATCTGAAAACTGCTGCCCTGGTTAAAATCTCAGCAGGCATTCTGTCTATAATGGAGTGCAATGAAAATTTCTAAGGGACCCCAAACTTTTGACCGGTAGTGTATATAATGTAAAATGACAGTAGCTCTGCACTTAGCCTTCATCAGATTTCCACTGTATTGTATCATGTTATGTAACACTGACTGCAAAAGACTTCAAGTGCACTTTCCATGACTTGTCTGCAATCTCCAAACTTTTTGAGGAAACTTAGCAATACCTACATTTATTCTGAAAAGACAAATTTAAAGTTGAAATTAGTTGCTGAACAAGATATGGAATGTAATGCCCAACTCTGTACCTGAGTCCGTCGGCAACATGCAGGGCGATTCTGTGCTGGAGCTTTAGGTTCAGGCTGCCGTTCTCATGTTCAAATAGGGAGTCCAGTGAGCCTCGCAGTGCCAGCTCCATCACCAGGACCTGAGGAACTGAGCCGGCTGCCAGCAGACCCACCAGGCTGGGGTGACGGAGGCGACCCAACACCGCCAACTCCTGGAGGAAAACAGACAACAAGAAGAAGTGAAGTAAGTGAAAGTTGGTGGCAGTAAACTACACGTAAATAATTAGATTTCCCAAAGATGCATAGAAAACAGGGATTGGATTGATTGATTGATTGATTGATTGATGAATGTGATGGCAATTCTTGTTCAAATAAACAATTTTAGGCCATACTTTCTGTTGTGGTATTCAATCATCTGCAGATGGACTCACAGTAACACACGTACGCCATGTGTATGTATGTATTATTAATATTTTAACCTTTATTTAGGCCAAGCTTTCTTTTCCAATGATGCTCTGATTACAGCAAAGAAAAAGAAATAATAAACGATTACAGTACAAATAATTAATCTGATCATAAAACAATACAGAAATTACACTGTGTAAAAAAACATTATGAAGGAACAATCAATCAACAATCAATCAATCAACATTTATTTATATAGCACTTTACATCAACCAAGAATAAAAACACAACATTCAATAAAATGAAGGAACAATCACAATATTACAGTACATATAAACAATAAAAAACAAATGTAAATCAATAATGTAGGCAAATAAGCGGGCTATTAAAAACAAGAGCAGTCCTTACAGTACCAGTCAAAAGTTTGAGCGTGTCCAAACTTTTGACTGATACTGTATGTAACACATTTTCAAGCATCATCTTGAACATCCCTATGGAAACAACTTGTTCTAATTTGAATGAATCCTGAAGTAAGTTACATCAGACAGAAACGTAAAAATTTAAAACACCCTTTCCAAATTTAAAATTGTATGCTTGAATGAGTGAGGATGGCTGGGAGCCTGTTATTTATTTAATTTCAGTGACTGCTGAGGTTGTCTTGAGCAAGGCACTTTGTCAATGTATTGTCCAGGACACATGCATCATGGGGTTTCTTATTTTAAATAGTTAGTGGTACCTGTCTGAGGAGTCTGTAGATGTAAAGCTCAGATGCATGCTTGTTGAATATTTTCACGGCTACTTCTTCATTTTTGTAGACACCTCGATAGACAGTCCCAAAGCCACCGTCCCCTATAAACAAAAGATATTTATGTGTTATATATCAGTTGTATTTGAAAATATATTTACCTTTTAATAACGGATATTATGTGGAAATGATAAACAAACCCAGTTGGTTCTCTTTAGACATGTCTACATCCAACTCTTCACTGTCCAGTATTGTCCCTGCAGGCTGGTCACTCAGTATCAAGTCAGGGGCGATCTGAGAGATGGGAAGTGTGTAGCGGGGATCCTTTGGGTTCACCAACAGAAAATCTATGATCACAATGTAATAGACATAATAGGTTTTAGATAATTGGAACCATGCATGTGGAATGATTAAAAAAAACGTTTGTATTTTTACGACCTGCAACGCCTTGCTACGCCCTGAACTGCTATTAAACTATTATTTCTATACATAGTTCCATTATCCTTATTGTTACTATAATTACCAAATACCAGCTGCTATATTTATTATGAATCATATTTCTCTATATCTGTATCAGTGTCTCTGTGTCCCAACTGCAGATGGCTGCCCACCTAGAGTCTGGGTCTGGGTCTGTCTGAGGTTTCTGCGTAAAAGGAAGTTTTTCCTCACCACTTTTGCACTAAATGCTTGCTCTTGAGGGAATTGTTGTAAATGTTGTGTCTTTGTAAATTATAGAGTGTGGTCTAGACCTACTCTATCTGTAAAGTGTCTTGAGATAACTTGTGCTATTATTTGATATTATAAATGAAAGTAAATTGAATTTTAGAAAGCAAACAATGTGTTTCAAACTAAAGTCTTATGGATTAAAAAAGAAACTGTCTTCAATTCATACTGACAAAACGTATTTTTTTTTATGTACCATTGTCAAAATATGTGAAGAGGTCCTCGAGCAGAATCTTGCTCCACTCCTGCCCGTCCTCAAAGCTGTAGAGAGCCCACTTTTTCAGAAGAGCCTCACCACTGCCGTGCATGTCAGTGTTCAGCAGGCCAGGAAACCATTCCTCCAGCAGGGAGTCGATGTGATCCACCACCTGACCCAGCAGCACCCGGCCTGGGGGATACACATATAAACATATTTAATCACTGATATGAAAACAATAAATATAGAAACAAATAACACATACATATACTGTAACTACATAACAGTAAGAAAAATGCTGTATGCATTATGGAGGCTGTGTGTCCAGCAAGACAAAAACTTTTTTTTTTATCCACACCTTTGCGTGAAGAGGGCACAGTTATCCTGACGAAGCTGGAGGGGTTCTCCTCCACCAGACAGTAGGCCTCTGGGGACCAGCTCAGGTACACGCCTCTCCTCCAGTAGATCCGGTTCGGTCGCACTGCTTTTCCTGGATAATACACAGCGAGGGAATTTCTTTAAAATTTGTATCTGCAGAGTAGCAGCCCTAATGAAAGAGTGGCTGATTCTGCTGTATGTTCAATTTACCTCCTCCACAAAGCAGATAAGAAGAGACCTCCAGTAGTCTGCTGATCTGGCGAGACCAGTAATCCATGGGGAAGTACGGCATCTCGTACAGACGCACAATCACCTCTGAGTTTTCACAGTGAGGCAGCTCTATTACCGGTCTGTGTTTGGACAAACTGTAAAAGAAGAGATGAGTGGATAGAAACAGTGAAATATTGTGATATGCCAATTTATTATTTGGTCCCTCTACAACAGCACAACCCCCAAAAAAAAAAAAACACAGACATCTGTAGCTGCTAATAAAAAAACATACCTGCTGGGTATCAGTAGCTGGTCCTCGCCAAAGGGTAAAGCGATCTGAAACTTCTCCAGCAATTTGAAGAACTGCGTCATGTGGCTCTTGGGAAAACATTTGGTCTCAAACAGAAACTTTTCCACCACTGAGCGCTGAACAACTCCTTTAGGATGCTCCCAGAAGCCACCGCTCTTTAATGTCAGCTTCTACACAGAGAAAAGACATTACCTAAATTTGTGCACTGGACAGATCTGACAGCATTCTTTTGCAGTCATGTACCTGCATATAAGAGTGTTAAAAGAGGCTTTTTATGTGGCCTCTGACTTGCTCTCTAAATCTTGATTAGCTATTTAATACAGTAGAAATAATGTGGGTAATTTCTGCCTGGAACCTTTCTTTGGAGGCATACTTGTTTTTGTAACTTACATATTTACTGTTTACAAGGGAACAGCTGATGTCTGCTTGAAAATAACACACTTCATCTAAGTATGTACAGTATAGAGCAGTGATTCCCAAAGTGGGGTCTGGGGACCCTCAGGGGTCCTTAAGGGGGCTCCCAGCAAAAGGGGGAATAATTTATTTTCACTATAATTCCATCCACAGAATGTATGACTATTTTGGACAAAATCTTTCAAATGGGGGTCCGTGGTCTAATTTGTGTACGTCAGTTTAGGGGTTCTTGATGGGAAAAAATTGAGAACCATGGTATAGAGGATATGCAATTGAATCACAACAATCTCTTTTAGATGTAAAAACAACTAGGCTAGAACAATTGTCTATTAACGTAAAAGTGAGAACAGATTTGTTTCGTAGTTTAGATAAAACTGTAAGATACTGTTTTATGTAAACATATTATTAAAATGATGACACAGCATCTTACAGTTTTATCTAAACTAAGGAACACATCTTGGTTTCTACAGTTTATTTCGAACAAAAACAAAATAAGTGTGTCGCAACATACAAAAATGTGATTGTGTCTGGGTGTTTCGGATGAAGCTACCTGGGAGATGATGTTGCACAGCCACTGTGGGTCGATGAAGTAGAGCTCTTGAAGCTGAAGTGCAGGATCATCAAAGTGCAGTAAAAGTCCTTCAATGTCAGGAGGAGAAGAAAAAAATCTTGCTTGGTCAGATATATTGTGGATCCCTTAGACAATATTTCAAAACAAATTAATCATGAAATGTCAGTGTGTTGTAGAATAGCTCTATCTCCGTATGGATTACAATTTCTACTCCTACCAGCACATGAAAAATTGACTGCACATGTTAAAGGGAAGGCACAGTTAGATTTAAATTCATACAATAACAGGGATGTTAAGACACTGAACCCTAAGTTGCTCCCTAGATGCTGTATATAAAAAGCTGTCCACTGTTCCTAATACTTAGGATGGGTTAAAATGCAGTAATAGAATTGCACTACATCATACCGTGTGTATGTGCCGATTAAGGAATAAAGTTTGTTTGTTTTGTACAGCTGTGACTCAAAAGAATCCAGGTTATACTGCAGTATTTTCTTCAAGTGCTGATGCTAAGATGAAGGAGAGCTGGGTGATATTATTGAATTAGGACGCTATATTCAATTACATGGTATATCAAGTTAATGTAAAGGCCTGTTTGATGTTGAATGCAGCAGCCCAGAACCCAACTGACCGGCTTCACTGAGGAAGTGGACAGCATGGGACAGCTCAGCTTCCTCCAGCTGCAGCTGACTTTCCTGGATGAGCTGCAGCAGCTCCTGGTGCCTGAGAACGGGGAACTCTGGGGGGACCCTGGTTCTCTCCTGCAGAACCCGGCGCTCCAGCTCCACGTAGCTGTCTGGAACCAACTGGCCCATCACAGGCTGGCCCTGGATCTGTGCAAGGGAAGGAAATAATACAGTGATAAGATAAGATAAATTAATCTCGTCGTTGGCAGTCGAGTGAACAAAAAATGGCAACACAGCACACATAAACACACAATAAACATGCATAAAACATAACCATATATTATCTCATCCAAATGCGTTCAATAAACATTTGATAAACCTCACACAAGACCCCCCTTACTTGTCCCACACTCACAGAACAAAGAGAATCCACTGCACATCCTCCCCCTCATATTGCACTTAATTCTACGCAGATTGCACATTTCCCCTTAAATCATGCTGCGATCAATAACCTTTAACTTTTCATAATAAACAGTAATAATAAGTATTAATATAATAATGCACAATATGTGGACAGAGGAGAGCTAAAAAAAAGGAAAGAAAAGGTTTAATCTGCTATTTGTGTCCTTTTACCTTGAAGCTGGTGACTTCCCTGGCAATAGCCTTGCGGAGCTTGGCCATGGCGTCCGAGTCTTCGCAGACAGAGACCATGTGGTAGTCCCGGATGGCAGGGAAGCCCTGGTGGTTCAGCAGCTCCTCTCTGATCTTGGTCAGGCAGGCCTGAAGTTGCAGCTCATCACTCACATCTGTGTGGGTTCCTACCAGGATGACCGGGGACAGAGGGGCTACGGCCTGAAATAAAGAGTGTAGGGAATTTTCTAAAAGCGGGAAGAAACCTCTACACATGTACATAATTGACATTTCAAAGTTAGCTGTGGTTTTCCAGTTTTTCAAGTTTAAAAAGTTAAAGAATTTTGTAAAGGTCCTATATTATGTTCATTTTCATATTATGTTCATTTTGAGGTTCATACATCTGTCCATTCCATTGCCATTTTACAATATGGGACTTATAATACAAGTGAAATAAATATGCAAATAATGTGACACAGTTTTTCATTATGAGATGCAATTTCTTGAAAGGTAAATACTACTCTAGTACTTAGTTTAATGCAGTGGTTCTCAACCTTTTTGAGTCGTGACCCCCACACACAAATAATGAAGTAGGTGTGTGCGTTTGTGACTTTTTCTCTCCCCCTGACCCGCCTTTAGATGCCTTTCTGTGTTCCAGGACCTTCTGATGTACAAATTAAGCTTTGAATATAACACATGAAATGTACTAAACTCACACAGTAATGTAAAAACCATTTCACCGTCTAGTTGTCTTCATTTTTTTATCCCAATCCATCTCACGACCCCGTTGGGGGTCTCAACCACCAGGTTGAGAACCACTGGTTTAATGTATGTTAATAGTAAAAAGGCTTGTTCACAAATACCAAACACATACTAAGTGGCAGCTGACTTAAAAGTACACAGAACAAACAAAAGAAAATGTATGATCTTTCCCATATCAAATTTTTGATCCTCGTTACAATTATCATTGACTTAACAATATATCGTACAACAATGGCTTAAGAAATAATCAAAGTTTAGCTTCTACAAACAAAAACGTGATATTGCTGAAGCCTTCAGTCCCTTGTTTGTGATAGGATTAAAAAAATTGGGAATTGGGAATTCAACACTCCACTCATCATAGTCATGAGAACTAAGTGAAGCTTTGGTTCTTTGACTCACTTTGATGTTGAAGAGCCATGGCTTGAGTGCATCCACCTGACTGGCTCCTTTGCTGATGCTGTATACCACCAGGTAGAGAGCTCTGGAAGTCAGGAAATGAGGGTGAGACCCACTGAACTCTTCTCCACCTGTGTGTTAAAGAAGCAAGGAGGAAAACTAAATCACACCAGCTGAATGATACCCAACATACCGTGCTATAAAATAAGTAAAATCTATTGTAATCAGTGGCACGCGCATTATATAAGACATATAAATCAAGTGACTACTTCTAAGAATACCTACCTGTTGTTGATGACTTTTGAGCTAACTTCAGGAACCAAATCAATTACTTTAGACACAGTTCATACTGCTTTTCAGATAACTTAAAACATTTCCATTATTATCTATTTGGTTAAGTATATTGCTGTGTTAGAAAAAGAGAAATGGTTCGGTATCATGTTATAATAATATTTTTAACGTTAAAACAAGATGTGTTTCATGTTATTACAAGATGTGTTTCATGTTATTACAACATACAAACTTATCACGGTGTAACAAGAAACTTTTCTTGTTATAACAATAAAAATTAAAAAATATATATATTTTGTTATAACGTGAAACATTTTCATGTTAAAACGTTATAACTTACCCTATATTGTTATATTGTTTGAATGAGGAAACTGTGTGCAGAGAATGGATAAATTGAGGAAAATGGCTCATCTGGTATCCTTTTTTGGGCTGTGGCAGCAGAGACATGAGGCCAACAGTTAGACATGGAAATGATGAATGAATCAAGACTACATGAGATCCAACCTGAGAAGTCCCAGACGTTCAGCACCATTTTTTTCTTGTCCCGCTCCCTGATGGTCCAGTCCCGGACGTCAATGCCAACGGCATCCTGCTTCAAGTTCAACTGGGATCGCTTCAGCTTCATCAGCTGCTGGATCAGGGTGGTCTTCCCGCTGCCAGCATTCCCCACCACGATGAGCTTCATCCGGTAGTACGGCACTGCCTTCTTCAGCCGCTGCTGCAGGAACCTGGGAGAGAGGGTGGAGGAATGGCATTTATTATAGGGCTGCTCGATTATGTAATAAATCATAATCACGTTTATTTTGGTCAATATTGAAATCACGATTATTCAACAATATTACACATTGACTTTAGGAAAGGAACTTAAAAACAGGGAAAAAGTAAAACAAATCAACAGTGAGAACTGTAAAATACTTTTACCATTTGGAAATTTTTTCTCACTCAGAACATGAGACAAAATAAAAGTATAGTAATATGCAAAATAACTGTTTTTCTTGATATCTTTGTGTCATTAGGAGCCAAAATCGTAATCGCAAATTACAGTTTTTCTTAATTGCACAGCCGTGGTTTATTATGAGATTTATTTCATTTTTTTTTTCTTCTATACGTATATTCAAGACGCAGTGATTAAAACCTGTAGTGAAAAGAACAGATGGGATTTGAGATTAACATGTAAAGAAGTGATATTCAAATAGCATTTAATATTATTATATCTTAACAATAAAAGCCCTCTGGTTTGTAAAGCCCCTGACCTGACTATGTCCTTGGTCTTGCTGCCAATGAGTTTGAGGTCCAGCTGGAGGCGAAGGCCGTCCAGCGGCAGGTCCCACAGTCTGCCCAGTTTCCCCATCTCATCAGGGAAGGACCGCAGGTCGGTGTTACGACTCACATCCAAGGAGGTCAGATCTTCCAACAGGCCGATCTGTGGAGGGATCTGAACAGAAACAGTACAACCATTGGTGCCTTGCTAAAGAGCACTTTGGCAGTGCCCAGGAGGAGAACTGCCATCTCTCCAGCTAAGAGTCCACACTCCGGTTACCCCCTACCGACTGAGGTACTGCCACCAAGATCACAAAATGAAATAAGGACTCATGATAGCTAAAGAAAATCATGTAAACTTTACCTCTGTGAGCTTGTTGTCACTCAGGTGGAGTTTCTCCAGTCTGGTCCATTTGTAGGTCGGCCCACTAAGATCCAGAACTTTGATACAGTTGTGACTGAACATCAGCTCTCTGAGGTTGCTAGACTCCCAGAGTCCCGGGCCAGGCAGCTCAGCAATCCTGTTGGTTCTCATGTCCACTGACCGCAAGCTGTACACGCAGAAATTAAAATGGTTTGCACAATAAGAAGAGTGATGCATGGAATCTGTATTATAAAAAGGTAAAATCAAGCTTTGAGAGTAAGTTAATGTCCATGAGACATGTAATAGCAATATGGAAATGTGAAAACCAGCTCAGTATCTGACTTACTTTGGGAGATTAAGGATCGCCTCAGGAACACAAGTAAAGCTGTTGTTTGCTAGTTTCAGTGTGGTGATCTTGGATGGGAGATATGACAGGGAACCTGGCGATGACAGTAGAGATGTTTCAGGTTCAGGTTCAATTTATTCACAAAAGTTAAAAGACAAGTGCAATCATAAAAAAAAATCCTCTTCCGAAATTCAACACCAAATTTGTCAAGATGGTATGGATCCATTCAAAAGCTCTTTTTTCAGTTTTTGAATATCATCTGGATTTACCTGATAGGGGTGTTGTAATTAAATGAATTTCTTTCAAAATGTAAAATGCTCTTACAGCTATGCCAACAGTCTGATTCTAATGTGTTTTGGAGGGAACAGTAATTCAGAGAGTAAACAGAGTGTAAATTGTAATTTCATGATATATATCTTTCCGTTTTGCTTAAATATTCTCTAACTGGGCATTTGGTCTGTCCACGGAATCTTAGTCATGTGGTGCTTGAGTGTGTTCCAGAGTACATAGCAGGCAGACGAAGAAGGCAATTGCAATTGCAGATTCTTGTATCTAATAATCAGTTAATAGTACTCACAGATTTTGTTCATGGAGGCACTGAAAGTTTCTAGTTTGGGGCAGGAGGTCAGGAAGTCTGGAGAAATATTCTCCACGCTGTTCTTGCTCACATCGAGCAGCTTGATCTCGGGCAGAATCAGAGGCACACAAAGTTCAGTTATACGGTTACTGAAAAGAGAAGGAAAATAGAAGAAAAAAACAGTTGCTTCACCATTCTGCAAATTAGACATATGGATGCATGATGCTGTCATAAAATAGTATGGCTATGTTTTTGCTGAGGAACCTGATTTGACATTAAGAATACAAAAAGGTTAGTTTTGTCCTAGGTTATTCAGCACATAAAAATAATGAGTATGACTATGGGGAGGGGAATGAGATGCTAATTATTATGTTTTAAATCCTAATTGTGATGGAGCAAAACATCTCAAAAACGCCATTTATCACTTCAACCAAATTTGGTGGAAAGTCAGGGCCCAGTCTTTTGTGCTGGTCTAGGACATTTCTCTTTTGAAGAATTTCTTTACACTGTGCATTATTACTATTTTATATGAACTACTACTGCACTTACTTGAAAACAAAAAATCCTAACCATGTAGCCAAATGGTTACAATGCATATAACTCATCCCGGACCATTGCTGGATGTCATAATAAAAAATGCCAAAAGAAATATAATCTCAGAAAGTATCTGAGAAATCTGCCCCATAAAGGAAATTAAATAATGTTTACTATGATTTAGATTTACAACATACAACAATCTTATTACATCTCTGTACTGATATAGAAGTTCATATCAGAAGCCACGTTTTATACACAATAGAATTCATTATATAGACCATTAATGTGTTGGCCCATTTCTGGAAATTCCCAATAATCATTGGAGACATGCCCAGTGTTCTGCTATGCAATAACATGTGAAATCCAACCAATTTCCTAATGTCAAAATGTCCACATTTGCTTCTATCTGAAATGCAGAAGTCCAAAGAAAATCTTATTATGTGTCTGTCATTTTCATAGCAAACAACACAACAAAACAATAAAAGGGACATTCATGTGGGTGCTTTCACTTACTAACTGCCAGAATGCCAGATGAACTCTTCAATTCCCTGCTCATCTGAGAATTACAATCAGCAGCTTACCCTTCCATAAACAGCTCCTCCAGTTGACTCATGGCACGGCCCAGCTTGTCAGGGAACGTGGTGATTTTGTTGAAAGAAAGATTGAGCTGCCGCAGTGATCGGCAGGTGACAGCAGGGTCAAAGGTCAGTAGGGGACCCACACAGTTTCGCGAGACGTTCAGCATGCTCAGTGAGAGCAGAGACAGCAGCTCCACTGGCAGCGACTGAAGCTGGTTGCCCTGCAGGTCTAACCGAGTCAAACTCTTCAAACTCTGTTAAACAAAAAACAAAAGGTTCAGTGTAATTTTCCTTTTAGTATTTGATTCAGTCTAGCTATTCAGGTAAGAATGGGTGCCACCTGGCAAAGAGCTGAGGGAAACTCCAGCAGTCTGTTGTGGCTCAGGTCCAGACGGTGGAGATGCCCCAGCTGCTGCTGGACGAAGCCATCATCCATCAGACAGGACAGGGAGTCCAATTCGTTCCCCGACAGGTCCAGAAGGCGGATCCTTTCCTTGTCTTTGGGCAGAGCAGCAGAGCTCTCAGCAAATCCAAACACTGAGGGGGTGACAAATCATTAGCTAAAATCTGATGGAAAGATTGCAAAAAAAAAGAAATGTGTGTAGAGCAAGATGTTTTGAGCCTCTGTTGAAACAAAAAATTGCTGCTCTGAAAAACCCTTTGAGAAAAACTTAAAGTTCTTGCATTATACAACAATAATTATGGATGGCAAAATAACATGTTTTGAAATTCACACCTAACTTTACATCCATTTTTCATCTGTTAGTAGGCAAATTGTAGTAAGAACTGTTTATTTTTCTGTCTGTAAAAAGGTGCTATATCAAATAAATTATTGTTTAAAAATATTGCTTTTTAAAATCAGTAGAAGTTGAATCTGATGGCAAAACCTTTTTGACTTGAGCCAGTCCTTCCGTATCTCCTGTGTACATGCTCACTGTGTTCCTTCTCAGTTGGACCACTCTGCAAAAGAAGAAAAACACCAGAGAGAAAAACTAACAGTGAGGGATGAAGCATACATTTGGGTAAGATTTAGTGAGAGAGAGACTGCAAGAATATTTCACTTAAAAATAATTTAAATCCTATCCTTTATGATGTTAATTTGAACACACTCCAATGAAAAAAATATTCTGACCACTGTCCTAAACATAAGATATAAATGAAGATGTTTCACGGTACCTCTGCACTGGCATGTCTGCGGCGTCCCTGCTTCCTTTTGAAAGACCCTTCTCTCAACTCTTCTGTTGAATTATTATGTGGCTTTGGAGACAGAACACCTGGCAGGGAATCACTTCCTACAGAAGGAGAAGCACACGTTATCATCAGAAGGTGCACAACATTTTATTTTAGAAACCAATTCAAACCAGACTAGCTCATATGCCTTTCACTGCCACAGAACAGTATTTTTCCTCTCAGTTTGAGGTTCAGATTTGTAAGAACAATATTTGTTACCGTTCCCCTTTGTAATTTAATTTTCAAAGGGTACTGATTATCATTTGCGATATGAAAATTGTTGCTAATCAAAGCCCAAATAAATTTAATTAATTTAATTTAATAAAGTTATTTTTTTCGTACACATGTACAGGTCCACAAGTTTGCAAAGAAAACATGAGGATGATTCTCATAGAAGTGCTGCTATATAAGGGCATCGGGATTACAGTCACAACTGGGATGTTTGATATGAATGACTATAGTACTAGTTAGTGCATGAAGGGAGTGGCTTGGGACAGGGAAGGGGAGAGCTGCAGGAGGAGGGCTGTATTTTCACATTCTAATCTTATGAAGTAAGTGGTCACACTCCAGATGAACTTGTTACTAATGAAGCATCACTACACTCAGTAATACACTGAGAATAATCGCTCATCGACTCAAAAAACATCTACAACTAATCAATATGGCTTCTTTAACGCGCAACAGACTGTGAAAAGCAATTCAGAGGGATGACGCTGTGTTAATTACTGTAAGTGGAAAGACACAGGATATTACCGAGTATAATCTTCAGTGGTGTTTCTGAGAAAACAAAGTTACAGTAAAGAGAAATTACTTGATCAACTGCTGGAGAACAATAAAACTACAGTCTAAAGTTTAACAGATTATTTCTATGAAATTACATCTATGAACTTTACCGTCACTCTCCATATCGTCAAATAAACTGTCGTCCATGGAGACGAAGCTGAAACTGGAGTCGTCGCTCTCGTCAGAAATGTAGCCAGATGTGAGACAAGGGTCGCCGCCCAGAGATCTAGGAGGACCACCGAGACTCTTGGACCTCTGGAAAGACTGAATGTACCTCGCCAAACTCATACCTTTACCTTAAAGACAAAACACGGTACATGTACATTAAGACAGGGCTGCAACTAAATATTTATTCCATCTTTCAATTCCTTTTTTCAAATAACTGATCAACTGCTTGTTAGGGAAAATGTCAGAAATGTTGCCTTCAAATGACTTGAATTGTCCAAAACCTGAATTCACAATATTATAAAACAGAGAATAGCATCAACTCCTCCTCACTGTTCTTGTAACGGAGACTGTATGTCCTGCCTCTTTCCGTCAGCAGGGGGCTGAGCCAGGCTGCGTCCAGGCGGCCCAGCCGGAAGCCCCCAAGGCAGAGGGCGCTGTTGTTGAGGTCCAGACCCAGACGGCCCAGCAGCTGAATGACTGTAGGTCCTTCACCCCGCTTCACGCTCACAGCCAGAGCCCTGCGGAGGTGCTGCTCGTGGGCACCTCGGCTGAGCAGGAGCTCCACCAGCTCCAGAGGGCCGCCTCTCTCACACACCTGAAAAAGAAAGCTCAGAGTTAATGATTGAGATTAAAATCACAATTATTCTATCTATTAGTAGGGTGAGTGAGTGTTGAAACTGAATTTTGGTACAGTTTGAAAAAAGTTATTGGCACAGAGAATCGACAACTGTCCAGTACCAAAACCTGGCCTAATGTGTCTGGTTGCATTGGGAGTTTTGTTAGCTGTACTATTTGTATTGGCACTGTATCAATCATATTTCCCAGCTATTCTATTAGTCAATAAAATATCTAAAACAAACAACAAAAACCCAAACAAATGTCCATTACAAGTTAGCAGTGCTTCAGCTAATGTTTTCATATTTTTTTCAAAAGTTTTAATTGCTTACTTTGTCCCATCAGCAGCAGAAAAAGTTATTATACAATTTCCAATCAAATGAAATGGAGAAAAGCAACAAATCCCCCCCCCACATTCAAAATGCTGGAACCAGTAAATATGAAGTATTTCTGCTTATTAAATGACAAATGTTATGAAATAATCCGATCACAATTGTTTTGTCGTTCCCATCCTATTCAACTTCCCTAAGGCAATAAGCTGCTGAACGCAGAGTGGCTGCAGTAGATATCTTGAATGGAACTCAGGTTATATGTGTTTAAAATTAGTGCACTGTAATTTGTTATGTGCAATACACTTGGCACACATTTTATTTTATCTCATCCCATTTAATTGTATTTTTTTAATTGTATTTATTCAGTTTTTATTTATTGTTGTTGCCGTCACTGATTACTGGCAGTATGAATGGTGTATGTCTCAGTGGACTGTAGAAACTGAATTGCCCTTCGGGATAAATAAAGCTATCTGTATCTACTGGCTTGACCTCTGTGAGCTGACTCTTAAAGCAATTACGAGATCTTGGAGAAAATAGTGACCCGAAGCAAGTTTGAGATCACAATGTTCTCAAGATTTAAGAGACACACAAGAATATGTACATTTTCTAAGAACCGCTCCATTCACTTTGATGACGTAACAGTAGATAGATAAGAAAGGGGCACCAGAGGAATAGAGGATTGGTTCAAGGTAGGTTCACGCAGATAAATCTTCAGGAAGGCAACATTTTAACAATTTATGATTCCAATACAGATAAGAGAATATAACATTCACAACAACAAACAACCAAATTCTGCTGATGCACAGACTAACAGTTCTTTTTATAGTTTCAGCATTATCAAATAAGTATATTGTTTTCCAAGTTTGTAGCTTACACAAGAAGTGTTTGAGTTAAATGCTAACGTCAGCATGCTAACATGCTCACATAACAATGCTAACACGCTGGTGTTTAGCAGGTATGTTTGTTTAGAGTGTTAGCATGCTAACAATTGCAAGCTATGGACAAAACAAAACATTGTCCAGTCAACATTATTATTACTTTTCATCCTGAGCATCATTTTTTTGTATAACCAAATTCTATGGTAGTCCATAGAATAGTTATAGACATATTGGTCTGGACCGAAGTGGTTGACCAACCAAATGCCAATCTTAGAGAACAATGCCATTAATGTGAAAAATGTCAAACATCAGTTTTAGAATTCTGTTTAGAGCTTTTTTGAGATAATATGCTAAAAGAACACAAGAGTGTCAGGAGTGAAACCATAACTTCCCTCAACAATTTAAACATGATCTGATTTGACAAATATGACGATGTTTGCCTAACTTTTCCTAGTCTAAATCCACAACGTTTCACTTCTGGGATTGGTCCGTTAATTTGATCCGGAATTTTTTCCGGATGTCCCTCTTTTCAACCCAATGTCCGTTACTTTCCGCTTTCTTTGTGTTGGAATTTTAAACTCTGGAGGATTTATGAGGACTATGGTTAACTGCTCCTCAGATCTCTGCAGGGTAAATCCAGACAGCTAGCTAGACTATCTGTCCAATCTGAGTTTTCTGTTGTACGACTAAAACAACTTTTGAACATACACATGTTCCACCAAAACAAGTTCCTTCCCGAGGCTATTTTACAGGGGCCCCATGGCTCCTTCAGGCGCATAGCGCCTTCCAAGACGATTGTGATTGGTTTAAAGAAATGCCAATAAACCAGAGCACGTTTTTCTCCCATCCCGGAATGCTGTGTGGACTAGCCAGACCCTCCTCTGTAGCACTGTAAAGGAAGGTCTGGCAATGCACGACTGAACTTTCCCTAACCCTGGCATGTGGGGTATTGTGACCTCTGACCTGGTAGATGAGAGATTCTGTTTTGGTTTTCCCATTGATGTCTGCGCCCACTCGATCAGACACTCAGCCAATGTCGTGTCTCCGTCCTCACAGGCCTTTTCCAGCATGCTGTAGTGTAGCTGTGAGTCGCACCACATCTTAGACAGAGCCAGGCACACTGATTTACGCAGCTTGACAGCAGACAGAATGAGAGGAGAGAAAATTAAACGTGTTCCTGTACAATTCAGTTTTGTACTGTATGGGCCTGTGTGTGTGTGTGTGTGTGTGTGTGTGTGTGTACAGTACAGTCTGCGGGTCAACATAACTGCCTGCTGATAAATAGTATGTGACTGAATCTAAAAAGATATTTCCATTTAGATATGTCTTTTTTTTAAAGAAAGAAAGAAATTAATGCATTTTATGACAGCAGATCAGAATGGAAAAGTCAAGAATCTAGGAAAAAAAACTGCCCTGGTTCTTTTGGAAAGTGGCAGTTAAGAGACAAATACTTATCAAAAATTAAAGGCTTTTTTAAAATATTTGTTTGAAACAAGCTGTGTGAAGAGGACCCCTGATTAAAATCTGTAGTGAGAAGAGAGAGACACAGAAAGAGAAACTGAAAAAGAGGAGGAAATAGTGGTTTAGTCATGTCTAACCGTCTAACTCACAGCAATGTTGTTCTGGTCAGGAGTCTCTCTGAGGTGTTTGAAGATCTGCCTGTCAAAGTCTTCTCTCTGCAGTTCAGCAGCTGCTCCTGAACAAGCGTCCAGCATCCTTAAAGCCACCTGAAAACACTGCGGGACACAAAAAACACAGACAGATCGTGAG
This sequence comes from Percina caprodes, assembly GCA_013375575.1. Classification (NCBI taxonomy): domain Eukaryota; kingdom Metazoa; phylum Chordata; class Actinopteri; order Perciformes; family Percidae; genus Percina; species Percina caprodes. The sequence continues at coordinate 2,874,026 of JABXJD010000001.1, forward strand.
TTTGTAATCACTGAACTATAATCAGTAACAGTCAAGAGAAGCCAAGTTGATTTCACTCAAAGGATATACTGTAGCCCAAAATACAAATTTGCATCAAAGGGCTTTACAATATGTACAGCATACAACAGCCTCTATCCCAAGTCTACACTACTGTGACTGGATCTCTTTATCCAGACCACTAACAATAAATCACATCTACATTTAGCATCATAAGAAAGCTGCCTGTTGGTCTACAACTGTAAATGTTTAACGTAGGGTGAGAATATGTACAAATATGGAAACAGATGTTATTGTGGTTTCTAATTCTGATAAAAAAAAATATGTCAAATTGTAGTTTTCAAGTTTTAAGCAGGGCTGCTAGACATGGCAGTAACAATATGTATTAAATTTTGACATATTTTGTGTTTTATTCTCAGCAGTTTAAATGTTGTAGTTGGTCCTACTTCAAAGAGACGCTAACTCCAAAATATATTAAGGGAATTTCAGTGGAGAGTTGTGTTGCCCATCTAACTGCCAATTCTTGACAAGCTGTTAACCCTTGTGTTGTCCTCCTGTGACCATGCAACTTGTTGTCCTCCCGGCTTTACCCTTTTTTAGAAGCTTTTTTTCCCCCAAGGTTTCTTTTACTTTTTTGAGGTTTCTGTCGCTTTTTTGGTTGTTTTTTTTTAATCACCACCACCGGATTCACCACTAACATCAAGTTTTTACCACTAATTTTACAATATTTTATAATTCATGGTCAATAAATTGCATTTATATTATACTTTATTTTTTAGTTTAAAAAAAGCTGAAATTATGAATTATTTTGACAAATAGTTACGATTGAGTGGATGATCACAGTCTGTCAAAGTTTAGTCAGGATACTGTCTAGAAACCATTTCATTGTTTTTTTGAATTCTATGAAATTTTATGAAACACCCAAAATTCAATGAAAGTAGTGAACTGATCATTCATTTTACTTGTGAAGAGCATTATATGGAACTATCCAGTTATTTCGGGGGCAATTTGCTTGAAAGAAAACCATATTTCTGATGTAGCAACTTTGAAACCGGGTCAAATTTGACTTACAGAATTACAGATTTGAGGGTTAGCACTTAATGACAAAAGATTAGATTAAAGAATAATTTAACATGCATTGTGTTTCAAAGGTTACCTTCAGGAGCATCTCAGACTCTTCCCTGTACTGGATGAGTGAGGTGACCACAACGGAGGCCAGAACAGGTACAATCATCCTCGACAGCTTCTTCTTGGTTACGAGGTAGTTGAGCAGGGTGAGACCCCAGTAGTGTATCTCTGGAAGAAGTTGGGAAAGTTAGTGAAAGCATGATTAATTATCTTTAATATAGAAATAATATTTGAAATGTCTTTTAATTCCACTATTCAACAACTGCACATTCAGGTTTTTGCACACCTTTAGTCAAAAAAACAGATTTCACCACATTCACTACAACTAGAGTACTTCCAAATCTGCTTTTATGGACCTAAACTCAAGAGGGGGCATAATGTTCTGTAAGTGAAATTATTTATTAGCCCTAGGTGCCCAGACTTTCACTGCAGAGTAGGGCTGCACGATATGACCTAAAATCAAAATCACGATTACTTGCACATTTTACCTCGACAACGATAAATAAATAAAAATATTTTGGCATCATAGTTCATTGGCAAGGGGTGTACTGTAAATAGGCTCAAATATTGAATGTGAGATATTTTTTGTAATTCAAAAGTGCTTATTTTGTGATATTAAAATAATTGAGGGAAACACACAAACCAGGAACTATTATGGCTAGTTTTTTGACAAAGTATGAAATTGAAATGAAAGCACACATTGCTTGAAATGAAAATGTCACATTTTAGTTTTTATAAAAATTACAGCTTCAGAATTTCGATGTCGATATTTTTGATTAATCGTCCAGCCCTACTGTAGAGCCAACAGTACGCCATCCTGTTGTTAGTCTTGTTTAAGACACAAAGCAGATTTTTCCTGTCCAATTTAATATTAAAAACAATAATCTAATTTGGGTTAATTCAGGCTATTACTGACAATTGTTTACTGTACCTCGTTCCTGTGGGAACATCTGTAGTGTATGCAGCACTGTGTCGATCGCCCCCTGCTGGCAGAGCAGGTCCACTGCACCAGAGCAGTCAGCCAGAGCAGACAGCACCTTCAGACCGCACGTCTGTATGGTCGAGCTGCTGATGAACTGCACACAGACACAAACAGCGCTGGACATCACGCTGGTGGACGATATTTATACTGTGTCTGCAGCTGAATAACGCATATAATTGTAAAAAAAAATATATATATATATATATGACAATGTAAATATACTACGATGTAGTACTGTGGGTTTGTGGATGGCAACTTTTTTTTAATTTATTTTTTTAAACGGTAAACAAAATGCAGTTCACAAACAAATGCTTCAACATCTTAAATTAATATCAACATGTTGCCACAATCTCATTGCTGTAAACGGGGTGGATAAAATATCATAAACACCTATAAGTGTAATGCATGACCATAAAGTTGATTCAACACCTTGCTGAAACAGTTAAAAAATGAACATATCTTTCATGAAGGTTGGATTTATTGCAGACTGTTGTCTTAGGACTGCATTGGTATTTGCTGGGTGTACCTAATAAACTGGTAACTGGCTTTATAATGTTTATTTTATAATTGTTAAGAAGGAAATAGCTTTGGAAAAAACAACCTGAAGTTTAAGATTTAGGATTCAGTCTGTGCAAGTGTCCTTTCATTAACCAAACATATGCTGTAAAAAATAAATAAATAAAAGTATTTTTTGACCCACCTACAGCAGATAAATGGTTTTAAATCATCAACGAGATTAATGAAATGGAACTAAGACTAAGCCCGAGAATGATTTATACTTTGAAAGACAGAAAAAAATCATAATATTGTTGTTGGGATTATGAAAATGGCAGTTAGATTTCCCCTCTCACCTTTAATTAATCTTTAACTTCATGCTTTTTTTAAAAATGGTTAACAATATCCAAATGATGTAGCACTACATACAGAGTTGCCATCTATAATTTTACTATATTTGTGAACAGTATTGTTTCCTTTGTTACTTCTGACACAAAGATAAGATAGAAAGAAATAAAAAAAAGGAATTATCAAAAAAGGAATTGCAAAAATTATATTTTGGAACTCAAGGTTTTATATGGCACAAAAGGCAGTAAAAGGTTGTACATAATACTGTTTATAATGGGGGCTGGACTTCCCCACTGACATGTGATGCCTTTTTTCTTGTTTCTACCCTTTCCTTCATTCTGGTAAATTATTTTTCTTAATGTAATTACACCCTTTCAAAGTTCTGGTTACAAAGCAACCTACTATATAATTTCTACAATGAATGGATGAACTGTTTTTGAATCTACAGTATGTAATGAATGAGAACTATATGTACTGGCTGAGTAGTTGTTCACTGCTTCTGTTTATGTGCAAAACAAAATCCCATGAGGGTGTTTTTCAAGCTCTGCCTTTGTGTATTGTTGTTGGTTTCTGTGATATCTGTGCTATTTTATTGTATTATATCCGTCCATATTTTTAAAAAGCCCGCAAGGACAAAAAGGTGTGGAAAGACTGTAAGAAAATGGGTAATATTTTTGTCAGTGGGTTCATACCCTGTTGAGAACCTCCAGGTAAAGGGTGTGAGCTCCTTCCACCACACACTGGTTTTTTAGCACCTTCAGTGACACGTCAGCCATGTCAGGATCTGCAACCGAGACGCCGTGCTCCCTTAAACTCCTTTCTAGGAATACAAACACACCAAGGAAACAAGTGAAGACGAAGAGGGAAACAAACCTACACACATCTGCACTGTTGTCAATCACTAATCTAATAAGGAGTGTTACGAATGCAGTCCTTGGAGCACAGGAAGAGCACACAATTAACTACTCAAGCAGCTCCACTGACCCAGCTTTGTTCCATTTGGATTCGCAGAATATTAATACTGTAAATGGAAATATGTACTCGGAACCCTTCCTGAAAAGTAGCTGGAACTATCAGATCCTCTAAACATGCACAACTGTATTTAGAGCTGTTCATTCAATCATTGGTCATTCAATGCCTATTATTACAGCTACTGTTTATTTCCACAGCAGATTGAAAGACACAGATCTAGCATATAATGTCATTACAGATTACTGAAGAGCAACATTGGCATTCATCTGGACTTTTGCTTCTGTCCACCTGACGAATCCAAGTCCATTATTCACTCTCATTTTAGCTAGTAAAAAATATCTTAATCTAATTTCTTAATCTGTTAGGTGTTCCGATTTCTTCATCAGCTAGTCGCTAACTGAACTGTCTGGTGTTTGGTGCTGGACAGGTTGTGTACAGCGGGTTTATCAGAGCTTGTGTATGGAAAACAGCTGCCTGCTGCTGCTGGAAATAAGATGAGATTGATGAAAATCCTAAAAGTGAGCTAAAAAATGGCTAACAGACTCAGCAGAGCTGCAAAGTTGGTCATAAGTTCCTGTGGGTACATCACTACAAGCAACTAATTTCACACCACACAGTCGTTTGATTAAGCGTTGATGAAGAAAATGCTGATCAGTGAAACAACTTTGCTGATTGGCTTTTACTTCTTGCTCCACGAGCTGTGAACTTGGTTTTAGTTTTAGTGCACCCCACTCCTGGAACAAGTTACAGCACTTTCTTAAAATCAACTCAATTGTGCCTTTTGGACAATTTAGAAACATGGTTCTAAACCTGCAAACTTCCACTTATAACAGCTTTACGTAATAGTATTTTCTTTTGCATCCCTATTTTCCTAATTTATTCAAATATTTTTCCAATTCTGAATGTTTTATTGTCTTTCTATAATTTCTCATGATTGTCCTCTCTGTGACCGTATTTGTCTTTGTAATCTGACTCGGTGATATTGAAAATGAGGGTCGCCCTCAAAGATCTCTCCAGAATAAATAAAGGTTGATTGAATTAGCAGGAGCAGAAAAAGACACCTTGGAGGAACAGAAAAACACCGAAATAACTTCATCAACAACAATAAAAATCTAACTGGAAAGATCAGCGTATAACCATCATTTGATTGGCAGGCAGGTCACCTATGGGCCGTGCATGAACACGACACAAAGTGCACTTATATTACCCGGGCAGAGGAAGACCAGGCTGGCCTGCAGAGCCTCCAGCTGGACCTCAGGCTGGAAGTTGTGGACCTTCATGCTGCTGAGGATCTGACTCATGGCCATGTTCAACTCATCTAGACTGGCTGTCCTACAGATATACAGTAAATCAAATATGTACTGTATGTCACAACATTTTGAGAAGATATTGTTGCTTGATTTTCATGACTGGATATTTTAAGTCAGAAAACAAAAGTCCTACAAAAAAAAGGTACAGAAAGTGTGGACGATCTTTGACAAACAACTCTCTACTCGGTGCGTCTTGTTTTTTTTCTCATGCAGACCTATTTTTTTTGTTATTTATACCAACTCATTTAGTTTAGTTTAAACTGTTAGTACCCACCTTCCCTGGAAAGCAGGTTGAGCAGTTTACAGGCGCTGACTGAAACTTCAGCTGAAGTTGAATGTCTCTTCATCATCTCCACTAGGTTGACGTGGAGGCCACTGGACAGCAGCAGAGAGCGCATTTTACCTGCAAACGGAATAAAGCAGACCTTCGCTGTACGAGCAAAGACATTTTTTTTCATATATATTTTTTATATAATTGTTGGATGTTACACCTGCAATAACGTTGTTGGTTTTGTTGCAACTTGGGAGGCATATCATCACTTCTTAAGCTGTTATGTCGAGTTTGTAAGCAAACAGGTAGTCTATAGCCACAACATTCCACTTCAGGGATTGCTCTCATTCTGCTGGAAATTCCGCCAACTGTATCTCTTTTACTGTGTCTGTTTTCCAATGTCCCATTACCTTCCTCTTTCTTTGTGTCCGGTGGATTTCTGAGGATTATGGTTACCTGCTCCTCAGATCTCTGCATGGTAAATCCAGACAGCTAGCTAGACTATCTGTCCAATCAGAGTTTTCAGGAAGTGTACAATAGTTTTTGGTGCCTTTTCACTGAAAAGAGCTGCGTGCTGTGGCTATATAAGAGCTATAAGAACAAACCAACACAGCAAAGTTGTGGGCCGGCCAGTTAAACATTAAGTTAAAACTCATTATGAAACTCCATAAAGCCTAGCGTAGCTGCGGATTCAGGTGATAACTCTCTGTAGGTTCACTACGATCAACTAATTCACCACGTGATATTATTCATGGTCACATTGTTTGTTTGATACATTGTTATGTTTAAAATATCAATTATAGCTGCTTTAGTGTGGACTCACTGTTGTGTGTGAGGAGTGTGCCAATGGCACTGGTAGCAGCTTGAAACACACTGGTGGAGGAGGAGTGGAGCAGCATGGCCGCCATCAACTGTCTGTGGACAGGAGTCCTGAAAACAACCACACAACATCCAACAACTGTCATTACATTCTCACATCAGACATTATTAAATATTTGTTAAACATCTCTTATTATAACACAGCACTTGTGGCCGGGTTATCCAGTTGTTAGAGCAGGCGCACATATATAGAGGTTTACTCCTCAACGCAGCGGCCACGGTTTCGACTATGACCTGCAGCCCTTTGCTGCCCTCTCTCTCCCCTTTCATATCATCATCATCATGTCCTGTGGAAATAAAGGCCTAAAAAATAATCTTGAAAAAAAAATGATAGCACAGCACTAAATTAATCCATCAAAATCTGATGTCCCGCATTTGCTTATTTTAATAGAGGTTTTAAATAAATTATTATATTTCTTTTGGGCTTTTCTGTTTTAAGAAGATGTGCGTACCTCTCTTCCTGTTCCTCTTCTGAATGCTTCACTCCGTACAGTAACAGATTGTGAATGGCCCAGCTTGCAGCTTCCTAAGGCAGCAAAAGTGATTTGCACCATTTAGACACTTTGATGTTTTCATAAATGATTGTATGTTAAATATTGTCTGTAGCTCGAGGGCCAGAAGAACTTGGGACTGACCTGAACATCTGGCTCGGCAGCGTGGAGCTCCAGTGCCGTACAGCAGACCTCCATCCAGCCCAGGCCCATGTCTTCCACCTCCTCCCTACCCCTGTTCTCCTCCTCCTCCCCTTCCTCCAGACCCTGCTCGGCCACCGCTTTGTTCTGCACAATGGTTGGGGCTGACAGATGGCGAGAGTAAAGATAATTACAACGCTGTATAAGATCAAATCTAACCATCAAAGGTCTTCTGTTCTTTAAAAACATACAACTTGTCCTCCTCAACACTACCGAATAGAAAATTTCTCATAAATAGGGGGGTGAACTCCGACTGTTGTTTTTGCATATGCACCAAACAAGAGTTCGGAGCATTTGGCCTTCTTGGAGACCTTGAATGGAGTCCTGTATGGGGCTCCAGTAGGGGACTCCATAGTTCTGCTGGGGGACTTTAACGCACACGTGGGCGATGATGGAGATACATGGAGAGGCATGATTGGGAGGAACGGCCTCCCTGATCTAAACCAGAGTGGTTGTCTGTTGTTGGACTTCTGTGCTAGTACTGGATTGTCCATCACAAACACCATGTTCGAACATAGGGATGCTCAGAAGTGTACGTGGTACCAGAGCACCCTAGCCAAAGGTCAATGATCGATTTTATAATCGTTTCATCTGATCTGAGGCCGTATGTTTTGGACACTCGGGTGAAGAGAGGGGCGGAGCTGTCAACTGATCACCATCTGGTGGTGAGTTGGGTCAGAGGGTGGGGGAAGACTGTGGACAGACCTGGTAAGCCCACACGGGTAGTGCGGGTAAATTGGGAACGTCTGGAGGAGGCCCCTGTCCAACGGACTTTCAACTCACACCTCCGGCGGAGCTTTTTGTGCATCCCTGTGGATGCTGGGGGCATTGAACTTGAGTGGACAATGTTCAAAGTTTCCATTGCTTAAGCTGCGGTGGGGAGCTGGGGTCTTAGGGTCTTAGGTGCCTCAAGGGGCTGTAACCCACGAACACCCTGGGGGACACCGGTGGTCAGGGAAGCCGTCCGACTGAAGAAGGAGTCTTTCCGGGATATGTTCATCCCGGAGGACTCCAGAGGCAGTTGCAAGGTACTGACGGGAAGGAAGAGCTGCGGCCTCTGCTGTGACAGAGGCAAAGCAGCGGATGTGGGAGAAGTTCGGAGAAGGCCTGGAGGGAGCCTGGGAGTATGCCCAACCAGTCTACATATGTTTTGTGGATCTGGAGAAGGCGTATGACTGGGTCCCACGGGAGACACTGTGGAGGTGCTGCGGGAGTATGGGGTGAGGGGGTCCCTTCTCAGGGCCATCCAATCTCTGTATGACCAAAGCGAGAGCTGTGTCCAGGTTCTCGGCAGGGGAGGGGTGGCAGTTCGGTGGGCTCAGGATCGCATCGCTACTTTTTGCAGATGATGTTCACGCAGAGTAGAGTAGTAGCTTGGAGTAGAGCCACTGCTCCTTCACGTCGAAAGGAGCCAGATGAGGTGGTTTGGGCATCTGGTAAGGATGCCTCCTAGGCACCTCCCTCTCTTTCAGGCACGTCCAGCTCGGAGGAGGCCCCGGGGAAGGCCCAGGACTAGGTGGAGAGATGATATCTTCAACCTGGCCTGGGAACGCCTTAGTTTAATAGGGTTAAATCTTCAGGCTTAGTCATGTCTTGGCTATATTTAGCTCCCTGGAAAAAACAAGTTGGTGGTACAGGGCTGATAACTTGATCAAATCAATCAGCATAGTAAGAACATATAGATAATTCGAGTTTAGATTCCCTGACCGACCACAAACTTGACCCTTGGGTCAGGCTGATATTTCCTGCCACTATCCCCGGGCCGTTCCCTTGATCAAGCATGTGCCTAATTAGGTGGGGAGAAAGCTATGCCTCTCCAGCTTCTCCCGTAGCTCTGGGTATATGTCCTGCACTGACTTGAGTGTGAGGTAAACTGTGCTAACTTGTGTCTCCCCCATCAGTAGCACTGTCTTCGATAATTGTGCTACCAGGCCCGATTGTTTCAGATATCTCACGAGTCCTTTAACAGCAGATATGGTCTCTCCTACATCCGCCGCATTGTCAGCCAGTGCGTAGACTCGCAGACTGTGGCGAAGGACAGTATTAGTTAGGTGATCGAGACAAGAAAGTCTTCTATATGGTTGCAGGGCTTTGATTATGTTGCTGCCTTGATCTGTTACCCACACTATTCTACTGAGGGAGCTAAATGTAAATGTGCTGTATTTATATTGTGCTTTTCTAGTCTTAACGACTACTCAAAGCGCTTTTACATCATACAGGAACCATTCACCATTCACACACATTCATACACTGTGGCTGAGGCTGCCGTACAAGGTGCCACAGATAAACATGCACACACATTCATGGTGCAGCATCGGGGGCAACTCGGGGTTCAATGTCTTGCCCAAGGACACTTCGACATGGGACTGCAGGGCCAAGGATTGGACCACCAACCTTCCAATTGGCAAGCAACCGTTCTATCACTGAGCCACAGCCGCTGAGAGCTATGGGTTGAGGATTTTCTTTTTACGTTTCTTCATTCGGATCCATTTGCGATCCATTCCATTTTGAATGAACAAACAACACAGTTAACATGCTTTGTCCTTGTTGCATTATTCATTAAGATAATTCTTAACATATTACTGTAGTTCAAACAACTCAGAACTGTAGTTGAGAACTTCAAATATAAAGGCCTACATAGGCTATTAAAACATTGTTGGCTTTAATTCTGGCTCTGGCTCATAATTACAGTTAAAATGTCGGGCCGGGCTCAGACACAACGTGCTGGGGCTTGTGTAGGGCCGGGCTTGATTTTTTGGGCCCGATTTAAGAGGATATGCTGTTTTTGTCCCCTGATGTAATTTTTCTTCTTGTGTATAATACTGTTATGTGCCGATGTTGAGGTCAAGGCATTAAATATAGCATATAGGAGTGTGTGTCCTCACTGAGGTCAGCCAGACAGGAGAGAGCGGCAGCTTGCAGCTTGACGTTGTCAGGGAAAGTCTGACAGGCTCTGACCAAGACTCTCAGGACGCCGTTCAGTACCAGGATGTTGTAGTAACTCTCTACAAGATGACACAAAACAAAGATGGATTAAACTGATGCATCCATTGAACCCATTAATCTTAATTTGTCAACTGGCAAAGACAAATTTTCTTATCAGGATGAAAAAACTGCCATATTGAAAGAGAGGATTCATTGATTTCCTAAACTGCGTTATCACCTACTGTCAACAAGTGAGGAGATACTCCAAAGTTATTCAATTACAGAACACCTGAGAGTTTTAAACTCTTAAAAAAGTGTTGACTACATTTTACATTGGTTCCAGTGAAGTAAATTACAGAAACATGCAACCAAAACATATTTCATTCAAGTTGTGTACGTACTAGTTTATTTCTAACATTCTGAAATAAGAAGCTTTTACATATACAGTACAATGTAAAAGTATCTATCAAATAAAAAGCTAACTATAAAAAGGTAGAAATAAGTCTACGGTCCTCTAGTGTAACCTTTGGATCCACTAAACGTAAGAAATATGTGGTGGAAAAAAACACTACACAACTGAAAAAAACTGAAAACATGTTGTTTGAGGAGGGAGGCTGGCTATCAAAATGAGACTTAAATATTAATATACATAGTTATATATGGCTAAGGTTGTGGAAATTTTGAACATCAGTGGGTCTGACCTGATGTAAACCTCCTAAACAGGCAGCAGGCCGTCTCCTGCAACTCCTCCACCTCGGAGAACGTGTCCATGGCGGCGACGATCACGCTGTAGCACCGAGCACCTCCCGACATCAACATCTCCACGTTACTGCCTGGAAGAGAAAAGCTATGAAGCTCAAAACAACTACACCATCTCCGATTTTTTTTCTCTTGCAACTTTCATGTTACAACATGTAAATGAAAAATGTATGTTATTGTCATAATATGCATATTTAAGATTCCTTAACCAAAAAATAATTAATGTTAGCAAACTCACGATGGACAACACAAGGAACGAGTAATAGGAAACAAAGGAAAGACAACCAAGGGATTTAGAAAAAGTCCCTCACAAATGACAGATTGGTATCTCCTGGAATCCCCAATTAACTGTGATAAATCGTACATCAGTGAAAAGACACAGATTAAAGTGGAAAAAAATGTTAATGCTCTGTCATGTCTTTTTTTCATGTCCAACTCCACTTATACTGCTCAAAACATGCAGTTAACTAGAATTTAAGTGTCTTGGTTTGTTCTTAGTCATTTTCAACCTTCATCCTGCATTCACTGAAATAAAAGTAAACGGTAAAATATCCTTCTCAATACTTATTTTGGTCTTTAATACTTAAATGAAAGCTATCCCAAAGATGCTTGATAATTGTATGACCAAAAGAAAGTTTTCTGAAAAGAAATGTACAAAATCTGTTGTAGCCTTTTGTTAACGTATGCCACCTAAATGAAAAATAGCTTGCAGTGTGGAAACCTTTTCTTTTTTTTTCTTTCTAGTAGTATGCATGTATGTACTGTATGTCATTTATTCCTAGTAATACAATGATTTGGCACCTGCATTCTGATAATAGCATTTGCTGTTCAAAATGTAAAAAAAAAACAATAATTTCAAGTCTTCAACCCAATTATTTATTACATGACTATGTTTGTGGATAGCAAATACATAATCTCATCAAATGAGTTGCTGTGTTCCTCACCAAGAGGGAATTTCCATGAAGATTTGACTTGTTTTCAACGAACGCAGCTCTCCTGTCCCACAAAAGGCTGTTCTGATGCGGCAGCACGACGCCACACATGTTTACTGGCATTTGAGGTATAATCTGATTTACTTCAAGACGTTAGAAGCTACGGTGACATCATAGTCTGGTGGTGAGGTTAAAAATAGACCATGTGAAGTAAAGAAAGACAAGAGCTGATTTTTTAAGGCTTTAGTTGCGTAACTTTTTGATATTAATAAACGTCTGTTACATTCAAGCCATTGCCAAATAAGTTACTATAAAGCCAAGACTATCAGCTCCACACAACTCTCTCTGTATTTCTCAGTATGGCTATGTTCAGAAGATTGTGTCGTCCGGTGACTTTTGTGCACAGAAACTTGAGGGAAGATAATTACCTCTTCTGAAGAGTCCATCCTGTTTTTTTAATCATCCTTGTCCTCCTTGGCTAACAGCAACCGTGTAGAGGAGGGGTGGGGGCGAGTATCATGTTGACGCCCCAACAGTGTTTACTTAGAATTCTTCATGGGGGCGACAGAAACTATGCACTATAGCTTTAAAGTGCTTCTTTCGTGAATAATATGTGGTTGTCGGTACCCGATCTGTGCTGCCTGCACAATCCGTCCTGCACATGCGCAGATGATAATCCTGTTTTATGAGGATTTACAGCACTGCACAATCTGTTCCATGTTTCTGGTCGTCCACTGGGTAGCTAACGTTAGCTTAGCTAACAGCTAATTCGGCTAACCGCTAGCTTACAGCTTGATTCAGTCTAAAATAACATTAACTCAAACTAAACATTGGGAAAAGCAGGTTACAGCTAAATTAGGACTTTACAGTAATAACTGAAGTATTTTAAATGAGCACAAGTAAAGAAGAACTGACGTAACAGCTGTTATATATTTTAACAGTTTAACGGTTTAAAGGTTTTATTTTGAGGGTCTTTTAAAATTATTACATGCTGTCTCAGCTAGCAATTTGCCAAATAAGCTGTTAGCTAAACTTACGTTAGCTTCCAAGTGAAGGCTAACGGCAGACCGCTACGAGCGTGGAACAGATTGTGCAATGTCGTAAATCCTCAAAACAGGATTATCATCTGCGCATGCGTGAACACCTGCGTATGCATGAACATCTTGCGCATGCGCAGGACAGATCTGTAACATATCAACCAGTACATCACTAGAGTGAAGGCACACATTCCTAAACTCCTCCCCATGAAAAGAACTACTGAATATATCTGTTCACCCTCTCCAAAGTGAGGTTCAAACCAAACCTTTACTAATTTACTAATCAAGTAGTTAAGTTAGTACTCCAGTTCTTTTTATTAATTTATATTATAAATTAGGTCTTACCAGGACGAGCCAGTGGGAGCAGCACCTTCATGGCCTGCAGGTGCAGCTCGGGGTTGTCCGGGAACATTTGCAGAGCCGCTAGAACCACTACATGATCCTGGTTCTCCACGAACTCCACCAGGTGGTCATCACTTACTGGGAACACAGGCATAAGAAAGATATTCAGCTACTGTACGCAAGCAGAAAAATGTTAATGCTAAGCTATCTTAAAGGCTAACTCTTGCATACAGTGTAGTGCAAACATTAGCTAGCCAACATGTTAACCTTCATAGTTTTAACTTTTTAATGCTTTATTGTTTTTAAAAAAATATTCAAAAAAACATAAGCAACATAACCATTCTGACCTGCTAATATGTATCTACATATTAGCAAGTCAAAATGCTAATGTTAGCTTTTCTCTAAGATGGATGCTAATGTTAGCATTAGGCTAAGTGGCAGCCTAAGTGCAGCTGAACCTGACAAAATGTCCTATAATGACCAACTTAAAAGTTTAAAAGTTTAACCGGAGATAAACCTTTTTTTTTTTTTTTTTTTTAAGACAACAACATTTTCAGCCTTTTCTCTGGAACCAACCCCAGGACAACCTTTGGTGTAAGAAACAAGTACTTGCAAGGCTTTTTTCATGCAATGAGCATTACCGCCTCACAGAACTCCAGGTGTAGCTTTAGACTGTTATGCTAGTATAATATATAAGAATAAACAGCCCATCTTTAATACATTGCAATAGGACAGAGTAGGCTATACCTGCCATTACTATTGCGGCTATAAGCAGTCCAAAAGAGTGCTGCCGCGAGGGGCTAAACACTGAGAGAAGCACACGTGTGACGCGCTGGTGATCGTATTACAATGATTTTTTTTTTCTTCTTCCATCTGTACAATACACTTAGCACTGCTGTTACTTTATGTAATTGTTAACTGGTGAGTAGAAATAATCGCGTTATACTGCGTGCTGCGTTGTGCGCGGTGTGGTCAACAAAAGTGTTTGCTCCCAGCTTCATCCCCTCTCCGTCAAAGCCCAAAGAACCCAGGTGCACAGGTGAAGCAAACAAATATATCACTTCCACTCAAACCGTCATGAAAAGCCCACCACCTATAACATCAGCGCATAACACAATAATCAATAAATGAGACCATAAACAACATAATGTGGCTCCTACAATTACCATTGATACTCTAACACTCTACACACTAGAATACAGTATAGGAGGATAGAGTGCGTGTGTGTCTGTTCACCTCTCTCCAGGAGGAATTGCAGAGCTCTACAGCCTTGGAGCTGCACCTCTTCACTGTTAGGAAACGTCTTCATTGCCTGCACCACCAAGCCAAACACATCCTCTTCCTCCTCCAGCACCAGCAAAGGAATCATGTCTACATAACCATGAATTAAACAAGCATAAAAATAAGTCTGAAAAGGCAGGAGTTATGGGAAAAAAAGCTGAAGCAATTTTGAATTATAATTTCAGGGCCACAAATCAATTCAGTTTTAAATCACAATTTATCCACTAATCACTTTGTTACCTAATGGTTATCTTCAAACTTTAAGTTTCACCATTTGTCATGTGATAAATTGTGAGTATCTAAATTACTTGCTTTCTTTTTGAAATGATGTGAATATTTTCTTTAGAAACGTTCCACAGAGTGCTTGATTATTATCTACACCAACTGACATTGTAGTGTCACAGACAAATCAAGACGCTTCACATAACACGAAGCAGGATGAACATAGGTCATTGCACATTGTAGATAACAAAGTAGTTTTGTTTAAAAAATAGATTATTTAAAGAAAGAGATGAAGGTGTTGCTCTAAAAATAATCTACACAAAGACAATGAGGTTTATGGATAGTAGCCTTTGAAAGACGAACCCCCTACATACTAAATACTGGAAATGCTGTGACATACACAGATTTATATTATAACTAGATATTTACATTTAGACTTTTTGATTAATTTTCTGTCAATGTTCCTTTTGTATTTGTAAAAAATGTGTAAGTGGCTAATCAAGAAATCAGATGACGAATAACCATTAAAATCACATCCTGTGAGCTGGGCTTTAGCTATAAGTCAAAGAAAGGCTATTCAACTCGACTTTACTGCAAAACCATTCATTTATTAAAGGACTCCCCAATTGTGCACTAGTACTTTTATGAGAGCTTGCACTATCTTCACACTGTATTTTAAAGCACTTGACACGTTATTCTGTACTAAATATCTTTCATCCATTGCCTGTTAATTCTTTGACTGTTTGTTGTTCTGTCATGAGCACACTGAGGCAAATTCTGAACAACAAAGTATGGCAATAAAGTATTGAATTTGGATCCATCTTCTAGTACTTGTAGCAGGAGTGATGCCCTGATGTGTTTTGCCATAACTCCTGTGAAGTCCTGTACCTGATCTGAGCAGGAGAGCCAGGGCTCGGAGTCCAACCATGGTCATTCTGCAGTCTGTCCTGTACTCAGATAGTACTTTCAGGATCTGCCTGGAAAACACATCAGGACACAAAAATAAAACGAGGCTGCAGCCAAGACACACTTGTGTACTCAGAACTTCTTGAACATTTGGTGGAATACAAAGTGATATTTAGAAAATGTTAGACAGCTATACAAAGGAACTGAAAAAAGTCACTTTACAGATCTAACTGACATTGTGTGATACTGTTACATGACCACAGACGGTTACCTACCATGCTCAGGAACTGAAAACTACTAATGCGGACCTGAAACATCTTAGTACCTGCCAAAATCTATTAACTTAAGCAAAAACAAATGTAGACAAACTAAAGTGGCTTAAATTTATTCACATGTTGTTCAATTAAGCTGACACGATACTAAAAAAAGAGTTATTGTGGGTGTATCAATTTCCACTTTATATATACTCTCACACATTATCTAAGAAAATCCATAAAACTCAACATTACAAAGAAACCAAAACAACAAACATTAACATTATGCTTAATAACTCTCAAAGTTTTCATTTTTTTCACTTCGTTTTGGGACAATTACCTTTTGAACTATTAAGACTAAGAGTTTACAGCTATGCCAATAGCTCTGTGAGGCGCTGCTTTGAGCTAAATGCTAACATCAGCATGCTAACAAGCCTACAATGACAATGCTAACATGCTGATGTTTTAATGTTTACTATGTTCACCATCTTAATGTAAGGTTTTAGAATGCTAGCATTGGCTAATTAGCACTAAAACACAAAATACAGCTGAGGCTGATGGGAATGTCAACTAAGAGTAGTTCATCACAGCTACAGCACCTATGTATTTACTTACTGGTGCACTCCCAGTACATCCCAGTCCTTGGCCGCCTGCAGAGGTCTGGTTAGCTGGTCCAGCGTATCGGGGCATATTTCAATTAGCCGACACAGCAATGACCAACCCACCTGTAGCGAGAAGATATCACCGTCACACAATAGAGGACAAAAGGCAAACTATCAAAATAAAACTAAAGAAAAAGATAGGTGAAGAAGAAGAAAAAAATCAGCTGGTGGAAGTGCAACTTGGGCGCCAGGATAGCTCAGTTGGTAGAGCGGGAGCCCATATACAGAGGTTTACTCCTCGACGCAGGGCGCCAGGCTTTCGACTCCAACCTGCGACCCTTTGCCACATTCCCCTTCTCTCTCCCCTTTCACTTCTTCAGCTGTCCTGTCATTAAAAGGCCTAAAATGCCCAAAAAATAATCTTTAAAAAATAAAAAAGGAAGTGCAACTTAACCTGCAGATGTTTTGCCAATATAAGGAGTCAATGTCTGTTTTACATCAACAATTTTCAAGCTGAAAACCTTAAAATAATTTATAAATCCTGCGAAATGAGCATTAAATGATTTACAGTACCTGACAAATTACAACACGGACAGCTCTGACAGCTCAAAAGCCCAAATAAAAAGGAAACAGCTCCCAGCAGCTCAGGAGAGAAACATTCTTTTGTATCCCTAAAATGAGTCTGTTATGACTGGCTGACTCACAATCTGACTTTAGCTTTTTATTATGCTCCAATCTCACCTCTGATAAGCTGCAGTCACAAGACACCATAAACATGCTAGATCAGGTGTAGGCATGTCAGCTGTGGATGACTTTTAGTAGGTGATGCTGTTGTACGGACTTTAACGTTGTGTGTGTAGTTTAAGATGGCACACTATTCTGTTTCCTTTCACAACATTACAAAACTGACACTTGGACATTTGTCAGTAAAAACAGCTGTGTTTAAAGCCACCACATGAAGTCTGTTCTCTCTATTTAGGCAGACAAAGTTCAAGATGGCCGAATAGCACACTGCTGATGTAAAAGGACAAATAAAAACACAATCAAGGGTTTGTGAGGTTTCTGATGTCCTACAGTACCTGCTGGACTCCTTTGCTGCCGATGTAGGACACCAGCACCACCATGAGGGGGACATGGACATCTTTGTCTTCAAACAGCTCAGCTGCTGCAACAAAGCATAAGACATGACAAGTTAGCTTTGAACGAAAGGGACGCAGTCTTTAACACTCATTTTTATTTTTTAATGCGTATAGTAAGGCTTGGATAATAAGCAATAACTAGGATCAATCAATCGCCAATAAACTAATTGTTTCAGCCCTAATTGCAAGTCCTGTGTTCATAAGTACATAAAATAAAATTAATATTATCAAAGTGTGCTTAAGTACAAAAATTAAATAATGCATTATGATAAGTTGTGTACCATCTTAATATTAAAATCCAGTTGTTGCTCTGTTGGAATAAACATATACCAAACTTACTACAGCAATGCGTCTGTGTGTCCCTATGTCTTTATGTCCTATAAGCTTTATCTGCAAACTAGCAACTACAATTATGTGTTGAATGTAGTGCAGTAAAAGTTAATGTACCTAAGGATAAAATTGAAGAATCAGTAAAAGTCCCATAATTACATAATAATTACTATTAGTAAAAGTCCCATAATAATTACTATTAGTAATAGTCCCATAATTACTTTCAATCAGTGCAGACACCCAAACTGCCAAGTAATACTCTCTTAAGACCAAATAAAGTCACTTTAAAGCAGTGGTAAAGTGTGTCATTTTTGAGGTACTTGTACTTTACTTGGGAGTGTTTCCATTTCCAGCAACTTTTTAGCTCAGCTCCATTACATTTAACAAGAAAATACTGTACTTACTTCTCCTTTACATTTATCTTACAACTGCTTACTTTAGTTTAGAGAATAAGATCAGACCTACAAATATATGGTCAGTTTATAAAAATGATGCCCTATTACAGATTCAACTACTGCACCCCACAGTGTATGAAGATAATAATTTAACCTCCACCAACATTAAAAGTATGCTTTCCATGCTAATGCATTAGAAATAATAATCCAAATATATATAATATAACATTACATGTGGACATTTTTCTGCATGAGTACTTTTATATTTGAAGTAGCTAAAAAAAAATCTGATAGTAGGCTATTTCTGAACTTTTAAGTAGGATTTTGAATGCAGGACTTGTGATGGAGTATATTTACACTGTAAATCTACTTTCTGTATTACTCTGTATTACTACATATACTTAAGTGAAGGATCTAAATACTTATCCCGCAAATACGCATTAAGTCAAACAACATGGCTAAATGAAATCGTGCCTGCTTATGATGAGCAGCAGCATGATGATGCACATGCATGAAGAATGGGTTTCCTACCATTGTCGGTGTGCGCCAGGAAAAGCAGGTCCTCAATTATTTGTATTAGTGTGCACAGTTGTCTGTCTTCTTGCAGGATTTTCAGCCTCACCAGAAGTTTCTTCAACCTTTCTTCTAACTCCTCGTTGTTAACCATGGTGTTAAACATGCTGTTTTCCAGCTGAGGAGTTGACGTGCATTGAAGTCAATCAGTAACGTTACAATCTCAGAACCGAGCTTCAGGCGGGCCAAACTGCTGCAGCATTGCTACAGTAGCATGGGTAGAAACGAGTAAAGTGGGGCTCATGTCAAGACATTACATCACATCACATTACATTACTTGATATTAGCTAAGTTAGCTATGTTACATCATGTTACATTAGCTACAGTAACATTACGGATAAGTGGCCGTCACGACTAGCTAGAGAAGCTGAACGTCAGTGTGACGGGGTTTCGATTCAGACGTTGACATCACCGTCCTCGGCTAACTTTCTTCTGGCAGAGAAACCTGTTCCTCTTTATGTAGTTGGAGACTTTCTGTTGTTTCTGTGGGGGAAAAAAACAGAGTCCTTTCTGAGAGTATGACAGTCGTGTTCCTTCTTCCTTATGGTCACATCATATGACTCCGGTTAGAAAAAACTTCCCGTCTGTTAAAGAGGAAACTGGAAGCAGACCGCGAAGCACAAGCGCAGGGGGGCGGACGCGAAGAATCATCTATCTGCCACACAGACAAACCGCGTTTCACTCTCGGTAAAGTTTGTAGGCTACGTAGATTATAAAACCGAATCGTTTGTTAACTCGATTTACGTTGGCTGTGATTGACAGTTTACATGTTTAGGGGCTATCGAGTGGCATTTAAGCTGCCTCCCACACCGGAGTCTGATGTCAGTTACCGATTTATATACAGTGAGATAGACTTGGCAGTGATTTGCGCCGTATTACATTAACGCTAGAAGAACAGCAATTTTAATGTTTGTTTGCGAATGGATACATATACTAAACCAGAAAAGAAAAGATTCAAACGTTTTACAGCTAAATTAAAGCGAAATATAAATTCGTCATAAATCACTTCACACAAAACTGCGATTAATTGTTTATTTCTGTGGGTTTCTCCTCTCGCCACCATCGTCTTTGTTTTGTATTGCGCATCTATCAGTGTTACTGCGGTTTTATTTTTAATTAGTAAGATTACCAAGTGTCCAATTTAGTAAATCGATATTTTTTGTAAATAATAAACAGTGAACGATAGGGACTAAAGACGTTTTTTTAATTGAATGTATTGTACCACATTCAAATGTTATCCACATAATTTGTTTCCCTGTTTATTATTAGTCCTGGAATGAAGGCAGGTTGGATTTGTCAAAAATGGAAATGGCAAACTTCTGTTTGGGGTAAAAATGTTAATATAAAAAGACTTGTTTGCCTTTGATATATAAATAACCAAATAAAAAAAGACAAACAGCTCATCTGATCTTCTAATAAAAAAGAGGGGAATGCTAAATAAAACCCAAATTCATCATTCTTTATTTTCTAGGATAAGAAATCGCTTATATGGAAATATGTTGTAAGGTAACACAGCTGTCTGCTGTGAGAATCATAGTGGAGGCACAGGTAAGTTATTATTATTATTTATTTTTTGTCATTAAAATTTTTTTATCTATTTTGGTGACGCACCATGTGGTAGCACAGGTAAGTACTCAAACAATGTAAATAGGCGTTCCTCCTCTCCTGAAGCAACATCATATGATCCGGGCATACAGTCCATCGTTCCGGGGCCATCCGCCAAACTTCCTGTTTGTTGAAGAGGACACAACATTGTTTCAGGTCAGGATACGCTTTCCACGGGTATAGTTCAGTTACTTTTACACGGATAACATCAGTTTTATGTGCGATGTTGACGTTTTATACGCATCTGTCGTGAGTGTCAATATTCGTTCCAGCAAGTAATTCAGTAAAGTTGCAAAGATATTCACAGATTCGAAGTTCCGGGTTCCGAGTAATCTCCAAAACTACTCAAACAGCTACATATAGTCTACTTTTGAAAAAAGCGTCTGCTTAATTCGGGCAATAGGTTTTTTATTGGGGGAAGTATTCACTGTTCAATATAGTTAATAAAAATAACTAGGCTATACTTCACACAAAACGTAACTAGTTGGTTCTTGCTGGTTGTACACACTAGGCTACTTTTAAAGAAAGAAATGTTTTGCATTTATTTTACCACACACAAACTGGCAACACTCTGTGTAAAAGTGAAAATAGATTTACTTATGACAGTTAATCATGTAAATAAAAGTAAAAATAAATAAATACAATAATTATAGGGATAGAAATTGCCGAGTAGACAAATAAATGGTCTGAACTTTAACGTATATAAATCATAGATTTTAAATAGGTTTATATCGAATATATAAAAGAAGATAAATAGATTTTTTTGTTCCACAAAAATGAATGAGTATGGAATGATTTGGAATTCAAACGACGCATCTTCTGTATGAATAGCTTTTTTTTCTTTTTTCTTTTTTTTTTACATTATAAGGCGTGAGACAACATTTTAATTGTTTTTATTTTGTAGGAGGTTGCTCTTTTTGCCTCTGGGCTGGCAGCTGTCACCTGACAGTTTTAAGCATGCGCGCATGCGCAAGTGTTCGCGCATGCTCAGGACGGTTTGTGTACCGACAGCTGTAAACAGTCGTTCAGAGTCAATTTAAAGCATGGTCTGAAGCCATTAAAGAGCACCGTTTAGGCCAATGTCTCACAGCTGTCCGTCACTTGACAGTTTTAAACATGGCCGTACTCAGAGCTAAGCGTTAGCTGTAAACAATCGTTAAAAGTCAATTTAAAGCATTGTCTGAAGCCATTAAAGTGCACCGTTTAGGCCAATGTCTCACATGACATGGCATGACTTGACAGTGAAATCTGCTGTAATCGTAACATAACCGCAAAGTCCACCACGGGGGCATTACGAAATGTTATCGTTAGCTAAATTTAGTTGGAATAGCTGTTAAAATCTCGAGGTTTTGGCTTGCTCCAGTTTTTTCTCTCGAGCTGGATTTATGGACGTCTGGTATTGCAAAGAATGCAGCATAAGTATCTCCTTTTGTTTGGGCCCACTTTGTTATCAACTGCTATGTTTTGAGGGAGATTGTATGCGCTGACAAATTATGTTAACTCCTGGTCTTCCCTATGTCCAGATGCCATGAAGGATACAGTTTGAAGACCATGAGCAACTCCATGGGCAGCAGGAGACAGAAATCAGAGAATGGCGGAGAAGAGACTCTTATTGCACCTCCATCTGCTACTAGTGGGGACCTCCTGAACCAAGATGCCTCCACACCAGGGTTCATCTATGTGTTGGCATTCTTCTCTGCCCTGGGAGGATTTCTCTTTGGTTATGACACCGGGGTTGTCTCTGGGGCTATGCTGCTCCTGAAGGAGGAGATGAACCTGAGTGCTCTGTGGCAGGAGCTGCTGGTTTCCAGTACTGTTGGGGCTGCGGCGCTCTCCGCCCTGACTGGAGGCTTCTTAAATGGTTGGCTTGGGCGCAGGATCTGCATCCTTTTGGCCAGTTTTATCTTCAGCATCGGTGGCATCATCTTGAGTCTAGCACCGGACAAGGTGGTGGTTCTTGTGGGCAGATTAACCGTTGGTGTGGGCATAGGTGAGTTGATGGGATTTGGATACATACGTCCAGGTAAAGGGAGGGGATTATCACATAGGACTGTGGATCATGTACCAGAATAGAATTAGAATTTATTGTCCCAAGAATTTTCTTCCTAAAAATTTGACCTAAAATCTGTCTCTGTCAAAATGAAACCCTTTCTTGATTCCCACATCAGGCATTGCCTCCATGACAGTTCCTGTATACATCGCCGAGGTTTCTCCCTCTCACCAGAGAGGTCAGCTGGTCACTATAAACTCCCTCTTCCTCACTGGTGGCCAGTTCATTGCCAGTGTAATCGATGGAGCTTTCAGCTACATGAGCCATGGCGGCTGGAGGTATGCACCACTACACTCTCTTCACTGCTTGTAACTTTCCATGAGGCGTTTGCTTTAGTTTTGTTTACCCTCTAATCTCTATTTGTGAAGAATGTGACTGATATATCTGCATTCAATATTCAATCAATATTAGCTTGTCCCAGATATATTGCTAATGGCAAATTGTAACAAGAAACTGCAGTACAGAAAGGCCAAAGGTTTTGTTTGAGGTAATCTAGTATTGGGGTTGCAGTTCTACAGTTTGTCCACCTGAGAGCACTGCCAGGTTTATTTTTCTACTGTGAGATATCTCGGTCACAACTGTTAATACTTCTGCAAGTCTCAAATACTGTTACTGGGGCTGCGCTTAAAAAAGAAATCCAAAATTGGTAGTCTTTATTTTTGTGCACCCTGATTTTATTTTTTTTTCTTGCTCACAAAATTGTATGGCTTTAGTGAGTGTTGAAATAAAATGTATTCATATCATGTGTGCTCATAAACATTATATTCACGTAGTGCATTATGTTAATCATATGTGTTAAATTCATTAGATTTTGAGCTAAAAGAGCTAAAGCATTACACATAGACTGCTTGGTGTCAGTATGATTATAGGTTCACTTCTAAATAAGAAGCATGTAGTTTATAGTTTACTGTGACCTTATAATAGGTACTCTGCAGAGTGCGTCAATTCTGAAAAGCAGGGCCAAGGGTGGTTAGGGACACGTAAAACAGCACACGAACATGTCACGCGGTAGCAACTGAATGTTATGACCTAGTTTATGATGTTAGATTTATACAATGACGGTACAGCTTGAAATTGACTCCCTGTAATGCCGTGAAAGACCTCTGAGGGTCTTCAGACAACCACCTTGAGAATCAGCGTCGGCAGACGTCTGTTTTAGCATCTCACATCAGTATTTTTGACTCCTTCTTGTTCTCTCCATATAGGTACATGCTGGGTTTGTCCGTTTTTCCAGCAGTGCTGCAGTTTGTCGGCTTCCTCTTCCTGCCGGAGAGCCCTCGTTGGCTTCTCCAAAAGGGCAGGAACCAAGAGGCCCGCCAAGCTCTCAGCCGGATAAGAGGGACCCAGAGCATTGACGAGGAGTACGACACCATCAAAACTGTCATTGAGGAAGAGGAGAAAGCGACTGGTGGAGGTGAAAGATTTCCGTGAAAACAGAAAAAATAAAGGCCTTGACCAAATGAGTTTGTCTGTATGGGACAAAACTGCCTGTTGTGCAAAACTGACATCGATAGCCAAACATTCAAAAAATATAGGCACATGAGTGGAATTTTTAATAATTATTAAAGATTTTTGGCTGTTTTTTCTTTAGGACGCTTTGTTATTTTGCGCATCCTTCGCCATGGCCCAACTCGAAGGGCTCTTATCGTTGGCTGCGGCCTCCAGATGTTTCAGCAGCTGTCTGGGATAAACACAGTCATGTAGGTCGATCACATCAATTTATCTTGTAATAGCTCCCATTTAATTATCTACCTACTGTCTGACAGCATCGCCCACTATTGTAAAAGCGATAAAACTGATAAATCAGAGTATTTTGTGTTTTCAAGATGTGCTGGCTTGTCTAACTTGAAGACCCTCTGCTGAGATTTGGTTGGGTGTTGAAATGTAAATTGATTTGGATTTTCAGTTAAGCTCTTCACTCATTTTTTTTATTTATTCATTTTTTAGGTACTACAGTGCGACCATTCTGCAAATGGCAGGGATACGGGATGTTAAACAGGCAATCTGGCTGGCTGCTGCAACTTCTGCTACCAACTTTGTGTTCACCTTAGTTGGAGTCTGGCTGGTGGAGAGAGTGGGCCGCAGGCAGCTGACCCTTGGCAGTCTTATTGGTTTGCAATTTAGATAATTCTACAGTAATTTCAAGATTTTTCAAAATCCAGTGATCCATAGCAGAATTGAATATTTCTAAAATAGAGCAACTCTTGCTGAGAGTAATTTGATATTTTATTGAGACAATTTATATCTATTAGGTATTATGTCATGTTACCATAGCATTTAGTTATTTATAGTATTCAGATGGACATACAATGTACAGGGAATGTCACCAGGATACAATTTCTTTCTCTACATTTTATTTGTAGTCTTATGCAGAAGTCTCTGTAGAATTTATTTATCCAGAATTTATGGAGACATTATTTTTTTTCTATCAGAGCTTCATTTAGTGTGTTTTTTCTCTCTAATGCAGGTACTGCTCTGAGTCTGACTTTGTTGGCAGTCGGATTCTTGCTATCTGCCCAGCACTCTCCGCCTATCACCATCCACCCAGTCGACTCTCAAAACTCAACCTGCAGATTGTATGGGTAAGAGAACACACCAGAACTACAGTGATTATAATTGTTACCATCAACTGTTCATATTCATGAATGGTTTATTGATAGGACAGCTTAGACATAAAAAAGAAGAGAGAGGGGAAATAATGAGGAATGCGTCAAGGAATGAGCCATCTTTACATGAGTCCTGTTTCTATTACACAAATATTGAAATATCCAAAAGGATTTTGGAGCCACCCATACAATTCAAATGCATAAAAAGCACTTAAATTGAACTTAATTTGACTCACGGAGGTGTACCTGTATTTATTTGTTGTAATTTGACCAAAGAGCCATTTCAGTGTTCTTCCTGCGTCTGTGGTCAATGTTTTCAACTAAGTTATTATCACTGCTGACAGAGTGATACATGTGCTCGTCTGTTGCTCAGTCAATAGTGTGGCATCCTTGTGTGGACATGTGTGTATTTGAGAGTATGTTAGATGTTTAACGTTCAGCTCTGTCTCCAAGGTCCTGTGAATTATGCATGTTGGATCCGGACTGTGGATTTTGTTATCGTGAAAACGGCACCAGCGTGTATAATTCCTCCTGCGTTCCTGTCAATCAAGTGTCCACAGAAGACGCCGCCTGGGGAAGGTCAGACACAGTACATACACTCCCAACATCCATGTGTCATTACAACATGATCATTATGTTTAACATATGTGGGTGGCAGTTGCTCAGTTGGTAGGGAGTGGGTGGGGAACCAGAGGGTCCATGGTCCATGTAATTTCCACTTTCGGGACTAATTAAGTATACCTGAGAAGGTTACCTGAGAAGAAGCTGCTCTTTTGCAGGATCCACCCTGATCACATTCACACAGTTCCACATTCAAACCTGGAAGCTGCTCAGGACAACCACAGTCTGATCTGCTGGCCAATTTGGAGTGCTGTCAGTAACCTTTTAACTAACCTTTAGGCCACCACTGCCCAAATTTAAAATATTTAAACTATAAGATATACCTACGATATAAGCACCTGTGATCTGCACTGCAGTTAGGTTTTTTTGCACATGACATAATATCAAAAATAGCAGTTAATAAAAGCAAAGAAATGCAAATTCAGTCGCTTTCAGCATCTTAAAAGATGAAGCTGAAGGAGTCCCATTGTCTTTGTGCTACTATACTTCATACTCATATTACAGAAATCAAATGCAGCACACAGAATTGCCTTCAAACCAAAATTTTTTTTTTTTGTTGCGCTATCAAGATTGATTTGATTTGATTTTCAGTTGGCAAAACCTTTAGAGAAATGTTGGTTTAAATTTCTTGCAATGTTTCTTTCATCCAGATGTTCCAACCAGACAGAGGCAACTGATAGCCCCATCTGGGCCTACAACTACTGTCCAACATCGTACTCCTTGGTCGTCCTGATGGGCCTCATCCTCTACCTTGCATTCTTTGCTCCAGGTCTGAAACGACTTTGTCATTGTCTTTTAAACGGTCTTCCTAGGAATTACAAAGTACTCTTTATTTTATTTTTTTTTTTTTTTCAATCTTACTACAACCTAGACCGTCTCTGATTGCTCTGAGCTAGTTTCCGTTTTAAAAATCATATATTAACCCTTATGTTGTCTTCCGTAGACCAACATTTAGTCCTTAAGACACTTTTGTCATTTTTCCCAAAGTTCTTTTTTGATATTTTTTTTTTGGACATTTTTGTTGTTTTGAAGTTTATGAAGCTTTCTCCGACATTGTTTTGTCACTTGTTTTGACTTTTTCTCACTTTTTACAACGTCTTTTGTCGATTATTTTTTTTTGGATGTTTTAGTTGTTTTTCCTACATTTCTGTCACTTTTTTTAGTGTGCTTAATTCTTTTTTTTTCCTTCAAACGCTATAAAATTAAATAAACATCCAAATTCAATGTAATTAGTGAACTGATCAGTTATTTAACTTGTGAAAAGCATTGTATGGAACCATCCACATTTTTTTTGAAACCCAAATTTCTGATTTAGAAAGTTT
This sequence comes from Percina caprodes, assembly GCA_013375575.1. Lineage (NCBI taxonomy): Eukaryota > Metazoa > Chordata > Actinopteri > Perciformes > Percidae > Percina > Percina caprodes. Next base: position 2,901,001 of record JABXJD010000001.1, read on the forward strand.
TTGAAAATGGGTCAAATATGACCCCGAGGACAACAAGGGTTAATAAGTCATATTTATGAAATACATTCACAACTCAGAAAACCACAAAAACATCACACACCTTTCACTTCGCTGTGACACAAACCCTGTTGGCTGATACAGGAAACAGTTGCAAGATAAAGGCAATGCTTGTTTATACTGGTAAACAGGTTAAAAAGCCAATCTTCCTGCTAACTAATGCCTAACCCATTTATTATGTGTATGATCACAAAGAAATAAGAAAAACATTATGTATTTCCTCGGTGTGTTAGGTATGGGCACCATGCCTTGGACAGTGAACTCCGAGATCTACCCACTGTGGGCTCGCAGCACCGGCAACGCCTGTTCAGCCGGGGTCAACTGGATCTTCAACGTCCTGGTGTCTCTGACCTTCCTTCATGTCGCTGAGTATCTGACCTATTACGGTAAGATGATGGTAATTAGATGTCACATCATGAACTGCTTTTACGTGTGAGGTGAGGCATTTTATCAGAAAAGTTTTGTTTTTATTGTTATAGGTTGATTTTTTTTTTTTTGCTGTTTTTGAAATTGTTTTAACCCTCATTGTATTGTTCCCATTTCAAACTCATACATTATTCTGTGTTCCTCACACCGATTACCCTGGTTAATCGGTTCACTTGGTACAGTCTTCTAGTTCTGTCTACTGATATATCTCTATTTCTTTATTTAAGAATATGTTGTCTGGGAAGTCATCCCCTGGATCTTGAGTGGGAAATTTTAGCCTGATCCTGAAATGAAATGTTTTTAACTCCTTATCTAACCAGGTGTGGATGTTGTTTATGGCAACAGGACAGTGGGGGTCCTGGTTTGCTTTTCAATAGAGCAGTGTGTAACACCAACTATGCAGCAATACGTGTTTCATTCATTCAAGAAAGCAGAGACGGGTCGGACACAAGCTCAAACAGCAATTGGACAGTGATTGTCCAGATTTAATAATAAACCAGCTTTGGCCATTTCATTTTGATCTACCAAAGGTTGACATTGTGACATTAAAATAAACTGAAAAGCTAGACCTCAGTTTGCATTTTCATTATCAAGTTCTTAGGAAGCATGTTGTCATCTGTCTAGGACAATGAAAAGATCTGATTCTGCTGGACGCCAGTTGAATTCTGTAACAACCTTTTTCTGTGTGGATGTGGAACTCATATCACCTTAAATCTCATATGAACCCAAACCTATCAACCGACATTTACCCATTGATTTTTTTCATTTTTATTTTAATGTTGACCCACATTATGCATGCGCAAATTGCAGCCATAGCTCAGAACCATGAACTGTTAAAAAAAAAGTGTATCTATCTTCCAGGAGCGTTCTTTATGTACACCGGCCTGGCTGTTTTGGGTATCCTCTTCGTCCAGGGTTGCCTCCCAGAGACCCAGGGCCTGCAGCTGGAGGACATTGATAATCTGTTTGCCGGTCAGCTCTGCTCCTGTGGAGCCTCCTCACACCGTGACAAAGGCCACGTCCACTACATCCGGGTAAAAGGCAGCAACCACCCCCACTCTGACAATGATGCTTCAGATGTAGATTAGACTGGGAAGATCGTCTCTTTCCACTCTGTCCTTGGTTTTCTGATGTGAGGAGGAGGGGTAATCATGTTGCCTTCTGCTGGATGCAATCAAACACAAGCTAAAAAGGCCTGAGCTCTCCAGTGATTGGCTATAAGTTGCACTGTCCCCTCCCTTAACATCTCTGCTTTTTCCGTCTTGCTTTTGTGCATTCTTCTTGTTTCCCATCATTCCCTCTCTCATAAATGGGAATATTGGAGCAAGACTTTCCAGGGTTATGGTGACTGTGAGCTGGGGTGATTGGAACGGTGTTGCTGGGGTGATGATTGTCCCAGGAGAGTTACAGTATGTCATAAAACATAATGTGACACAAACAGATTATGGTACTTTAATGGAAAGGCATTGTTAAAAGTAGCAAACTGATTTGTATTTTTAAAGATCCCATGACATGGTGCTCTTTGGATGCTTTTATATAGACCTTAGTGGTCCCCTAATACCATATCTGAAGTCTCTTTCCCAAAATTTAGGAATTCAGAGCAGGATACCCAGGGCTCGGTTTACACCTATTGCCATTTCTAGCCACTGGAGGACCATAGGGAGGCTGGGGGAACTCATCTTAATGTTAAAAAACTTCATAAAGAGAAATTTTCATGCCATGGGACCTTTAAGGACATTAAATATGAACTTTGGGGAATGGCTTTTGTTTTCCCAGCTGGTAGGATATTGTGAAGAACTCTTTGCATGATTCCTGTTGAGCATCCATCTTTTGTCTGGACTCTGACTTTTATTAAGACACCACGTTATAATACGTTTTTATTCTAGCCTTAATGATCTGTAGTTTTAAATGTATGAAGATTACAAATCCACACATTATTTTGACTTTTTCATATCCATACACATTCTGTAGAACTCTTTCAAAAGACATTCCTGCTGAAATCACTAACATGGGTTTAATATTTTTTGTCAGTTGATTTCTGCCTGCTGCTATTGTTTGCACAAAGATTTTTTTTTCCAAAATAATAAAGACAATATTTATATGACAGTGTGCTCGAACAAGTTGTTCAAATCTTTAATTTTCTAGCAAGGTTCGGAATTCAGCCCAGCACAATATGGAGCGGTGGGGTCAGACAGTGCCTTAGCCTACATAACTGTAAGTACTGCATCAAGGTGCTAATAACTTTTTCTTCTGTCCTACATATATGCCTTTTATAATGATTAATATTTGTTTTTGCAGCTCAGATAATGGTGACCAAGTAGCCCTAAACAACTTAATAGCAAAGCACCTTTGTTTACAACATCCTGTTTACACATACATTCAAAAATCTAAAAACTTGTCTTGTTTTTTTTTATTAAACTGCAAGCTAGAAATGGCCATGCCATGTTTGGGCATCTGATGTGTTACCTTTTTAAATGTTTTATTTTAGAACAATCATTATTTTCTAGCAGTGTTTTATTAATGTATGGACATCTAGGGATGTCTAAATTGAAGTTTTCTGATGAGTAAAATGGAAATTATTTTACTCATCAGAAAACTTCATATATATATATATATATATATATATATATATATATATATATATATATATATATATATATATATATATATATATATATATATATATATATATATATATATATATATATATATATATATATATATATATATATATATATATATATATATATATATATTAGTTGTTAAACTCACCAGCCTGTAGAAGAACTTAAAAAGGGAAAAATTATTGGAATTTGTAAATGTATTCAGAATACTGACACAGACATTTTGTACACTTATAAAGTTAAATTATTGTCGGGTGAACAGTAATGAGTGTTATGAAAAGGAAAACCAAGTTTTTATGCATTAGATCCATTTGATCTGTCGGCAAATGAGATGTGTTCATGTTGCTACTGTCTTATTTACATTTTGTATATGAAATAGTCACGTATGTCCAATTCCATGTCTCTTTGATCATGTTATGTTCTGTGAGCTTTGGGAAATAAATATACGCACTTTGAAACAATTTCAGACAATGTATTGCATTTATTTAGCAAAATGTAAAGGCTTTGAGTAAGTTTTTACATTTCAGAAGTCAGTAGATGAAATAAAATAATAGCTTCTGTGTTCGCTTTGTTGTAGGCTAAGGCATCTTTACCAGTTAAAGGGTCAGTTTCACTCAAATTACAAAAAAACATACTGGGGCAAAAACAACCCATTTTCTCCTGAATCGTTAATTTGCAATTATCCTAGATTAACTGAAGCTACAAATGGAATAAACTTCACCACAAAGTTGTACTAAGGTGAAGGCAGACATCTCAAAAGCAGTATCTGCAAACTTGGAAAAGTAAAACCAAACCTATCTGCAGGCTAGATACCACCAGAGTTGAATTATGTGTATATGTAGTAGCCGTTTAAATGTTGGTTAAAGGTTTTTTGGTTTTTTTTTTTAGCTAAGGGAAGTCTATGATTTGGAATGTAACCATTACAGTTCCCCGAGCCAACACATCAAGTTATGAGCTGATAACTAACTCTGCTGGGATGGTATTTCTGACCACACGGAGAACCTGACCCACACAGTGCAGGTTAGCAATGAATGGGAGAAAAACTTTCTGTTTTGTGAAGTTAAACTAATTTGGGTATACATTTTCTTTCGGAAACTTAGTCAGATTTTCAGTCTCTGTAGAGCAGCCAGCATGCAGTCTTTGGCTTGGCTTCACTATAATGTGCACTGACATGTCTAGTCATTAGTGAGCCTGTAGTTTGTCATGCCTGTGTCACTTGGTAGGTTTGTAACGGCATTCCTGTATTCATGGTGTTATTATTAGCTTTGCTGTGGCTTAGTTTTCTAATAACAATCTTTTATTGTGCTTTTCAACACATAAACATCAACACTGACAGACAAATAATACACCGTGGCCCTAGAAACTAAATATCTAAATATAAATTCCATTATTGGAAGATATGATTTCTTTTAAAACATTATTTACTTGTCTTTGCTCAGTATATAAGAAAGGATGTCCAAGTCTTTAAAACATTCTTTATATTGTTGCTTACAATTGTGTTGATAAGTGATGTCCAGCCGTTTTGCCCATGTAGATGTTACATTATGTTCAGGTAAGATTGAATGTCCAATTTTAAATATATCAAGTTATTTCTGCAGAGCAACAAGATACGTGTGCTAAAAATTACACAGTAAAATGTGCCAAAAGGTAGGTGAACATTCCTATAGAAGCCCAGTATTCATGTTAAATGATGTTAAATGTTTCATGTTCAGTGTTGACCTATCATTAAGCCTTGCAATGGGTGTTCACTGAGCCCTCTGAAGGGAGACACCATTCTCTTTAAAGTGTCCTTTAAATCCTGTATGTAATCAAAAAGACATTCTGCATCTGCATCTAAGAAACTTTCTCAAAAATCTGTTGTTTTTGCTTTTGTTGAAGTAACAGTAGTAGTAGTGTACCCACTGTTCCACCACTAGTGGCCTCATATAGTGCCATGATGGTTCATATCCACTTGGTGGCACTAAAGGTTCCCATAAGTGATTCAGTAGTGAACTAGCATCCTTTATACAGACAATTACTTTATAGATTGTACTAACCTGCAGGCATGTATTTCACATGCATACAGTGTATTAATACTTTTTAATGTTTCAAATGGACTTCATATACAATACTTCTATTCTAATTTTAATATGTTTATGCAATATGTATCTTGTAAATTGTCTATGTAGTATAAGTTTTTTTGTTTTGTTTTTTAAGATTATTTTTGGGGCATTTTAGGCCATTATTTGACAGGACAGCTGAAGACATGAAAGGGGTGAGAGAAGGCGCCCAAGTTTTGCTTTTTATAATAACAAATTTCGGTTTATACAGATACAAAATCATCATGAAAGTATTACACAAATGGAAGGATTACTGCTTTAATGCTGTTCAATTGTTTTTTGTCTGTTATTTCTGTGTTCCTTTAATTGTAAAGTGCACTAAGTCCATGTTTGATGGTGATATTACACTTTAAATGCAACATGATTGATTGATTGGTTGTGGACAATGCATGTAAAAGAAATACATTAGTTTAAAATATGACTAGATTTAGATAAGATAATGTACTTTTGATCAATTACAATATTGAAAAACAATCTGACATCACAGTTTTAACAAAAGGGAAGGTAACACTTTACAATAAGGTACACAAAAAAATAGGTAGTTAAAGATTAGTTACTGTTTTTGAAAGAGTAACGAATGATTAGTTACTGTTTTTCTGAAGGGTAGTTACTGTTTTTTGAAAGAGTAAAGAATGATTAGTTACTACCCTTCTGAAAAACAATACTCTTTAAAAAAAACAGTAACAAATCATTAATTTCCTTCCTGTTACCGAGGGGAATTTCATATCAATATCCCAATAAAGGAAATGACAAAAAATGATAATATTAAAATAAAGTTTGAAAAATGCAATAACAAATAATCCAAGATAATAAATCTCTAAACAAATTAAAATAAAATGAAATAAAAATAAAAACCCCAGAGTGCTGCAGAGACTTTATGTTACATTTGGCAGTACACTTTTCATGTTTTTAGACATGTTTTGGATTGATATAGTATGAGGAATTTACCAGATATAGATCAAATGTATCATGTTTTTAGGTTGATTGTGCAATTAACTGTATAGATCAACCTAATTCACGTGATTACGCATTTAAATCTTTACAAAAAAAGTTTATTTTCTGATTTTATATACAAAAATGTGAATAAACCCCTGTGGTATGACGTCATATCGCTGCCGTTTTTCCCAGGAGAGGGCGTGGCTTGCTGACGCATTGCGGCTCCCTCCCAAGTGCGTAAACGGGCAGTGGCAGAGAGGCACGGCTGCGCGCGCGCGCGTGTGTGTGTGTGTGTGTTGACGTATGCGCGCGCGGCACTGGCTCACCTAGCAGCAGCAGTCTGCATGTGGGCTCGAGCCGGAGCTGAAGCATCCGGGCCAAACTGCGCAGAGATGCGGTGCACGTAGACGTGATATGCGGACACACCGCCTCACCTCCCCGCGCTGATGTCATGGTTAAAAACACCGTTCAGATATTTTTTGTTTGTTTTGCAATGGCGCCGCTAAAGTCGAAGTGAACAGCTCTGTGGCTCGGTCCGCTCGCCCGCCCGGGAGTGCACAGTTTTTTCCCCCCTCACTCTTTTGCCAGGGCAAGGAGCCAAGACAGTCAAACCCGTTTTTTTGTTCTTTTTCAATCGAGTATTGTTAAGGAATCATGACTTCTGGGCAGGACGATAGCACAGTCCGTGTGGCACTGAGGTAAGTCAAAAACAGTTCTTTTAATTGTCCATCAACGCTAAATGCGTAGCTGGGTCTTAATTGCCCGGTGCCACCTGTCAGTCAGTGCCGTGGGCCTACAAAACACCTGCATCTGACACACACACACACACACACACACACACATACTACATCTATAAATGATCAGCCTCATTTCATTTTAGCACGGTGACCCAGTTCCAGCAGGGCACCTCTTCATGCTGCTACCGGCTTTTCTTGACAGATTTTCGGTCTGTTTTTTGTGGTCTACATCTGCTAAGATTTGAAGTTTCACAAAGTGTGATGCACAGTATGTTTTCTGTTTATCACACCCATTGCGCAGGTGCACACACACATGTTTTCAGCGCACTCTGGCATGCACAGAGAGGGATGATATCATCTATTGTAAGGGCTGAGCTATTAGAGAAAGATGGAGAGAGCCAGGGTGGGAGAGAGACAATCAGCCAGTGTGTCTCCTAAAGCCTGGCCTCTCCTCAAAGCCTCCTGCAGAGAGACAGTTAGTCGATGAAAGAAGAGCTTCACTGACAGCCAGGTTTAAGAAAAGGCCAGTGGGCCGTTCAGTGCAGCTTGGGTAACGCTGTCAAGTCTGCTCTGTTTGTAGACAGCCCAGGCATGGCTCTAGTGATTCAAACCTGTTAGAATCGTAGACATGTTTGAGATATCAGAAAAGAGACTTCCTTTCCTCCAAGTACATACACTTAATGCACTATTGTGCTGAAGTAGGCCGCTCCCACCCAGCTGGTGAGGTGGCACAGTGACAGTGGCATAATGGGAAACCAGTCCGTCTCTCTGTAGCTAGCACTCAAGGCCATTTAGGGATATTTTGATCATTATGAAATGATAGATAATGGCTGTATTGTTGCATTATTTTGTCTCTTTCTTCTGTATCCGTTCGTTTTCCATCTTGTCCATGCTTGGATTTGCTCGTTTGTATCTAATACTCAACATCATGTGTGCTTGTTCACAAAAGTGCATCATCATCTTGTGTGCGTGTGGAGCAAGTTTTTCCAGAGCTTCCTGATTCCTGATTTCCCATTTTGTAGGGGGAAATCCACATCTGCATGTTGGTGATGCTGCTTTTCTGAGAATAAAACAACTCCCACAAAAACAAAACATTGTCATTTTCCAGCATGTTTTAGTAGAAAATGTTTAATTGGGTTAAACAAATCTTTAGGAAAAGCCATGTTTTGATGTTTGGACCTTTTTTTTTTTTTTTTTTTTAAAACAAAGAACAAGCGTTTCTTTCTACAGATGCCATTTTGGTACCCTGGAAATCCAAAGTTTTCGCAAGAGCACAATTTGAATTTGCTCAGCGAGTTACTCTGGCTGAGTAATGCTGCTCATTAACTATGCCCTTGTAGCCGAGCTGCACCAATCACATCGGTGTATCTGATATAGGCGGTCAGAGGCGAGCTAAACAGATGACGACAGGTTACTCTACCAGTTAGCTCTGCTGGTAGCCAAGCGTACGGGGCTCTGGATAGATCACCATGTGTGTTGTTGTGATTGGTCGTAGTGTTATCCAATTGTGTGCAGTGAGATTTTTAAATGCACGCTTGGTGCCGCCACTCGAGATGTGCAACTTTCATTACTCAATGCCAGACCTTTAATCTTTTGGATTTGGAACTGGATTTCCAGGCTACCGTTTTGGGCCAACCTTTAACATTCATACAGGGAGAAATCCATCATAAAAGAGAGACTGCGAGGCACCAATTTCAAAACCAACTATGTCAATAGATATCCGTTTGTTTTGAGGAACGGGGCAAAAGTCATCCAGGGGGTTGCATGAAATCACCAGGCTGCTTAACTGACACAGAATAGAACATGCATCGATGAGGGAAAGTGATTCAACCAAGGTGAATTACGATTAATTACTGAACAGGTCCTGGAGTGATCTGCAAAACAGAAATCCATGATATCTATTACTAGTGTGACCAGTGTGGCGGAGTATCTGAGTGTCCCCAGCAGGTGATCTGCTTGTGCCTTTTTTGTGTGTCCCTCTGAAGCTGCACAGTTAGTGGAAAGAAACTTTCTAGTGGTAGCACTAAATGACCATAAAAATGACAACCGATAACAACCTGACTGTGAAAGGTCTGTTTATGTTGTGACTACTGTGGTGTTTTAACTATGTTCTGTGGGACAACTTGAGGCTGCAAATTGTAGTATTATTGCACAGGACTGGATCTATAGAATATAAAATAAATATTGAATTCTTAACCTATCTCAGTGTCTAAAATTTCACAACTCATATGAGGGTATGAAGCAAAATAACTCTCACATAAAGCCAGTTTCTTACCCTAAATTTGATACAGAAACTGCTAAACTAATTCTAACACTAACACTAACTAAAAACTCAAACGCATACAAGATTGTCCAAACTGGACATAAGTATCTGTGCAAAATGACTCGCTCATTCTAAGACGGCGCAAATTGCAGTAAATGTGTGGACAGCATTCACCCAGTAAGGGGTAGATGTTCTGTGTTGTGGTCCCAGGAACTAAAATTACACCTCCTGATTTTAGCACGGTACAGTACATTTCACTCTGTCGTATGTAAAACTAATTATTTTAATGAGACATACCAAGAGAAGCACAGTTGCTCTTTCTCTATAATATATTTTAGGCTTTAGACCTTGACTAATCTACACTTTTTAAGCATTCAGGATATTATAATGCCTGTTAAACCAGGCTTGTTATCAGTATAATGGGGTTTACACAGCTTTTTCCCATCTAAGACACCCAGCTCTAGTGATAGGTTTGCGTGGCATATTTTAACTGCTACTAACTGTTGACAAGTCTCACCTAGCAAGTGCACAACCAGTTCAAATTGGGTGTGACAGTTCATTCGCTCAGCTTCTTAAAAACCAAATAAACCCAACGAGCTACAACATATTTGGGTATGCTTGCTATGCAGGGGTAAGTGTGTGGCAACAAAATGGTTTAAAGCAACACCTAAGCACTTTTCTTCTTCGGTCCCCCTAGAGGTAGGAAGCGGAATTGTCTCATTCGAACAACAGATCCGCGACCCGATCTGGCAAACTTGCATAGTGCGGCTATAGCCGGTGTTGCTTTAAAAGTATTGGAAAACATGTTGAGCTTATCTTGGAGACCAGCGATTGCAATGTGCAGTTTAAGCCATAATGCTTGATCCCAGATTGCATAGTACCTCAAACAGGGTTGCTGACGGAATGAGGGGTCCACTTGAGGTTGTTTAATCGGTTTAAGACCCAAGCTTATCTCAACAGAGGCCGTCTTGTTCTTTCAAACTTCCAAATAGGGAAAGAAGAGTTTAACACATTTGGTTTCAACTTACATTTCACTCCATAGTATGTGTTTATCCATGCCCACAAAGGCTGAGTGCTGATGGTGAATTGAGAAACACAGTACACCTCAGTATATAGGTTCTGTTGTAGTGGGCTTATTTGCACAGTGCAAGACGTCACAATAGTTTGTCTTAAATGGTAGGTGTACATTGAGGGGAAGGGCTCGGGTGCAACTGAGGACTTGTTAAACCTGCCTGCTTGGGGTGATTATTGCAAACAGCAAATACTGTATGAAGCAGCAATCATTTACTCTCAAGGCGGTGTCACATGAGCAGTGTGGATCAAAGCGAGAGGGAGTGACTTGGTCTCTGTTTATCTGCTGTAATAACTTTGTATTCTGCAATTTGGCTGCTGTTGCCAAGCTCATTAAAAACTCAATAACATGAAGTAGCCTTGACAATCAAATGACGTATCGCATGATGACAATTCAGTCTCTTCCTTATTTTTTTCCCCCTGTAAGAACTTGATTTTGATTCTCAGCTGTAGGGCATAACAATGACAATAAAGAAATTAAATAGGTCCTTAAACCTCTTAAGGCTTAAGTTGCAGGCTTACTTTAATGTATTGACATGGAGGCATGCAGCAACTGGTATAAGTGGCTAAGTCTAAGCCTCAGGTTGTAGATCACAAGCCAACTGTAGAGATAGGGATGACTGGGGTAGTAAAAGCGTGTTAAAACGAGCTGCACAATTAGAGCAGATATCTGCTACTACTTAATGACCAGGCCTTAACTCAGATGACAAGAGACAACAGCTGACAATCGCAGGCACGGTGCCTCTCAGCTAAGAAGATAAGTGGGGAAAAGAACAGATTTCCTCAAAGTTCAATATAGCACAAATAGGCTCATTTTAAATTAAAATTATATTTAAAAAGAAAAACGTGACAATTTGCCAGGTTTTTGTTGGATGAATTATCATGGTTTAGCTTTTATTTATTTATTTTTTATTTTTTTTATAATAAATCCTGACAAAATGTAAGAGTAGGATAGTTATTTGAACTCAAAAAAATACAAGCAACATGGGCAGGACCAGTAGAGGACTGGCAGAGGACCAGTGGGAGCTGGGATACGGGATGTTGACATGCATGTTTGTTACCCATGGCATCACCATGCAAACACAAAAGCCCCCACGGGTCTAAAGCCTCTCCAGACCTTATGCTTTGTTCACATTCACTGAGCCAAGCCAGTCTGTCAGGAGTTTGACGCTGACGTGCCTGCGTGCGTGCGTGCGTGCGTGCGTGCGTGCGTGCGTGCGTGCGTGTGTGTGTGTGTGTGTGTGTACACATATTCACACTGAGAGCTTCTTTAAGCTGAATACTTTGTGTTAAACACCTGCTGAAAGTAAAAAAGGGGGGATGAGAACTCTGACAGACCATATGAAACACAATACACCCAGTTAAGTTTCATATAGTTTTTCATACACTTTTTTTTTCTCTCTTTTAACAAATCTTCCACACCACCACCACTACAGAGTCTGGGTTTTTCTTTGTCCGGAGGGATGAGTGTTGGCTGTGACTTTTGTTGTTTGCGTCCAGCTGTGCCTCGGCGTGCTGTGATCCACATCGTTTTAGTGAAGAAATGGCTTGAAGCGTTACTGTATTCCTTCTCTACACATGCTGCTTGTCTTTAAAGTGTTAGCCAAAGTGTTAAAGTGTTAGCCAAGTTACCCAGACAGAAGCTATGAATAACACCTACTTTGCCTGCAGCACTAGTTGAAGGAGTGTTTCTCCGCTTATTACAGTGGAAGATAAACTACATCACTTTGTTTTTTATTCATTATTTTATAGTGTTGCCATTAGAGTTGACATACTTAAAATATGTTCTTTATCTGTAACTAAGCCTTCAGGAGATTTGCTTAAACTGTCAAAAGTGCAGCTGTTTATAATACGTACAGTCCATGTTTAGTCTGTCAAAAAAAAAAAAAAAAAAGAGAGCTTATCCAGAGCTTAAGGGGACATCTTTGGTTTGCTTTGTCAAACACAACAATCCAAAACCCAAAGATATTCAATTCACAATGATGCAAGACAGAACATTGCAGGAAATTCTAACATTTGAGAAGCTGGTATAGTAAATGTTTGACATTTCTGCGTGGTAAATGACTTAAATTATTTATTAATTATCAACATTGTTGGTTATCTGTGTAAAAAAAAAACTAATGGATATGTAGTTAACTGCTTGTTTCAGCTCTAATCCCAGCATTTACAAATTTACAAGTCTTTACTTGAACAATTAGTCAATGAATTTATTAGTCAACCATCAGAAAAAGCCAACAATTAAAAGATGCCAAGCATTTTCGGGCTCCAGCTTCTTAAATGTTAAGCCACTTTTTTCTGTTTTATATCTTTTGATTTGACATTTAACATTTGACATTTGACGATATCTTCTGGGAAATGTTTTGACTAAATGATTAATCAAAGAAAATGTTTTTGATGAGGAAAATAATCACTACAGCCCTACGAACATCCAAAACAAAAGACAAGAGACTTCTTCTTCAGTAGAGTGTCCCTGCGGCAGGACTCCAATGATCAGATATTGAAATGAATCTTTAGTAACTAACTTCCATCATGGTGACAGGCTGCCCTGTAACACAGTCATTTGAGTGAAACCCTGATACATTCTTGTTCCGCCGCCATCACCCTCTTGCTAAACAGAAGGTTCTTCTATTCCAAGACGATGCTAAGCATAGCCTACACTTAAACTCAACTTGCCCCAAAATAGACTCACGACTGGCCGCAGCTTTGCTGGCAGACTCAGTTATCTATATCACAACCTCCTAAGGAGTCAGCACATTTCTGCCAGACGCATCTGCACCGATGCAGAGAGCTTTTAACTGTGGAGTCATATGTGGACATGTTAATGACAAGGAAAGGATTTCCTCCCTCCTCCCCTCATTATGTAGCACTTAGGAAACAAGCTGGTCATGTAAAATGATTTAAAGGTAATTATAGAGCTTACACGTACACCACACCCATGCAAATATGTTGATGCCTTTTGTCTTTCTACTGTGCTCCATTTTTGTAATTTTATTCCTCCCTGCTTGTTTTTTCACTCCAACACAACTCAGTTTGTGTGCTCACTCTTCCTCTTTTTCCTCACTGACTGTACAGATCCGACCAGTTAAGGGGCTCAGCTAAAATGGATGAGGGTCTATATGAGGATCTGTTGCCACAAATAGGATATGGATGTAACTTAACGTCCATCATCAAACTGCCAGTAGACTGTCACAAATAGGCATCACACAGTCACAAATAGCTCTGTTTGCATAGTGAGCTGACACCTTGTTATGTTAGGAGGCTGTCCCTGCAGTTAACAGGCAGGGAGCTGGTCAGGCTGTGTCCATTAAATGCGATATTAGACGTTCTATCTGTGGTATCGCCGACATCACTGGCTTGATTTAGATGATGCGTCTTTAAGCCAGTTTATTGAAAATGGGTTGATTGAGCTGGTTTAATAAAAACTTTGTACTCAATGGTAACATCTCAGATGGGGCAGGAACATACAATTATTTACATCATGAAGAATAATTACACCAATAAAATGTTAAATATATCACAAATAATACCCAATGTCCAATGTCACATCTTTACATTGCTTGTTGTATCTGGCCAACAGTCGAAAACCAAAAAAGAAAAGTTGTTAAATGGCAGTTGACTTCAGTGATTCATCAATTTACCAAATTGTTACAGATTCACTTATTGTTTCAGTGCTCAGCTAGAATATGGCTCAATTTTATTGGATATTTTGAGAAATTAGCCATAATTGCATTATGTTGTAATGTAAAAAAAATTACACACTGGTGAGACTGATGAAGGTAAATTCTAAAGTTTCAACCTTTTAAGGCAGCTAAGGTTAGGAGATTATTTCTATTTTCATATCGTTCAAGCAACTGCTCCCTTCTGTGTCTGTGCTTGCTTGATGTGACAATATCCCTGCATCATGTTTGGTCTAACATTATGATCTTATCTTTTATATCCCAACCCAAATCATAACCATAACGCTAGCTACACTTATGGAGTGCAGAGCAAAGTTTCAGATCCGTGGAAAAGAGACAATCAACTGGTTTGTAATTCACTCGTCTCTCGAGCGGATTAACGGGGCCCAGCAGGCGGACATGCAGCTCCACCAGGAGATTTCTAAGAGAAAATTTGTTAAAATCACTTTAATACCTGCTTGCTAAAAACGATACAAAATATGTGATCCATATGATACAATCGGCACAAGCAAACTGGCAGCCACTTGAACGATACAGCGGGTTCTTCTCAGATCTTTTGTGCAGTGAGATTGTCAGACACGTTGGGCATTGTTTGGATTTTTACAATTCCGATTCTTCATTTTGATCCCGCTTCTTATCTATTCTCACTTTCGATTCATTGAGGTGCGGCGTTGAAATGGGTCACATGCTTATTTCACAAATAAGAGGAATGTTTCATTTTGGTGGTGGGTTGCAGTTTTACAGGTCTTTTTCAATGTAAAATAAAGCCACACTAGAGCACCGCTTACTGCACTCCATGGCTGCAACACAACAAGCGCCTGACTGCTTACGTAAACCAAAACTTGCGTATATTAAATTGGGAAGTGATGATCGGATTTGAAACCAAAATCCTCCCAACGATTCCAGTAAAGAAACGAGTCTACTGGAATCGTAATTTTTGAAACAATTCCAAGTAGGAATTGGTTCTCGATGCCGTGCCATATTCCTGTGTCAGACAGTCTTGCACCTAAAATGCAGCTGTGGATTAAACAGCGTGGAAGGCAGTGTGTGAAAACAACTTGCTTCACCACCTGCTGGCATCATGTAGCAGCTGTCTGAATCTGCATTTTCATGAGGTTTTAGTAATTAGAATTTTGCTGCAGGTGCATACGCTCAACATGGGTGGTGTCTTTATTAAACGTTTTGGTGTCGACTATCTTTCCGCTGGCAAATAATGGCAAGAAAGTAAAATTGTATAGCTGACAAATGGTTAACTGTATAGCTGAACTGACTTCTACTCGACCTCGGCTGATGTGTTTACCTAACCTATTATCTGCTATCTGGCTGCCTTGAAAGCTGCAGATGGCGGCAAGCTGATGTGTCCTACACACACACACACACACACACACACACACACACAGACACGCACACAGACACGCACACGCACACGCTCGCACACACTAGCTTACTTTCAGGGCTAGCTTTTGTTGCTGGCCTGTGGTTTACACAGAGATGGGACTCCTGGGTCAACACCACATGCTGAATGACATTGCAGTCCAGATTCTGCAAAGCAGGCAGTGAAGTGAAATGTTTGAGTTCATAACATGTAGCCACATACATCATACTGTTATTTCTTTGCTTTTTATTTACTTTTTTAAAAATAAATGTATTTTTTTTGTGTGTGTGTGGCCAAGTGGTCTGAAATAAGCTTATCTGTGTCATAGTACAAATTCAAGTGTGACTGAGAGGCATGTACAATATGTTTGTAGTGAAATTGTATGTCTAATACAGACATTTTGTGCACATTTCAATGCTTTTTGTTTTTTCCCTTTACTTTATTGTGTTATATATCTTTTGGTGCACCTTGTAGGTTTACAAAGTGAAAAAGCCCAAAGTCCATCCCAAAGGGACTTAGCATCTCCAACAGAAAACACTGTTCACAAACTGCTGCAAACAGCTCTACTGTAGTCCAGCCTTTACGTCTGTGACAAACGCTCGTCACTTTGTAACACACGTTAAAACGCTTGCCTGGTGACCCGCCCTCTTACTCTGCAACTGACTAGCTAGCAGTGGTGGTGGTAATGTGTTACGTGTTGTTACGCTGTGTTGAAGCGAGCTGTCCCGTCACTGTTCCCTTGGTCACAGCCAGAACCAGAGACGGTACAGACTACATCTGTGTCCCAACAAGTGAGGGTACGTCTGCGCAGACAGACGTGTGTCCGAGCTGCTGACAGATAGAAACATGTCGGGAATTAATGTTTAGGCCTGCTACACGTAAATACCATTACATTTTATCAACCTTGGAAAGTAACAATGCCGTACATCAATACAACTGTAAGGTACTTTTCAATTAAGTATTTTTCATTTTATCCTACTTTCCTATTCTGTTTTACTTCTCTATTTATATAGCTTTAGTTACTTGGCATATTCAAATTATATACTATATACTATACAAAATATTATGAATAATCTTTGATGTATTAAAGTAGATAAAGAGGAGACTTTATTGTTCCGGTGGTGAAATTCACAAGCTACCTGCCAAGTCAAACATCCGGTGTTATTTTGGTGAAATTAACTCAGAAGTAATGCAAAAGTGGTGTAAAGCATTTTAATTGAGAGACAGTAATATTGTAATTTTCAATACTCTTAAATGACAGTAACTGGTAATCTATAATGTATTACATACATACTTGCCCAACACTGCTAGCTAGTTGTGCTAACCTAGTTATGCGCATGTGCGACTCCCAACAAAGAAGGGAACAGAAGTGTGATGCCTCACTCTGTAGCTAAAACAGAGAGCTCAACACACAGGGTGAAAAGAGGAGCTGCAGCAATGTGCAGTACATCAAAATATATATATATATTTTTATATATATATATATATATATATATATATATATATATATATATATATAGATAGATAGATAGATAGATAGATAGATAGATAGATAGATAGATAGATAGCAATAAGAGTTTATCTGTTGTACTCGATAATCCAAATTTAATTAGACACCTTTTAGGTTCAACAAGTGCGTGTGCGTTTGGATGAGTGTTTCCACTCCTGAAAAGGATGCATCATTCATGGCACACTGATGTGTCCACAAATAAAGTGCAGGCTAGAAAAAGAGGGAGGCTTTAAACATATTGCTGTACCATTACTTTTAAGTAATGTGATCATTTGAATTTAAAAGTCTAATCTGCTATCTTTTCTGTGCCATATTCACACCAGACATTGTTTGGATCAAACTCTGGAACATTTTACGCTTAAGAAGTTATAAGTAAAACAAATATGTAAAGGAATCTTTTTTTTTTTTTTTTTTCTTCAAGAAAATAAACCTTTTCATTTTGCTTGTCCCAAAAAAATACTTTATAGGTTTATTCAAACACTACATTTAGGTTGCACTAACATTATAAAATGCCTGGTGTTATCTTTAATACCGGTCTTATTTATTCTATTAGTATTCTATTAGTATAATTATGAGTATTTTATGAGTTTTTGGCATGCAAGTTGGCTTATCAAAATCCAGAATTAGATATGACCAATAAAAGAAAGCCCTTTGTTAATAATGGTGCATGCATTGTGTGCATACAAAATGTGCCACTGAGGGGAAGAAATTTCCCCTCCAACATTGACTCCAGCTCGCCCGCTAGTTTTTCCTCTCCATGTCGACAGCTACAGATGATCCCTTACTGACACCTCCTGTTGTCTAACCTTCCCCTCCTCTGCCCGCCCCTGGTAATGATGGGTTGATCTGCTCCCTGACCCTTGACCTGCAGGAAGCAGTAAAGCCGTTATCGGCGTGCCACAGGGACTTTGCACAGCCTCGTTGGTTTTTGAAAGCACATTTTCCTAAAGGCTCACAAGCTCCAGGATCAGTGGGACATCCATGTGTATGCCAACCAATGAGCTTATTTCAGTAGCAGCACAGTGTTGGCCTCCATGAACTTGGTGTGCAGATTACACAACACAGAAATGTGCCCAGGCAGAGGCCTGGGTGTGTGTCTTTTTTTTTTTGCCTGCTCTGGCCTTGTGTAAAAAATGTGATGAATTTGTTCTGTATTTAATGTTTCTCCGTAGCGCGCCTAGTTACACACGTCTATGGAGATAAAACCTATGGTTAAAACAATTTAAAGATATGACTCAAATTGAGGTTTATTATGTTCTAAGAAAACATATTTGAGTTTGATATGCTGTACCTATTCTTGCTATAGCTCACCAGAGGTTGTTTTGAGTGCAGACCTGTATTTTGTGGCAAGTCTACGTCAAGTCTGGCAGAGTAAGTTTCATGTTTTTTTAAAAAGAATTTTTGGGGCATTTTAGGCCTTTTATTTATTTATTTTTAAGACCGCTGAAGACATTTCAATCAGGAGAGACATGAGATAAGATTTATTGTACAGCTCAAATAAAATGTACAAAGTCTTTGGCGATTAGACTCCATTGCTATACGAATCTTTTGTATATATGTATAGGGGTAGAAAACCATCAGAGCCCCAGATGGAATCTAGACACCGGAGGTGGCAACAACGGAGCCCAAAGACCAGACCAAAGGAGGCTCTGGACCGGTCAGCTGGAGAAGATAGCTGGAGGTGGAAGGGGAGGTGGAGGGTTGCACTCTTTGTCTTCAATGACAGCTGAATGGCAGAGGGAGAAACAGATTTAAAGCAGGGTTGTGACTCTGTGATTGGCCCTTGCCATTTGTGTAATGATTCTGATTGGTTTAGCAGGAAGGTGAACGCCTCCAACAGCTGATTCGAGTTAGGTAGAGCATTGATTAAGAGTGAGATCTTCCTAAAAGGATTTACACGGAGATACATTTCAATCAGGAGAGACTATTTGCAGATATGCGACAGTTATACACAGCCTGATAAAATATGCATTAGATAACAATTAATTGATTTAGGAGTGCATCAGTTAATTGTTAGGTCTTCCTGAAAGAATTTACGCTGAGCTACATGAGTCATACGTCTTTAATCAGCCAATTACAAGTCAAGAATCAGGTTTATCGTGCCATTTTAACAATTTCCTTTCAAAGCTGTGTTTAATACTGTTTTTGTTACGTGGCCAGATTTTCAATTCAAATATTTTGAGTGATCGCTAAGACTAGAAAAGCGCTATATAAAGGCAGTCCATTTACCATTGTGTGACTATGCAAGGCCTTTCTGTCGTTGGATTTATTTATTCTGGGATTGTACCAGGTCAAAACTTGTGAATTGAATATTTTTCCTTTCAAATCTCAAGTCTTTAAGTCTAGCCTCAGAACAGTCAAGTCTCACTTTGAGTCCAAGTCTCAACTCTCTGTCCAGGGAAAGCTTGATAGCATGTTTGTATATGAGGACATAAAATATCAACTTTTTTTTATAGTCTTGAGCTGTCAGGGAAGTTGGGCATTAATGGCAAGCCCTATTTTTCAGTAATATCATATTTCTGTGCAGAAATGTTTTGGTTTTAGTCATTTTATCTTTGCAGGAAGAATTTGAGGAGTTTGGGGTTTGGTTTCCTCCCGGTCTGTCTCCCTGGAGATGGACAAGCTTTTACCTGTTTAAGGATACGTGCTGTGCACTGCGCAGGCAAACAAAGCAACTGCTACAACTGATTGTGAGCTATATTGACTTAGTTAAAATCTACATATTCCTCAGCTTCCATTAAAATAAAATAAAAAATTGATTTAAAATTTGCAAATTTTGAATGAGAGTTAGCTTCAACTGGAGCTAACTCTCTTTTCTAACTTGGTTTTGGGCTAATTAATATTTCAAATCTTCTAAACCAAGTTGAATTTTTAACCCAGACTGAGTTGGCAGCTTTGTGCAATTTAAAAGAGTCTAAAGGCCTGGCTAAGTGGTGGTTACACTTTAAGAGATGTAAAATTATCCCTTTGGGTAAAGAATAATTATATCATAAACCCTTACTGAGGCTTGTGTCAGTCACAAGGATGGAGGCACAGAGCAAACAATTAATTCACGGGTTGGGTTGCCAGTGAAATAACCTCATCCTGACGTCTCTGACGGGTGGCAGGATGCCGAAGGAGTGGGTCTCTCTCTGGTGCCCCTCCTCTTTGCATCTTTTAGGCGGCCAGACCAGCTTTATATCCCACTGGGATCGGATTATGACTGTAATTCTCCGATTCCATTACCGGTCACCATAGCAACCTCATCCTGTATGTCACGCAGAGTACAGAGTGTTTCAGTGCTGCACAGACATAAAGACATATTGGTACATTATTAGTAAATATTGAACCCCCACAGATAGGAAGTCCAAGCTTTTATCAGTGATGGGTGTGTTTTTGACTGTGGCACAGTTTGCGTGTGCTTATGGTTTTCTTGCTGCCTGTCTGTGGCTTGGTGTTTAGTTTAAGTACACGGTGCTCTGAGTTCTTTGTCTGGTGCTGTAGGTGGTCCTGTCTGGCTGAATAGAGCATGTGTAAAAGCGCCCAACGCTACAGAGGATCTTTATGCCTTTTATCCTGCAGAGCTTTCTTTTAAATTGTGTGTATTTGGGCCGTAAATGTCTTTTTCTTTAAAAATAACAATGTTGCCAGGCAGTTTTTATTTTTGTGATCAAATTTGTTATATTAAAAAAAAAAAACATTGTTTTTTACAAAAGTGCAAAACATTGGCCCAGATGACAAAGTACAGAAAAGTACACTACACACCGTAGGGGGCACAGTGCACCTTTTCCACAATCCTTCATTGCAATCAAATGTTTCACTCTAAGTTGCCAGGCAGTTTTGAAGCTGTGGCCAAAATGCAGTAGTCCTCAAACATGCTGTGAAAATCAGGACTGTATATTAATATCCACTTCTGCATATTAATGTCCTGCTTCTGCACAGTTAGGTGCCTTGCTCGCCTCAAAATACACACATGCTTTAAGTCTATCACAGTGAAATCCAGATATCATTCCAGCTCCCACAGTGTTAAGTATTTCTCTTTAAACCTGCAATCCCCCCACCTCCCCTCCCCTATTGACTTACGCACACACCATTTGAGCTCTTGAGCTCTGTTGCACTAATCCCCGTAACACAGAGGTGATTTCTTGCAGTGTCTTTTCTATGATGGCAGTAGAAGTATGGGATACTACTGTATAATATAGTGCCGTTTAAGTGTGATGGTAACGGTACCTAATGAGTTAATGTTGTGTGTAAGTGCTGTGGAGATGTTTAAAATGAATAGCAAAGATGGAATAAAATATATATTGATGTATAAAGCCAGACGTTACTGTGAAAGTCTGCCATACTTATATGCAAGTATTGTAAGGTAGGAAGAAGGGTATTAAACAGCAGCTTCAGTCCTTATAGCTGGAAAGAAGGCCTTGATATTCTGTTCAAATTAAGTGAGATTTATGGTATTTTGGCCAATGAACCATCTTATGGGTTTTAATAATAATACTACTGTCTCCTCTATGAAGGACAGTTATGCTTTAAGTTGAGTGGGCAGCCCAGTGGCAGGTGACATCATCCCATGCAGCCGCACTGCTGCTCTCAGCAAATTTCCACATAAAGATCCGGCCTGTTTACTCTACAGTCTGCAGCGACCACTGGAGCTTCAGCTGTGTGTGTGTGTGTGTGTGTGTGTGTGTGTGTGTGTGTGTGTGTGTGTGTGTGTGTGTGTGTGTGTGTGTGTGTGTGTGTGTGTGTGTGTGTGTGTGTGTGTGTGTGTGTGTGTGTGTGTGTGTGTGTGTGTGTGTGTGTGTGTGTGTGTGTGTGTGTGTGTGTGTGTGTGTGTGTGTGTGTGTGTGTGTGTGTACACAAAGGTAGCTTTTTTTTTTTTCTTCTTCTTCTCCTCCTCTATCTAAGCAATAGCCAGGTTCTCTGCAGCATGGCTCTCTTTCTCTACAGACACAAATGAAGTAGACCTGAATGACTGTGAAAAATGTATGGCTTCTTAACTCAAATTTCTATCTCAGTTTTGTGATTGCGATGAGCTTTTATTCATGTACTAGTTGTAGTCAGTATATGGAAACAACAGAATTAATTTAATAGTTACCAGAGCAGATATTTTTTTATGTAAGTGTGATTAAAAAGCACTTGCATAAAATGACAAGCTTGACAAAAAAGGCAGCAGGTTATCCGTTACTCATGGCCAGACATCAGGTGTCTCATCAGCTCTACATCGTGACCCTTGACCCTAACCCTTGTCTGAACTCTGACCTGGCTCCTCCCTGTAATGCTCAAACTCCTGAAATAGACGAGTCACCCCCACTGTTGCTCAGTACTCTGCACTTATTATGCATTATTGATGATAATTAATGGGATCTATTGATCTAAAGTTATGCTTATGAAATGGCTGCAATTTCAGCCTGTTCTTATAGATTTTGTTATCAAAAATTTTCCCACACAAATGGTCTAAATCCACACAATGCCTACATTGTAACTTTGACCAATCATTTCCTTTTTCAACATAGTATTATTCGCTTGTCTTTTACAAAAGAAATCGACTATCTTACAACAAATGAACCAGCCATGGACCATTATTTAGTGTGGTTAATGACACTGGATTTTCAAATGGCAAAAAAAACTCACTTTGTTTTATTTCAAATGTGCTTTATATCATTCATTTGTACAACAAAGTCTTTTAATACAGTACGTTCATTATCATTATGATACAACAAAGTACATCTGAAAGTTGACAATGTCATTTAAATCTTGAAAAATAATGTCTGGAAAAAAGGAATATAAATTCCTACAAATTAACTCCAAAAACAGCTACATTTTAGCAACTTGTATTGTCATTATTTCAGGCAAAACTATCTAATATAAATGTTTGCATTAATGACAAACCAATCTCCACCAAAATCCTGATGGTGCGGCAAGAAGTCTGACTATACATGCAGATGAGAAGAGAGTAAATTTGGGAAATGCCATCAGATTCCCGGGTGTGAAAGTTCTGTGGGAGAGTAACAGACCGGATTACACACCCAATTAGTGTGCTAAATTGTCTGAAACACACACACACACACACACACTCACTTGTGGTTACAGGAAAGGATTAGATTTCCTAAATTCTCTTACAATCCACAGAAACATGTAATTGGTGAATTTGTCATGGAAGATAATAGATTTTTTTTGTGACCGTGGATCACGGTTATTGTGCATTAAAACAGTCCCGTGAGATCCAAACAATAGAACACCAACTCTTTACAGAGAAGCATTTAAAGATATTTGTTTCTTTGTGTAGTTTTGTTTACACAGGGTTTAGCTATATTCTTAGGATGTATGATTATAACATCCAGCTACTCTCAATTGTACCTGAAGGCTAGGTAATTATACAGAGGACATTTCAGAACTACAGGAGACTGTTTAGCAGAGATGGTACATTTTATTAAAATTTAAGTTTATTTATTTTCATGATTAGCAGAGGTGCACCAGATAAGTTCCATAAATAAACTAGAAAGGCACTGGGAGAGCGTAAATCTCCACCACGACCATGTCCTATCTCGCAGTGTTAACAAAAGTGAAAAAGAATTGTGTATCCACCCTGTGATTTGGAACTGCTCCAAAGTTTAATGATTTCTTCCTAGGCCCATGCTACATCCTTCCAAGTTTCATGGAAAGCGGGCCTGTAGTTTTCTTTTGTAATCCTGCTGACAGTCAAACGGAGCCAAAAACGAGGTAAAAAAAGATGATTGGGACATCCCTAGACGCAAGTCTCTGAAATCAGAAGACTAACAAGACTTTGGTAAGACGTGCACCTAATGTACTTTAACCTAAACCAACTTTGTGCTGATTGTTCATGTTCTCAAAGTGCAAAGTGGTCTGACCACAGCACTCTTATAAAACTGTAAACCAACTAATAATAATCTTTGCTAAAACTAGCCACGACCAGCTTCTACTTCATAATAGAGCCTGACCAGTATATGGGCGGGGCGATATTATCGGCCGATATTAGGCATTTCCCGATCTATTGGCCGATTTATTAAAAAAAAAAAATTATTATTTATAATGACAAATAAATGATTCTGATAAATGAATATTTAAAAAATAAGAAAACGGACAGTCACCCATGTTATGAGTTATGTTCAATATTTTAAGATATTAGTCTATGTCAAGTGCAGCTTTTCCAGTTTAAGCTGCTGTTGTATCATTACTGTACATTAAATGTGGTTTCTTGATATTTCTTGAAACAAAGTGCAAAGTGCAGGCCTGTAAACATAGAGGCTGAGGCATAGAGGTGAAGAGAAGGAGAGCTTTGGAGCTCTTTAAAACCTATTTTATACAGTCTACGTTTAAAACTCAAGAAAGAAAGTAGTAGCATTTGTGATGCAGTCGGCTCTTAAAATTAAATGAGAATCAAAGTCATTAAATCAAAGTTATTTAAAAATTAAATCGTGAACATTGTGAATCAAGATCGCGATTTTGTAACGATTAATCGTGCAGGCCTACTCTTAACCTTTTGAATGACTGTGTGTTACCCAAAACAGCCACTAGAAGGAAAAAAAGAATAGTTTACATTGTAAGCAACAATCTTTCATCCTCTACCCCACTCAGTGAGATGTTTTGTATAGTTATTTGCAGACATGACCTCCAGGCAGGACATTACCTCTCCTCCCTCGCCTCCGTCCAGCCGTGTAATCCTGCAGCCGTGGCGTTATTGTCAGCGCTGGGATCCAGTGTCGCACAGACGGACACAATGGCCGCACTGTACTCCCCTCACAGCATTGTTCTCCCCTGTATTTGGAGGCACAATGAGGCCCTTATCCACACAGTACTGAGAGGCTGACAGGA
Source organism: Percina caprodes (assembly GCA_013375575.1). Taxonomy (NCBI): domain Eukaryota; kingdom Metazoa; phylum Chordata; class Actinopteri; order Perciformes; family Percidae; genus Percina; species Percina caprodes. The sequence goes on from JABXJD010000001.1 coordinate 2,925,588, forward strand.
CCACTGTCAGGTGCTTTTCTTCCAGGCTTGTTAGTGAGCTGAACCTACCAGGAGAGTTTGTTTTAAACGACAAAGCAATAACTTTCTGAAAGATTGGTCCATTTGGTCACAATTTACCACAATGTGAGGACAACATAGATGCTGATGCTGCTTTTCTCCTTCCAGTAAAATTACTTGAATTGCATTACCCAGTTCCTTCATTCAGTTCCTATTGTGATGGTACAACACAAAAAAAGTGTTGGTGATGGAAGTTTAGGATTGATATCTACTACATTAGAGTACGTTTAATGAAGCCTGAGGTTAAAAGTAGAAATGGCTCTGTAGATTCCTGCACACCGCCCTTGGAAGATATTTATTGATTCAGTACATTAACACTTAGAAAATGAGTTCTTATGTTTTCGTCATCTCTAACTTACTCACCGTCTGAGGAAGGCCTGAGCGGTCTGACCCATTTATTTGATCTACTGATTCAATAAATGTCGCCTTGAGTGTAAGAACAGTGTGCAGGAGTCTCCTTTAGTACAATGAGCTTCTCCTCATGCTTAGAAATATTGGATCTTTTTCTTAAACCTTCTCAAAGTAAGAAGGGAAATCTTATGTTAGGGATGAATTATAGAAAATATAGTTACAATATTATGTATAACAATATGACACATTTTGTCAAAATCAAATTAAACTCAATGCAATGTACTGTTTTCTATATGTTATGCTTTACATACGTCAAAACAAAAACTTAAGTACACAATTTTCGTTAGTTTTAAAATCCTTAATATAGCCTTGTGTAAAATGAAAAAAAAAATGTTTACCCAACAATAATGTTGATTTGGAGCTGGTAGTCTTTTGAAGTGGCTTTTGATTCACACATTCAATATAACTATGGTATTGTTTCACATACCTTTTTATAACTCTTGTGGGGGGTGAGAGTCCTATAAAATGCTCAAATAAATGATCACTTTTCATGTAGCACTTTCTCTCGTCTTCCTCTCTCACATCCACATTAAACTAGTTAATCCCTGTCAGAAAGGCCAAAAGTACAGAGAATCAGTACATATTAACCCAGCTGGCAGGTTTTATGGGACAAAGCATTGGTTCAGATTAAAATGTTGACCCTGCTGTCTTTGCAGCAGATGAAAATGTTTGCAATTACAAAAACAAGTTCAGTATGTTTCTGTGATTTGAGACGGTCAAAATAACATGGATTTTTGGAATAACAGTTTCACCATTTAGATCTTAAAGAGGTTTGTTTCCCAAATACTGACCTGGTCTGTTCTGCAGGCACTGGACTGAACTCAAACTGTTTGCAAAAAGGGTGAAAAAGTGGTTTGCAGACTGGATGTGCTGCGATGATAGCTCAGTTCACAACGACAAAACACACAGATCAACCATTTGGCAACTTTTAAAAAGCAGACACGCAAGCCCAAGCAAGTGTGCAGCGTGCTTGTTTTGTTTCCGGTCTAGCTAGATCCGGTGCGGTGTTGTAGTTTTTCTAACGTTAATAGTTGTTGCAACAGGATGTGGGGGGGGGGAAGTTTGCTAGACCAAAAAGAACATTAATCTCGCGATAGAAAAATTGACGCCATTAAAATGGGTTTGCGTTAACGCGTTTAACTGACAGCACTGAAAATTATACCGGTACTATCGTGAACTCTTTATTCTCTGTGCATATTTTTCTGTTCATGTTTTTTTCTTATGTGTACATTTTTATTTGGTTGTTTTCTTTCCTTGTCTCTTTTTCTTTTGCACTAGAAATAGAAGCTACCGTGTTAATGACCGGGTGTCAAAAATATGCAAATGCAGTGCTTTAATTACCATGTTCTGTCTCCAGTTTCTGCTTAATCAAGCAGCTTCCTGATTGTGCTTACTTATGCAGCAGCATGGTTAGAAAGATTGGGGTGTGATTCACAGGTTTGATGCCCACAGCAACCACTGTACTTGTTAGCAGCTACAGTAAATGTGCCTCCTGTTAGTGTGCCCTTGAACATCGGGTGGTGATGGCGCAGTGGTTATGACACATGCCTTTGGTGCGGGAGATCGGGGTTTGAGTCCCACTGTCCAATGTGTCCCTGAGCAAGACGCTTAACCCCTAGTTGCTCCATAGGCCTCTGATATCAATTTGGATAAAAGTGTCCGCTAAATGACTTGTAGCATAACAAAGCAACTCTTAGCAAATGTCAATTGAAGGGGGAAGAATATAAAAAACACATCAATATGATGCAGTCCAGGGCTAACTACTTCTGCATTAATTAACACACCATTAAATTAACACTTCTCTGAAAAACTTCGACAAAAACTGGCCATTAGAAGCTTTGTAAAGGTAGAATATGTGGCAAGTCTTGCATTATATTTTAAAAGTGTACCTAATCAAGTGTACCTGTGTACCTTAACAAGCTCTCATCTGTTTTTTCTGGGGGTTTTTCTGAAGGATCCGCCCTCAGCTGGCCAGGGAGAAAATAGAGGGATGTCACATCTGTACCTATGTGATGCCCGGGGAGCCTCAGGTGATCCTGGGGAAAGACAAGTCATTCACCTACGACTACATGTTTGACATGGACTCCCAGCAGGACACCATCTACGCAGCCTGCACGGAGAAGCTGATTGAAGGCTGTTTTGAGGGCTACAACGCCACCGTCTTTGCATACGGACAGGCGAGTCTTTGTCCTCCATGTCACAGCTGTCGTGCTGATGGTGGAGCTTTATTGCTGTGTGTATGTACGTAGGGAAATTGGCTCTGTGCATTTGTATGTCTGAGGAGAGAAAGATAAGGGGTGTTTGAGAGGTGGGGAGTGTTGGTCTTTGGGTAAAAGGAGACCAGAGGAGACCTCTGTTGTGGAATTTGAACCATATAACCATAATTTTTAAGGAATATTGTTAGAGGCATTTAGCTTAGCCTAGCAAAAAGACTGGAAACAGCTAGCATGGCTGTCTGTAGATAAAGAAAACCTGCCTACCTATCATAACGTGTTACTTAGAGATACTGTTAGTCAGATTTTAACATTTAGACAGAGCCAGGCTAGCTCTTGCCCCTGTTTCTAGTCTTTATACTGAAGTAAACTAACTGCTGGCTTTAAAGCAATACTAGAGAACCTTTTATATCTTTTTTTTAAAAATGTAATATAAATAATAATTCCAAAATTGTTTCAGTCGGCTATTACCGCACTATGCAAGTTTGCCAGATCGGGTAGCGGATCTGTAGTTCCAATGAGACATAAAAAGGCAATTCTGCTTCCAATCTGTAGGGGGACCGAAGCGGGAAAAGTTACATAGTGTTGCTTTAAAGGTCCCATGACATGGTGCTCTTTGGATCCTTTTATATAGACCTTAGTGGTCCCCTAATACCATATCTGAAGTCTCTTTCCTAAAAGTCAGCCTTGGTGCAGAATTACAGCCACTAGAGCCAGTCCCACAATGATCTTTTTGTTTTAACAATTATTAAAAATGTATGACAATATATATTGTTTATTAAACTAGTGTTAATCCTGTGAAATTAATATTTTGGACAGTGGTATTTCTTGTTTATATCCAGTGGCACTTCTCTTGTGAGCTGAAGTGGATGAATCCAAATGTTTGACAGAATTTTGATAATTGATTATTTAAATATTGTTTTTAAGCAAAAAATGCCAACATTTTGCACCTTCCAACATGCAACCTTTCTTTGTCTTTTATTGTAGTAAATCTTTGGTTTTTGAACTGTTGGTCAGTCAGAATTAGTAAGTTAAATGTCACAGTGGGCATGTTTCACCGTTTTCAAATGTTACATAGATCAAATGATTAATTTAGAAAATAATCTACAGAATAACTGATACCGCACATTCTTTCTTCAGTTTCTCCCCCTTCTCTTCCAAGTTCAGCACATGAAAATAACATGTAGGTTTGGGCCTCATAGCGCCCCCTCCTCTCCTTTACCTCCTCTTAGGTTTCCGTGGTGACAGAGCTCCTGCTGTATGGCACTCACACAATTCAAAGTGAAGTGAAGCGCACACACACCTTTTTAGACAGCTATACATCTTTAATGTGTGTCCATATTAACCCATATCTGCCCAGTAACGGCTTCTGTCACTGCTGAAACACAAGAGAGCACAGACTGCTGTTGGTTTGACCTGCATCAGACCTGTTTGCCTCTGTGGCTTTACAGGGACTAATCTAGATTTAGACCGACTTACTCGGCTGCATCACATGAACTCTGCCTGGTTGGGTTGCAGATATAAACAGAAAGTAATGATGTATAGAGTAGACAGTACATGTTCTGTGTTCTCAAAATGACTTTGGTATTTGGTGGGTATCTTTTTGAACTGGTTTGTTCTTTTTGCAATACTAAACCTAACATGCTAATTGGAAGCATGTATATGCAATGATCTTAAATGCAAGCAATACATTTCAGTGTGAGGGGGGGAAAAGTGCAGGTTAATGGTGAAAAATATCTTTACTGACACAATGGACTTGATTTTCCAGAATAAGACAACATTCTTTTTAAATAAAGAGACACAGATCACCTTTTTTCTTTACTGGAAAAACTCACTCTACAGCTACATGCATAGCCCCCAGCTAAATGCGAGTTCATCTCGGGGGTTGTCAAAAGGCATTCTGGGAGTTATAGGATGTAAAAAAATCACTTTAAAATGGAGGGAAAACAAAGTAAAAGTAAGTCAATCAGAACGCTACAGAACTCTAAATGACGAACTGTAAGTATAATAATAATTATAATATAATAATAATTCTTTATTTGTATAGCAGTATTAAAAGCTGATTTACAATGTGTCCTTTACAGGGCCAAAGCATTTGTGGACATTTCTGTTCCTTCATGGACTCTCTTTCGTGGTTAGGGGCCTTTTTAGTTTCAGTTGTGGAAAGTCTTAATGCTACAGCACACAATATTTATATCACACACTATTGTGTTTTTAGACAACTTTGTGGCATCAGTTTGGGGTAGACGCTCTATAAAGAAATGTTTTCCCCAGTTTGGTGTAGAAGAACTTGATTGGCCTGCCCCATCCAACACCTTTTTGGGATAAACTGGAAAGCCGACTGAGAGCCATACCTTATTACCCAACATCAGTGGCTAATCTCAGTAATGCTCACTCACTAATCCCTGCAGCAAGGTTTCAAAATCTGGCGGAAAGTCTTAAACTACAAAAATGAAATATGTAATGGCAGCAGATTAATGCCCATGGTTTTGGACAGATGTTCAGCAATCACGTAATGTTCGTGTGTCCACATACTTTTGTATTTGTAGTGTAAAATCAAACGGCTATCACAATAAAACATTAAGACAAGACAAATCTTGGAAACTTATCTCTACTACAGCTTATCTCTACAAACTGCAGAAGAAGCTTGTAATAAATATAACAATAAATAATGTATACATATAAATGTATACACATTCAAGCTAAAAGCACAGTAAAAAAAGAGAAAAATGGATACAGCATAACCAGAGATATCTTTCTAATTCCACACATTCTTCTTCCTTGTCAAACTTGACTCTTTCGTTGCCCACAAAACACAAAGTGGCTTGAGGCAGTTTACCACACTTCAGGCCTCTCCCTCTGGAGCCACAGAAAGCTCAATACAACTTCCAAGAGAAAATTGGTGGAGTTTGCCTTTTGAGGCAAAGGCACGGTGACCTTGAATTTTTACATTTCATAAACACTTGTTTTTGGTTCTATTGTATGACATTTTTCTCTGCTCCATTCAGACGGGTTCAGGGAAGACCTACACCATGGGGACGGGCTTTGATGTCAACATCGAAGATGAAGAGCTGGGTATCATCCCCCGCGCTGTCCACCACCTCTTTAAGGGCATCGAGCAGCGCAGACAGGCCGCTCAGGAACAGGGACGCCCCGTACCTGAGTTTAAGATCAACGCCCAATTCCTTGAGGTACACACTGCTTCTCTGAATCACATTTTCTTACTTTACATGCTTCTTTAAAGCTATAGTGTGTAGTTTCTGCAAACCAGCAGTTGCTAATAACCAAGGAGAACACGGAGATTTAAAAAAAACATGGACTCTTCAGAAGAGGTCATTATCTTCACTCGAGTTTCTGCGTGGGTAAATTGCCGGACAACACAATCTTCTGAACATAGCCATGTGAGAAATACAGAGAGAGTTTTGTGGAGCTGATAGTCTTAATTAGCTTTGTAGCAACTCATTTGGCAGTGACTTGAATTATACTGATGTTGGTTAATATATAAAAGTTACACACTGAAACTTTAATCCAAGAAATCCTTAACTAAAAGGGTTTTTGCTTCTTTTTTTTTTTGTGATTAACCACACGTCATCGCCACCCATACAAAAATCAAGAAAAGGTTCAATATTCCAGACCATTCAACAAAATAGACAATAAACCATAAACCAAACCAAGTAAACATGTATAAATGACAACACCTTAAGCCAATCATAACTGTAAAATGTAAATGTGCTGTATTTATATAGCGCTTTTCTACTCAAAGCGCTTTTTACATCACACAGGATACATTCACCATTCACACACATTCATACACTGTGACCGAGGCTGCCGTACAATCTAGTTACCTGCTCATCAGATAAACATGCACAAACATTCACACTCCGATGCGCAGCATCAGGGGCAACTTGGGGTTCAGTGTCTTGCCCAAGGACACTTCAACATGGGACTGCAGGGCCAGGGATTGAACCACCAACCTTCCAATTAGCAGGCAACCGCTCTACCGCTGAGCCACAGCCGCCCCATACACATCTCTCCCCAGCACAAAGCTTCTTAAGAGTCCTCGAGAAAGCTCAGGCACTTTCCCCATTTTCTAGTATAGACATCCAATCTGGCAAACCGTTTGACTTTTTTTTTTTTTTTTCCTAACGTGGCACCCTAGCCATCTCACAAGCCCACTCCTGGATTGACCAGCACCCCTTCATTCCTCCATCCTCTTAAAATAATCTGTCTGGCTATCATTGAAGTAGTCTGGACCCAGCTTCTTATGTGCTTATCCATCCCACTTAAGATTAACCCATCTCCCAGAACAAATAATCTTGGGCTGAATGGAACCTGGGTATCTGCCGTCCGACATAGGTTATAATGGTTGTAATAGGTTATAAAGTAGGTTATAAAATTCCTGGACATTTATAATAGGACCATAGGACATGAAGAAATTGGCCGTACTCCGTCTCTTACCCAAGTTGTGTTTTGGAGCATTTTGAGTATTATTTATTATTATCTGCTCTAGCTTTTCCATTGAAGTTGCCTCTTTTATTGAAAAACATAACATTTTCTTGAGGGAGGACCCCCAAACCCCCTGCCATATTCGTACACCTAAGTCTTTAACAAACCTAGGCAAAACACTGACAAAATAAAGCAAAGAAAGTATAATCTTGCATTAAGCTTTACAGAGATGTCATGGGTCAGGCTTATTGTTGACACTGCTTGTTTAACTAGCTTAAACACTAGCGCTCCATCATTTAAGAAATTTCCACATTGACAATTGAACTGCAGCAGCTGTCATCGTAGGGGTTGGAAAGTGTTAAAGGGGGGGGTGGTGGTGTCTCCGTCTGGACTGGAAGAGTTAACAGGAATGATCTGTGTAGACAGTTGTGCTGGTCCATCAGACTGTGACAGTGTTCAGATTCCTAGAGAAGACCCACAACTGAAGAGGTGAATGAACAAATATGGATTTGCTGCATGTTGTTCCCCCCTCTCTCCTCTCTAATGTCTTCTGCTGTCCTAATAATAAAGGCTGAAAATGCCCAAAAATAATCTTGAAATCTTGTCCAGATGAGAGAAGATCTGAGGTGATAAAAATCTTGATTCACTAATTTGAGTCATCACATGCAGAAGCTTAATGAACAGCGAGTTTTCCTCTCAGGCAACAAACAGGCTGCTATCGAAGACTTTCAGATGCCGAGGATGAATAAAGTAATTTTTCCAAGAAGTATACTTTTGTATACAAAAATACAAATACGAAAACTTTTTGTTAAAAAGATCTGAGTAAGTTCCGCAGAAGAAAACTGACTTGAGAGTGCAGAGACATGACAAAATACACCTTCAAACTTATTGGTAAAGCTGTTTGGGTCTGAATATAGCCTGAAAGTGAAACCTCCAGCCACTTGCCAACTTAATGTTTTGGGAGTAATGCTCAGTGAACTTTGTAGTAAAGATGCAAATTAACATAACATATCAAGTGCCTATAAAGGGGACTAAATATGATTTTAGTTTAGATAATTTAGTTTATAATACTTCAGATATTTAGTTTATTAACAATACATAGCATGCTGTGTTATATTATCCTTATTATTGTTTACACTATACATTGACAGATTTCTTTCTGTTTTTCCACTCACAACAGGGTTAGTAGTTCTCTAAATTCTCTTTGCCAAGTACAGATGCACTTTCAACATTTCATTTCCAGTCTTTATTAGGCAAAAAAAGCTGGAATTATTGGTCTTGCTTTTTATATTGGTCCTTATAATGCAATTCATGATACTATTACAAACGTTCAAAATGTTCACGTATTCTGTGAGTTTTGATGACTTAGTCCATGATTTAAACTTAAGTGATGTATCTGCCTGGTTAACAACCGATTTGTTGTGTCTGTGCGCATTATGTCTCTCTTGTAGCTTTATAATGAAGAAGTTCTGGACCTGTTTGAATCCACACGAGACACAAAGCAGAAATCTCACATCAAGATCCACGAAGATGCCACAGGGGGAATCTACACAGTAGGAGTGACCACACGGAATGTGTCCTCCGAGGCTGAGGTGTGTAACTGCCATTTGTTAATGACTAAAATTTATATTTATTATTGGATTCACACTCTTTAACCTATTTGCCACCACAAGGCCTTTACAAATTACTCATTATACTCTTATTTACTTACTCATATAGTATTCATTCCTGCACTGAATTTAACTTTTATAATTGCCAGAGAGTATTTGTTGTTAGTATTTCCTCCAGCTGGATCAAAGTGAGTTTGACCAGTATGTAAAGCTCTTTCTCTGTCTGTTCAGATGATGCAGTGCCTGAAGCTCGGGGCTCTGTCTCGCACCACAGCCAGCACTCAGATGAATGTCCAGAGCTCTCGATCCCACGCTATCTTCACCATCCACCTGTGCCAAGTTCGAGTCTGTGCCTCCGACAATGTTAGTACAGGCTCAGTATCATTTAAAAAAAAAAAAAAAAAAGTTTTCATTTTCTGTTATTTTTTTAAACCTAATATTTCAGATGACAGGAATCCTATTTTGCAAAGAAATTATGATGGCACCATAATTGGAAAATGCCATCCTTGCAGTGTCTGTGTATCTAACACTGTCTGTGTATGTGTCATTATCACTCAGCAAGAAAGTGAGACTGATAACAGAGTCTCCAATGGAAACTCTGAGATGGACGAATACGAGACGCTGACAGCCAAGTTTCACTTTGTGGATTTGGCCGGTTCTGAGAGGCTGAAGAGAACCGGAGCGACGGGCGATCGAGCCAAAGAGGGCATCTCCATCAACTGTGGACTGGTGAGCTGCTTCTGCCTTCCCTGCGTCACTTCAGTAGGATTTGTAAAGCAATTCAGAGATGCAGAGAAGCCAGAGCCAATGATATGCCAGAGTTTGCTTGCCATCTAGTGGTTGTTTTTCATAAATGTTCACCCTGCGCTCAATAATCAACAACTACACAACAAGAAAAATACTCCACAGAGAAAGGACATCCCCATGTCAATATTTTCACATTAAACCCATAAGTGGCATGATTTACTGAATAAAACCCTTTAACTGATCTTTACTATTTAACATGCACAATCTTCAGTGTGGAGCTTTGTCAGTACCAAATCATTTTAAATGTTCTTTCTCTTGAAAAAAAGGACATATACTAAGTATTTTAAATAAGTTGAAGGATTTTATTTGTTAATATCCCTGTCATGGCAGGTTCCCACTATTTAAATAAAGTTCTGGAGTATTTGGATATGTTTTCCCGTTGGAGAATGTCAGCACAATTAATACATTTAGTGGTAAAGGCAGGGATGACCATGGGACTTTACAAATGGAGCAACACATTTGTTGCATTTAATGTTGATTGTTTGGCTCGATTACATTTTACAACGTTTCCCCTGCAAGCTTAACTGAGGTGAAAACCAGACTAAAAATGAAACAAACAAACGTATTTGGTTAATGATGTCACAGAACCGATCGAGAGCTTGTTTAGTGAACTGTTCCATCACCTTGAAAAAATCTTCCTCTCTGTTGCTGCAGCTTGCTCTGGGGAATGTAATCAGTGCTCTGGGTGACCGGAGCAAGCGGTCCTCACATGTGCCTTACAGAGACTCCAAACTCACCCGACTTCTTCAGGATTCATTAGGAGGAAACAGGTCGGTGGAGAAGTGGTTTCCCCTTTTTCATAAACTACCATCTGTCATTGTGGACCCAGAGAATTATTGGTGGTAAAGGCTTTCAAAGTCGTTTTTTAAATAAGCAAACCAAAATTTTCTTATCTTTTAAAGGAAAATGAGAATTAAACCCCACAATTTGTCATAATGATATTAATGCAAACATGAATTGCAGAAGAAAGTAACAAAAGTTTAAGATCAAGTTTAAATGTTTATTAGACTGTCTCATCATAAATGAAGAAATATAATACAAATTGTTTTGTAAAGCATGACAAAACTGGGGGGATATATACAATATTGATATACATCTATTGTTTAGGTGTAGGAAGAATATTCAGAAAGAAATGACATTTTAAAATCAAATGAATTAAAAATGTAACTCATACTTCCACAAAAGCTTGCAGTGTTTTATCAGAATTAAAGCGTTCTGGTGTCTTGTACCTACACATGAGCTTACATGCATTAAAGTTGTTTTTCTCTGATGGCTTTTACTCTGTTTGATTTTTTTTTTTTTCTCTCAAATGTATCATTCATCAGACACATAGGTTTATACATTTATCAAAATGTGCATCAGTCTTTTTAAGAATAACGATCCATCTCCTTCTTGTCTTAGCCAAACAGTGATGATCGCCTGCATCAGCCCGTCTGACCGAGACTTCATGGAGACGCTGAACACGTTGAAGTACGCCAACCGAGCCCGGAACATCAAGAACAAGGTGATGGTGAACCAGGACAAGGCCAGCCAGCAGATCAGCGCTCTGAGGACGGAGATCGCTCGACTGCAGATAGAGCTGATGGAGTACAAGACGGTGAGGAGAGAGGAGGAATTCAAAGGGCACGGAGTCAAATGAAAGAATAAAATAAATAATTAGCAACCAGGGAAAATGTTCACGTCAAATGGAGTTATCTATCTATCTCCCTTCCCAACCCCCACAGGGTAAACGCTTGACGGGTGAGGACGGCGTGGAGAGCTTCAGCGACATGTTCCACGAGAACTCCATGCTGCAGACGGAGAACAGCAACCTAAGGGTGAGAGTGAAGGCCATGCAAGAGACCATTGATGCCCAGAGGGCGCGCCTCACCCAGCTGATCAGTGACCAGGCCAACCAGGTCCTTGCCAGGGCAGGTAGGTTGAAACCTGGAGACTCGTAAAGTCTTCTGAGTAAATGGCAAATAAGTATTCCACATTTTATTATTTATTGGTCTCTATCTTGGGTGTGAAGAGCTTGATTCTTCTCATTGCAAATTCCCAGGGAATACAGCGTGAGTTTATTTGGTATGGTTAAAAAGCCGTTGCGCTCTTCCTCTGGCTCATCTAAAATCTAAAATTCTCTTCCAGGTGAAGGTGGAACTGAAGAAATTGGAAACATGATTCAGGGTTACATCAAAGAGATTGAAGACCTCAGGTAAACAAGTGTATCTAGATTATGTAAATAGTAACTGTGCCCCAATTCTATTCTACATACTTATTCCATAAGGTAAAATAATAATACTTTGTAATAATCTATACTGAATTTTTTTTTTTGTTAGCTTGCACACAAAACATTGTACTTTTCTTTTTGAGGTTTCAAATATTTTCTTATGAAGCTTAATTTCAAAAATCAAGTTACAAAATTGTATTACAGGGCTTCTTTTTTTTTGTAGCATTAATTACTAATAGAAAATAATACAAGACCTCCTGAAGGATGTTAATCCAACTGTGAATATTGAATATAACGGCAAACATTTTTTTCCCCAAAGGATTTAATAACATTTTATTAAAGATGGCTTTTCTGGCTGCTTTCAGCTTTATTTCTGTTTTAAATAGCATAATGGGACAATATTGTCCATCAGCAATACATGATTTTGTGTACATACCAAAAATTTTGATTGTACTTAACTGTACGTTACTTTTCCAATGTGAATGCACTGTATACACAAAACTTGCTGAGCTGTAGTATCTTGTGAAGTAGATCACATTTCTGCAGTTTGTTGCCCTCTTTTCTACAGGCGTGTACTAAACCCCGTTATTTAGTGCTCCACCTCTCGAATTACTCTTAAAGTAAATGATGACTTGTAAGCAAATATAAAAGATGTGTCAAATTGTAAATAGTTCTTAAACATTAATTTATCTTACGCTTATCACCACAAAAGTGGGACAGAAGAAACCATAACACATTTTGCATCATACTTATGTCTGGTTTACAGTATTTTTGGGCTCAGAAATATTCATTAATATTAATAACTCCATGAGAGACATGAAAGAGTGCAAGAGTAAAAGGAGGCATCAGAATATTCTTTGGGGCTCCTCCTTTAAGATTTGGTGCACATAACAAAAAATAAAGTTTAAAAAATTAAAGAAACTTGGTATATTTTCAAGCTCTCTGACTGCATTAATATATGTACAAATCTATGTGTGTTCCTACCGTCTGTGCCCCTGGATTCCCCCCATCAGAGCCAAACTCCTGGAGAGCGAAGCCGTGAACGAGCATTTGAGAAAGAATCTGACACGTGCCTCCAATCGTCAGTCGTTGTACGGAGGGCCCGCGCTGCTGGCCCCCGAGAAGGAGACTTCTGACATCATCGAACTCGCCAAGAAAGACCTGGAGAAACTTAAGAAACGAGAAAAAAAGAAAAAGAAAAGGTAATAAGACTGCTGTAGACAACAACAAAAAATTGATCAAGGATTGTCTGTTTTTGACTAGAGTTTGAGGAAGCTTTCAAATTGGAATGGCACTTTGTTTGTGATTTTTACAAAGTTTAAACCATCCCTAACATTTCAAAGACACGTCACTGGCTGCTTCACCCAGATGTCAGTTTGACTATTTGTACATTTTAATAAGAAATATGGCAACAGTTCAATATTTTGTACATGCATATTTAAATACAAGTAGACCTTCAGACATGATTGTAAACTAAGACACCGTGAAGCTCATAGATGCTTAAATATATGCGATTTATTGACTTAATTTATAGACAATATAGAAACAATTAACATGCACATTTAATGTTTGTTATGTAGACTAATGTTGTGACAGTATTCTAGTGCTGATATGCATAAGAATTTCTTTGCAAAGAGTAAATCCTGATGAGAAATCTGCAACTGCATTAGAGACTGATGCGACGCTCCAGGTTTGGAAAGAGCAGAGTTGTGCTGTGGTGCACTTTAACGGGGATTAAAGGTGGTGTTTTCAGTGCAGAGCCTCCTCTGATCATTCTTCCCTCCATTCTTTCTTCCTTCGTTCATCTCTTGCTCCCTTCTCTGGTTTGACCCTTCACCCCTCCCTGAAGACTCCAGCTGCTGTTGGAGGAGAGAGAGAGGGAGGAAAGGGGGGAGGTGGTGGAAGAGGTTGATGATGCCAGGTTTGTCAGAGCTTCCACCCCCCTGTTGCCATTCCCATCCTCTGCTTCCCCTAATTCAGCATTTTCTTTTAATTTTTTTTATTTTGGGCAGGTATTTCCCCACCTGGTGTGAAACTCGCCACCATTAAAGCACTTTCCTTCCATAAACACTTCTTTTTACTATGTAATAAGCTATTGTCTCTCTTTGGATCTTCGGTGTGAACCCCTCAGCTCACTTTGTGACTCCTCACACTACATTCCTGCTTTCTTTCTTTCTATTTATAGAAAAAAAAATAAAGGTTGGCAGTGACATGCCCAACAAGTCAGCTGCTACCAAGGCACTAGAAGATATAAATATTTGGTAAAAAATCCAATATTCCTATATATCGGCCAACGTATATTAACGAAAAAAAAAATGGACTTCACTAACATTAATTATTTGTAGTTATTTATGAGTTCTCACTAAAATAATATAATTTGTTTTTATTGTCACAACAGAACAGAGAAACATCAAAACATATTCAAGTTCTTATAAATAAAATTTATAGAAATACAAACTAAGGATTTTAAACTTAAAGATGCTCTAAGCAATGTCATGCGTGTTTTAGGCTAGAACAGTTGTTGTCACATACAGCAAACATCTCCTCACTATCCGTGAGCTGCCTGTCCCCAGAACACACTGTCTACAAACGGCAACAAAAACAAACTGCGCCCACCTGCACCACGAAGCATACACAACCAGTGTTCCAGCCAATAACCGACAAGAAGGAATTGGTGGTGCGTGGAAGCACAGAAGGGAGGGGACAGGATGAGGAGGGAGGGGCAAGCTAGTCTCGTTTTGTTTAAAAATACTTTGAACGTCAACAAGTAACGTCACCCAACATCGCTTAAAGCACCTTTTAAAGTTCTTTGAACTAAAACACAATAACCACCAAAAAAATAAGACCGTGTTGACAACAGGTGTAGAGCGCACTCATACCATGGTTGACTGTCCGTTTTTATTTTAGTTTTTAAATATTCATTTATCAGAATCATTTGTCTTTTTTTTTTTTATTGGCCTTTATAAATGCTGATAACAATAGTTCGGGAAATGCCTAATATCAGCCAATAATATAGGCCCGCCGATAAATCGGTCGGGCTCTACAAGGCACTCCACAATTTTACTTTTTAACCTCAACCTGGTCAGGGAGTGCAGAAGAAGATTTGCCATTTGGCAAAAGCTGCCACATTTCACAATGATGTCATTTAATACACATCTTTTAGTATTTCTACATTTTTACCAATAAAATACATTTTAGATCATAAAGATGAAAGAGAAGTGAGTTTTATGTATTTTGCTAACATTTTTATTCCAGCAGAAATTCAGAAAAATGCATCAACCACAGATCAATATAACTATGTATGATATGTAGTTACACATGCAGTTATTTTACCTCATGGCAGAGATGTGGCAGCATTGCGGTTACGTGGCCCGCGCTGTGATCACTTGGCCAACAAAGTACTCCAATGTTTTTATTTTAGAAAAAATTTCCATTCAGGTTATTAGTGTTAAGTGTTTGAAACTTCATAAAATGTTAATGTATTTCCCTTATGATAGACTTTAAAAAACATTCCAACATTGGATAATATATACTTCTTTTTAATTTTGTTGGTCAGTTTATCCAGATGAATTTGCGCAAAACACCACCTAAACATTACAAACCCTCCATGTTGGATAAGATATTAATCCAACAGATATGCTTCATGGACTTGATTCACCTTTCTTTTTTTTCTTTTTTTTATTCTTTCCATGTTATGTTTTGCTTGTGCTGGTTTTGTCCAGACTCTAATGAGATGCCCCCTCCTTTGTTAAAATACGCTGTCTTTTCCACAAACAAGCTCATGAAAACAGAGCAGCGTCATCTCTGTGTATAGTCATGTCATGACATAATACAATTTCTCATAAAATACCACAATAAATGAACTCATTAACAGTACCAGCTTTATAGCTACATAGTGGTGAAGTCCTTAAAAACGTTTGTTTGCCAAAAAGACAGCGTTGCCATGCATTATGTTGTGTACAAAACAATATCTTTATTACCTGCAGATGCTTTTGGTTTACATGTGCTACAGTACCTTTTTGGAGGTGTACCATGTCCTCTGCTCAGTCAAACAGGATAAAGGATGTCTCTGATTCTCAACCATGTCTGAATCTTTCAGTGCCAACAAGGAGGAAGTTCCTGACAACGAACAAGAAAAGGGCACAGAGAAGGAAATGACGGAGCGAGTCCACGAGGAAGCAGAAATTGTACGATTTACCGCCTCTTGTGTCATCTTTACATTCAAACGCCATAACGACTGCCTTCAGATATTAAATCATTAGTATGTTATGTTGTAGGAGGTCCAGGAAGGCAGCGACCACGAGGAAGGGGAAGAGGAAGAGGATGAGGAGGAAGAGGAGATGGATGTGGAGGACAGCTCAGATGATTCTGACTCCGAGTCAGATGAAAAAGGTATGAGGGGTGGTGTCTGGTCTCTCTCACTCTTTCTTTTTAAGAAGCTGCTAATTCTCCACAAGGGGGAGCTGTTCAATCACACTCCAACCAGCAACATGTATAGTAAAACTGGTCTTAAAGCTGACAACTTGTGATAGTTTCACCCAAGATGCATTAAAGGGACAGGTAAGCAGCAATGCCTGTAGCTGTCACATTTACTCTCAATGTTTGGACACATATACAATATCTTATCTTATATACATTAAACTACAAAATGAAGACTAATGATACAGAATGAATGTACTTCAAGTACAGCCTTTACGTCTTCTTCTAGCTACCATACATCTCTGCTTGTGTATATTGGATGTCAGGCACCAGCACACTGACAGTAGTTAAGATGGTGTTACAACTCAGAAACACTTGTTGAGGAAGAAGAGCAACATAATGCCAACGTAATAAGCGAAAGAATTTTTAATTTTGTAAACTTTATGAATGAAATTGTTCCGCACTGAGGCGAGCAACAAAGGGATAAAGGGCCAGTGGATGAAGCTAAATAATCAAAATAACGTAGTCCATAAATGTTGAGTCGAGGTTGTTTTGCTCACTGAGGATTGTTAACTGTTTTCTGGTAACAGAGCGCACTTCAAATGGTTTGAATTTAAAGGAACAGTGTTGGATCTAGTGATCTATTGGCAGAAATGGAGTGAAATATTCCTAATTATGTTTTAATTAGCGTATAATCGCATGAAACTAAGAATCATTTTTTTTTGTAAGCTTAGAATTAGCTCTCTGTATCTACATATGTAAGGGTCCTCTTCTACAGAGTACACCATGCACCGTGATGTTTCTACAGTAGCCCAGAAGGGACAAACCAAACACTGGCTCTAGAGAGGGCCTTTTGAGTTTTTACGTTACCTGAAGGCCACCATAGGTTCTACTACATGCTTGGAAAGGCAGGGTTGAGGAAAGGAGTGTTCAGTTGTTTGCAATCTGCAACCTCATTACTATATGCCTCTAAATTCTACACACTGCTCCTTTTAATCTGCAGAAAACATTAAAATCATCAACTCATGTTGATAGCATACATTGGATAGTTGAGATAAAATAAAAAGGTTATTTAGTTATTAAGTAATAATTCCAAAGGGACATGTACTGTAAAAGAACCTAAAACAAAAAATACTGGAGATTTGTGACTTTAACACCACTGTGGACGTGCATACGTAATGGGACCATGTGTGTCCAACAGAGAACTTCCAGGCCGATCTGGCCAACATCACCTGCGAAATCGCCATCAAGCAGAAGCTGATCGACGAGCTGGAGAATAGCCAGCGGCGTCTGCACACGCTCAAACAGCAGTATGAACAGAAGCTGATGATGCTGCAGTGCAAGATCAGGGACACCCAGCTGGAGAGGGACCGTGTTCTCCAAAACATGAGTAAGACAAAGATGCCAGAAGGGGGAGTCATGTATTGCTCACTGGGAAGAGAAATTTACTAATACCCTGTACATTTATTTACTCATGCTCAGTTTGGATAAAAACATCCACCCAAATATGGGTTTGGCTTTTAATGTTGGTGCCTTTTCAACTATCAACTTATTTCAGTCTTAAAGCGTACTGTATTTAAGTTTTAGCACGTCCTACTTGCATTTAGAAGAATTTATATCTTACCCTTGTGTTTAGTTTTTGTTCTTTAGTAATAAAAAAACACTGCAGAAAGCTTAAGACTTTATGTACTTCAGAGAATCCTTTAAAGGGAATGCTCTCCGCCAGCAGCCAGATGGTGACAGTTTATATTTATCAGCACTAATGGATCAAAGCATTGTCTTACTAAAAGCATGGAAGAGTTTTTAGCTTGTCTAAATTAAAAAAAGCACACAAAAGAGACTTTTTGACATCTGGAGATTAAGGTTTTTGACTGTTTAACCCATTACAGAGAATATGTTAGTACCTGCAACACAATGTGGGTACTACATAAAAGAAACTTCCAAATATAAGTGATTGTGTTATCTACAATCCAATTTTTAGCTTTATAGCATTTTAAGCTTCATAGCATTCCGTCTCTTTAAAAAAGATAAGATTCCCATGACTTTTGTGTTGCATACTTTCAGATACAGTAGAAACTGGCACAGACGACAAGTCTCGCAAAATCAAGGCTGAATATGAGAAGAAGTTGAGCGTCATGAACAAAGAGCTTCAGAAGCTCCAGTCGGCTCAGAAGGAGCATGCCCGTCTGCTGAAGAACCAATCGCAGTACGAGAAACAGCTGAAGAAGCTTCAGATGGATGTGGCGGAAATGAAGAAGACAAAGGTGTGATTGGTTGTCCTCTTTAAGTGTGACCGTAATAACACTACTGTAATGCCTCGGGTCAAAATTTGAGGTCTCTCTTACTGCTGTTTTCTTTTGATAGTAATTTTTCTAGAGTTAAGTGTGTTTGGAAGGATGTGCTTCAATTGGGATTAAAAAGTTGACATGATCTTGATATAAATCAAGTTTGGGCAACATCAGAAATGTGCATCAATTTAGCTTTATTGTCACATCTCTTCTGTTGTGTGTCTATCTATCTTTCCTGTAAATTTTTTGACTGTCTTGATTTGAGCGTCTACCTGATGGGAGCAGTTTGTATTCTGAACAGGACATGGGAAAGGGTCCACGATATGATTTTCCTAGCCTGTTTACCTATAGTCTTCTCAAAAGAACATTTAGAGGGAAGCTTCCCCACCAACGTCACTTCCATTGCTGTGTGTGTGTATTTGTAAGAATGAACCTGGCTAATTATGAAAACTTTCACATCAGAATATTGACTTACTTTCACTATACTTATGTGTGAACATAATATGAATTTTTCGGCTTTTTCGATTCGATTGCCCCAGGTCCGTCTCATGAAGCAGATGAAGGAGCAGCAGGAGAAGAACAGGATGAACGAGTCTCGAAGAAACCGAGAAATTGCTTCGTTAAAGAAAGACCAGCGCAAGCAAGAGGTTAGCCCTCTACATACTTTTTTTTTAGTTGGCTGTAATCACAACTTAATTTAACCTTAGTCAGGAGTTATTATTATTTAACTGTTAATACTGTAATTGTGTTATAGCACCAGCTAAAGTTACTGGAGGCTCAGAAAAGGCAGCAGGAGCTTATTCTGAGGAGAAAGACAGAGGAGGTGAGTAGCAGCAGACTTGAGTTGGATTGTATTTTTACATAGTGTCTGCATAAATTCTTGCTGATACATTATAGATGCAGAAATGCATGTGGTATGATTTTACTGTTCCCCTGTCATGTTTCTGTTTGCCATGCATGTGTCAGGTGACAGCTCTGCGGAGGCAGGCCAGGCCCACCTCAGGTAAGGTCATCAGGAAAGTCAATGTCCCAGAATCAGTGCAGGACTCCACCCACAGACCTCCATCTGGACGCTTGTACTCCTCCGGCAACGCTGCTCCCAACGGCACTCGGTGAGTCTGTGTATGTGCATGTCAATGTTTCCAGCAATGCTACTAAAAATAGATGCTTTTATCAAACCAAAATGGGCCAGGTTTTATCCTCGCAACATTGAAATACTGTACACGGAAGTATACACGGAAGAATATATAAGACACCTGCACCATCATAAATCACCCTGGAATGTAAATTCCTCTAAACATGTAACATAATTCTTCATCAGGAATCTGAAACATATTTATGAATTATGTACATCATCCCTGAATGTTAAATGTGTTAGTGTTAAATCCATCACTGACTCATGCTTTGTGTGCAGGTATACCTACAGGCGCACAGTCGGTATTTACTCCACCAGAATTGCACGTAATAAATGGCAGTCTCTGGAGCGGCGGATCACTGACGTCATCATGCAAAGGATGACCATCTCCAACATGGAGGCCGACATGAACCGCCTCCTCAAGGTAAAGCTACAGCAGTGTGTTGTTCTACTGTAATATGTCCTAATTTGTAGATTACAGGACTAAAGAAGGATAATGACGAGCTTGACCAGCAGGAAATATATCTATGAAGGCAGGCAAAGGAAATGGGTAATATGCTTGCCATCCTTAACATCAATACTGTCAAGTGCCCTCAAGCAAGGCACTTAACTGTCAACCTGC
The DNA here is from genome assembly GCA_013375575.1 of Percina caprodes. NCBI lineage: Eukaryota > Metazoa > Chordata > Actinopteri > Perciformes > Percidae > Percina > Percina caprodes. The sequence goes on from JABXJD010000001.1 coordinate 2,945,805, forward strand.
TCTGGTGCAGCTTCTCATTGCTGGAAAACATGCACTTGGACCGTCTGTGGCAATACATGCGTTACTCTTCTGTATATATGACACTAGCATCACCAGCAAAAGGACATACAAAGTGTAAAACATATTTCTGCACACAACAGTTTACTTTTCATATAGTTTTACACAAAGTCAACACATAATAGGCAGGTATTAGGTATTCTGCGGTTTACATTTGATTACTGTTAAGCCTGAACAGTCTAATACCCAAATGTAAGAAGTATACACTTACTTTGAGTTTCAGTTGCTAGTAAATTCAGAGTAAATTTTCTGCTGAATCAAATTTATATATTAAAAATAATTGAAGTGTCTGGCTGATATCTGTGAGACGGCTGACATGTTAATGCTGTTTAGTCAGTGAGAACTGAGGGGCTGTTCTAAGGTTTGTTTTGGGGAAAAATATGTCAATCGTGACTGCAGAGGAGGCTTTTACTGCTACATCATCTGGTTTTTGCACAATGAAAAAAGATCTTTGCTTGTTCCCTCCCCTGTATTTCTGTTAACCATGTTACACATTTAGAAATGGACTGAAATCTGTTAAAAGTTCTGAAGTCAACAAAGTGTTTTTGTGTTCATAGCAACGAGAGGAGCTGACCAAGCGTAAAGAGAAGGTCATCCGGAAGAGGGAGCGGCTGGACAGAGAGGGCCCAGAGGCCGAGAAGGCAGCGATTCCCCTTAACGAGGAAGTGGATGCGTTGACGGCCAACATTGACTACATCAATGACAGCATCGCAGACTGTCAGGCCAACATCATGCAGATGGAGGAAACCAAAGTAAGAACTTTGGGAATTGTTAAAGAGATGGATTCAGTAAAATAGAGGAGAACATGAATGAGCTTTATTTCATTACCTACTACTTTTGAGCTCTTTTATGTGATGGAAAATATTCTTTGCCTTAGAGAGTTTCATAGAATTTAGCTCTTCACAATTTTTTTTTGTGTTGTATGAATTTACACTTTTTTTTCCAGGAGGAAGGCGACACAGTGGACATTTCTGCTGTGATTGGTTCCTGTACCTTGACAGAAGCTCGTTTTCTGTTGGATCACTTTATGTCCATGGCTATCAACAAGGTACCAGCCCCACAATCACATTGGTACACCACAGTATGTGCTTATTGTGGCTTTTCAACAAACGTGAATACGATCAAGGATCAAATCTGTAAGATTTACATCAAGATAATGTAGTTTAACATACACATGAAAGGATTACTGAAGGAGCCCTTCACCTGCCAAATGGCACTTGAACAGACACATACTGACCACAAAGAGATGCAAAGCAACTGCAAACAGAAAAAAATAACTACAAAGAGACACAAAACCACTAAAAAAAGAGACATAATGACTTAGAAAGTAAAGTGGGTTTTTTTTGTAACATTTTTATTCCAGCAAAATTTCAGAGAAATGCAGATTGATATGACTATGGATGCTATGTAGTTACACATGCAATTATATTAGCATATAGCAGAGATTTGGGTGTAAATTTAAGATGGACAGGAAATAATACCCTCAATGTTGTATAATGTCTGCGGTCTGACCTCTTCAGGGTCTCCAGGCAGCCCAGAGGGAGTCTCAGGTGAAGGTGATGGAGGGCCGGCTGAAGCAGACGGAGATCACCAGCGCCACACAGAATCAGCTGCTCTTTCACATGCTGAAGGAGAAGGCTGAGTTCAACCCCGAGCTGGATGCCCTGCTGGGGAATGCGCTGCAAGGTAATGACAGGGTTTGTTCGGGTTGATATCGAAGTGAAGATGAGGACCAAAAACCCGGACCAGAACCCTGGTTTAACCCAGCACACCCCCTGGAAGTCTCATTAATATAATGTCAAGGAAAACTGAGATTCAGATTTTATTCTGGGACGACAGTGTTGTTTCTCTCCCACAACACTGTAAATGTACCATTTCCATGTGTGAGTTACAATGGATTTGGCCGTTCAGGAAGTGTACTGGGTTACTGGTCAGTTGCATGATTGGGTTCTAATGACATGCTCTCGCCTGTTGCCTTCTGCTGAATAAAAGCTGGCCTAATTATTGTCCAACTGGCACATAATCCTACTGTTACGCATTCCTGAAAGTGTTCTACATTACAGTTTTTTACTGAATTTTTACCACAACATTTCTACAACTTACTGTGTTGTAAATGCAAAACTATGTTTGCCAGCCTCTCTTCAGTAGGATGCTCTGTTTACAGTAGCTGCACTTTATTTTGTTTTTTTAGAATTTCGGGGGACAGTGTTTTTGATTTGTGCATTGCCTTTTTTCTGTTCCCCCAAATTTTCCTTTTTTTTTTGTTGTCTTATGTTTATACAGAACTAGGTAACGTCCCGCCTGGTAAGTGAAACCACATCAGACTCTCTGTGTTATGAATGCATGGTTCCTTCCCTTTGCACTTTGAAAACTAACTTAACATAACATGGAACAGGTGCATGAGGTGCAGTGCAACCAAGGCTTCCCTCATCTGTCTGCTGACCTCTCCTTCCCTTCCCCTCGTCTGGATACACTCTACCTCGTCCTCCCAGCTCACCATGTGCTACAGCCTCCATGCTTTAGCATCCTGCTAACAAAAGACCCTTCTACAGGAACCATGCAACATGGATATTTTAGCTTTGTCGGACCCTGTAGGTCAGCGGACCCCATCAGGAGCAACGCACTAATGACTCCACCTTGTTGTCTCATATACACATCTCTCTTTTAACCCTCCCCACCCGGCTGCTCTCTGACCTCTGACCCTTTCCCATCCAGTGAGGACCAAGTATCTGTTAGTCAATAAAACAGCATGGTGCCACGCTGACATCGCCCTCATCTGCTTCCCTTTTTCATCTTTTCTTCATCCATTTTGAGCTCTGTAAAAATAATAATAATAATAATAATAATTGAATGAAGTAATAAAAATTGCATCACCCTTCAGTGAAAGTGAGCAAAAGGATACGTTACTTGGGCGTAGAAAAAGTGTACTTGCTAAGAACCATATTAGAAAGTCATAAGCAGTGATCTTAGGTTTTTTTTTTTATCAACTCTTAATATTATTCACTCCTTTGGCAGAAAATGGGGATGATAGCAGCAGTGATGAGTCAGCCCAGAGCCCTTCTGCAGAGGGAACGTAAGTTTAAGTATTTGAATCGTAGAATATGTTTATTGTATGTTGCATTATTTTGTTTGTTATATTATTCTTTTGTTTGTCTTTGTTGTATTTAATGTTATGTTATGTGGGGTTATTGTATGTATATATGTATACGTCTTGTTCATGTAAATGTTTACATTATTTTATTTTGTTTAACTTTTAAGTAATGTTATCAAACACTTTATGTTAATGTTATGTTACATTTCTATTTTGTGTTGTGTTATATTTGTTAGGTTTGTATTATACATTTATATTTAATATTACAATGTATCTTTTCTGTTATGCACTGTATGTTTTTAAAATTTTTTATGACCTATAAAACTCATGTATCCCCTTTAGCACCTTGACGTCAGATCTCATGAAACTTTGCGGAGAGACCAAAACAAGAAATAAGGTATTACAATGTGTCTATGGCATATTCTCCGCATACGTACATATTTCCAAAATTACTTGTTAATTTCTTTCTTGTCTGTGCTCCTCAGGCTCGTAGGAGGACCACCACTCAGATGGAGTTGCTGTACGCAAACAGTGACTCCGCCCATGACGCACCCACCGCAGACTTCTCCAGTCCGATGCTGCCGTTAGCTGAAACACCGGATGGGGGAGGAGACATGGAGTCGTCAGGCTCATCAGTCAGGGACTACACAGCTCTCTCTCCTGGCTTTTCCTCTAAAATGGGCAGCATGTAAGTCCAGGCGCGGCACTCTCTTGCTAACGCAATAATAATTACTACTTACTTTCTTCCTTCCTGCATGTTTGATGTTGCTGCTCAATCCTCTGCTTAAGTTCATTTTGTTTCACATTATTCATGAGCAACCTTACATCAAACGGCCATACCTTCCTCCAACTGATGAGTCCTTTGAAGTAAAAGCATGTAAAGAGGAGACAATATTAACATTTGTATGGCTTATTTATTACATACCCTGCAAAAACTGCCTTTCTTATTCCTTAATGCAACTCAGTTACACACTGAAAGCAAAAATGCTAACCAGACAGCTTTACCTGGTTTGTGAAAGGCCAGACTTCAAACTTAAGTGCACATTGACTTGTATGTTAAAAAAAAAGACTAACTGACTTGGCTGACTGTGATCCAACAACAAATAAAGTAATAGAACAATATTTTTAGCTTAGCACAAAACCAACAGTGTCCTCAGTAGTTAAACATGAGGTTGTCAAAGAACCACCACTGTTTTGGGACTTTAAACCTCAGGTAACGTGTTTCTGTGTGTACTGCATGCCAATCTCTTCATCGTTGCTGTTATTTTATGATCGTTTCACATCCTTCTGTTGTTTTATCATTATTTTTTGTACACTGTCTTTTTGTGTTGTCTGTGGATAACTTTATGAAACTGAAACGATCAGTTCTGGATCCAGAACTTCGTCAGGGATGGAAAAGCCATCGCCAGAGCCTTCCCCGTTTTCTCGCAGGAAGACGTATAACAAGGCACAAGCAGCGGCTGACAGGGCAAAGGTCAAGGAGATTAAACAGTAAGAGTTTGTTGCTGCCAAAAAAAGCAAAAATAACCTCAACTCTACTAATTTTTCTTATCTCGGTTTCCTGATTTGAAGAAGCATGTGGTCTCAACTAAATCAAAAGTGCTCTACGCCTGGTGTGATTACCTTTTAACTTGCCAAGTTCTTTGCTGAATTTGAAGTCATAATGTTCAAACCTAACTTGGATGTCTCTTTATTGAGTCGTTTTGACTCAAATTCAGTGTTCAACTTGCTAATCAACCCCTCTGCTGCTGATCTACTTGTGATACACATTTTTATTTAATGAGGAAATCTCTGTCCTTTCCCTCTCTTTGTCTTATCAGTAGATATTTGTGAGTGAGACTGAAATGAAAGAATGTGCCGAGTAAACTGCTCTGATAAATTTGGCTTTGCATCTGCTGAAAAATGATAATGTGTTGACAACTTTTATGTAAATGTTTAAAATGTTTCCTGTCATCCTGTCTTGAAAAAAAAAAAAACTTACTTAATTAAATAAATAACTGAATTGTATTTCCATGTTATTGATACTATTGAGAACAGTTACTTAAGTTTCATTATTTTTTTACTTAAGTTGTATTATTTTTAAGCATTTCTTGGCACATTTACCTCTGTGGTTTACACATATCAGCTGTTTTCCAACTTGAACCGAGGAACCGTTTTGGCATTTACTCTGCCACCACCCAGGCTAGATGTGACATTTTTTTAAGGATAAGAATCTAAGTACTTTATTCATTTTTCATCCATCCGACCATTTTATTGTCTGGTGACTTCAGTTTGATTTAAGCTGCTGATAGATGTTTTTTATATAAGGTGCATTATGCTAAATTTGTCTTGGTATTATTTTTATACCAATAATTGTGTCCAGAAGCCTTCAAAACAAATGCTGAAGCTTGACAGTAATGAAATACAGTCAAGGGTCTGAGGATAGTGTTTTTTGAATTGAATTGAATTTTGGGCTTTATAGATGAAGTTGACTTGAATTTGCCTTCATGCTGAAACTAGGCTATGAAATCTCTGGGATGTGTTGGGCTTTTAAATAAAAAAACAAAAAGACATTTTGAAAAGACTGCTGTAAAATGTACTAAAGGATGTTTTTTTGTGGAGCTCCACTAAGGCAGGATCTATCACATTAAACCGGAAACATCAGTATTGTCTTTTTTAGGGCTTCAGATGAATCTGAACACGCTAGACGTTTTCCTGTCCTGGTGGTTGCTCCCATATGACGTGAATGTTGCATATGCATCTTCTGTCTCCATGTAGTCCTCCCACACTGCTGCAAATAGTGTGTAAACAGCTTAGCACACACTTTTATTATGCTGCAGCTTAATTGGCAGCCCTACTGTCTTCCTCTACAGCCCAGTCATCAGGAACCAGAAGAGCAGCCTGCCTCATCCTCGCTCTGCTACCGCTTGTCCCAGTAACCACGTTGCTGCGTTTAGCTGTATAACAGGGTATCTGGGGCGTACTGCAAATGCCCTACAGGATAAGTAAGAACTAGAAGACATGAGCAAAATTGAAACAATCCTGCAACAGTCACATTAGAGTTTGGAAAAGATGCTGAAGATGAGTAGGAACACTGCACTTCAAAATCTGTCAATTTTGTTAAATTCCTGCCTATTTCCCAACTTACTGTATCACATAATACATAGGCTCACTCTAGAATTAGCTCTTCTTGAAGTTAAGTTGTACCCAACACAGAATGATTAGGCATGATTATGGATAAGGAACTTGATAAGTAGTTAGTGTTAAATTCGGTTGCTAATAAGGTCTGTTATATTGGATCCTCTTCCTCTCCAGGACGAATCGATGCCTCCACCTGTCCTCCAACCAGATCCTGCGTTCTGTTTCCCTTCCTCACACCAATCCACCCAAGTACAACGTTTTATCTATTTTTTTTTCCCCCAGTGCCACACGTTTTACTAAAATTTCACTTCTGGTGTACAGGGGACTATAGACGCAAAGGGTGTGGATTTCATCTTTTTTCTTATGAAAAACAAACATTTTATCAAGCTGTTCTCCCAGTGGTTTTGTCCCACTCTGCTGTGGTGTTCTGGCACAAAACAGTGAATGGGGTTAAAAACAATAAATTCATGTCCTTTCTATAACCAATACGTAATTACAATAAACCCAAACAGTGTAATTTTGTTACGCTTATTACTGCTATTTAGCCTGAACCCTCAATTTCTTTTTGAGTAGTTTTTTTATTTTTATTTAAGTGAGCCTTTTTATTCTGCACAACACTTATTTTAAACCTCATTCATTGAAAACTCCTAAATATCGACATCTGGATCTGTGGTACACCATCAGCTCATCCTGCTGCTCCGCTGATGCTGATAGCTACTGTTAGTGAGTAGTGATTTGTACAATTACACTATCTGATGCCAATTTGTCAACACGACCAGCCAATTAGTGATCCATGTGGACACTGCTAGTTTCAAATGATCATCCGTCTTTGTCTCCTTGGGTGTTTTTTTTTTTTTTATATATTACGGGCAGGAAAAGCTACTGATGGTGCTGAGGTATTATGGACACTAAGGGTGACTCTGTTCACAACTGTCTTATTATTCTGTGGACTGTTCTGTCACCTCTTTCTATTTTTGATTCGCAGCATCGTCTAATCAGTCGCAAGAGCTGCATGCTGTGCATGACTCTGGTTGTGTGGGTGTGATTTATAACTGAGCTGCACTCAGAGTATTAGACCGTGTTATGTCCACGTTGCACTTATTGATGAGTGTGTGTTTTTTTCTCTAGGGGCGTCATTAACCCGGTGCCACCCACTAAAAGCAGTCGGTCTGCGACGTTGCAGTGCGTCCATGTGGCAGAGGGACACAGCAAAGCTGTTCTCTGTGTTGACTGCACTGATGACCTTCTCTTCACCGGATCCAAAGGTTAATACCCACAATCCTTCCTCCCTCCTACCTTCCCTCACCGCTTCACTCTTTATTACACTTTGACAAGCTGTTATGCTTTTATATAACAGCAAATAAAACCTGACAGGTATTAATTAAGATTGTCATATGCACAGTGTGTGGATAAATGAGGTGATGGGATGAAATGACATCGTATATACAGTAAAACTCTTATTGTGATAGAGCTTTTTATGATGATGAATGGAGGTAAATGTATTGGCAATCAACTAGATTAAAGATTTAAATTATGTATCCCAATAGCATTTTTTTTCCCAGATAAAACCACTGCTTTTTGTAACTTTATCATTTGGAATATACTTTGCTGCAGAGATGCATTCTGTTGCTCCAGTTTTGGCATTCTCTTCTCAGCATCTTCCCTGCATTCCTAAATATGTAACAATGAAGATGATAGACCGTGTGTTTTCTTGCAGACCGCACCTGTAAGGTGTGGAATCTGGTGACGGGTCAGGAGATAATGTCCCTGGCTGGTCATCCCAACAACGTGGTGTCAGTCCGCTACAGCTCCAGTTTGGTCTTCACCGTCTCCACCTCCTACATAAAAGTCTGGGACATCCGGGACTCGGCCAAGTGCATCCGGATACTAACGTGAGTGTGGTGGTCTTGGTGGAGATCAGTGCTCTCAAAGTGCTCTTTTAGTACCATGATGTTTTTTCAAAAGTAACATGTACAAAAAAATGTGTTTAGTTATCTTAAAAGAAGCTACTACCTAAATGTAAATGTACATACATCAGTATGCTTCAGCTCCACCTCCACGACTGTAATGTCAATCTGTAATGATATTTTTTAACGGCTTCTTGACAAGATCACAAGTAACAAATGTGGACTAATGTCATGTGATTTGAAAGTCACACCTACAATCCATAAGGTGAGTGTGGGAATGCCTCTGCAGTTTCATACATGTGTCCTCTATGTGTCTCCAGGTCTTCTGGTCAGGTTACTGTTGGTGATGTCTGTGCATCTAACACCAGCCGGACGGTCACCATCCCAGCAGGAGAGAACCAGATCAATCAGATCGCTCTCAACCCCAACGGGACAGTTCTGTACGCCGCCGCCGGAAACTCAGTCAGAGTCTGGGATCTTCGAAGGTAAGCAGAGGGAATGAATTTAAATAGCTGGTCAGAGAAAATTCAGACAGTGATACTGCACGTGGGTCAACTGAATGTGTGTTTTTTTTAGCCACTCTAGCGATGTGGTTTTGGGATGGCAGTCTCTTTGATTTACAGTGAAAAGTCTTCACAACTGGATGGATTTTCATGACTTTTTTCCTTTCCCTTTCCTTTAAATGAGTTTGGTAATTTTATATTATAAAATCTTTTACTTGTCCAACTTTTTTGGTTCATGACAGAATGCCTTTTTCCAATTTACTTTGATATTAATGCTCAGATGCTAAATATGGATGGAAAATTAGGATTTTACTATTTCAACATTAATACCATTTACTTAATTTGAAATTCAAAGCATGTTGACTATTAACATTGCCTTATTTTGTTAGATCAAAGAACATACTTCAACAGTAATGATTTGTTGTTGTTTTTTTAAGTGAAAATATCTTCCAAGTCAATATAAAATTGCATTTTTACTGGAAGAAAATGTAAATTCAAAAACATTGTGTATATATGAAACAACAGTTGATCTTTGCATTTTTACTGCATTCTGATAGGGCTTCAACATTTTCAGATGCATAACACACACCTTGAGTTAATTTACTACCCAATTTCATTACAATTCAATGTGAAACCTGACAGGCATCCAATCCAAAGCTGTCATCCGTTATTTACAGCCAGCTAGAATACGTTTTGATGAATTGTTCCTCCTTAGAAAGGAAAAACATTTTATAATCAACAGTCTGGATGATTGAAATAACTTAAATCAATATGCACTAAGATGAAATGCTCCAAACTGAATTCACAAACTTTGTTTACCCACATGACTTTTTTTTTCTTTTTAACATGAGTGAATTATTTATGAAGTAAGAACAGTTTAGGCACCATAACCCCGTATTTCAAACATGGTATTTGATTTAATATTTATTTTTTATTTTCTCTGTCAGGTTTGCATCCACAGGGAAACTTACTGGTCACCTCGGCCCGGTGATGTGTCTGACTGTGGATCAGTCTGGAAACAACCAGGACCTGGTGATCACTGGGTCCAAGGACCACTACATCAAGGTGTGCTTGTCCGTCTGTATTTACAACCAGCACATGCTCTTAAAGGAGAATTCCGGTCAATTCCAACACATACAGTGGCTTGCATAAGTTTACACACCCATGCTAAAAAGAGGAATAAAAACTCATCTTTTGAAAATTTATTTTAATACCTTAATTAAAAAAAAAAAAAAAGGAAAATCCAACCTTTTAAGAACACCAATTTTCTTTGTGAATGAATAATGTATTGTAAATAAATAAATAAATATTCTTCCTTAAAATACAGGGGGCATAAGTATACACACCCATATGTTAAATTCCTATAGAGGCAGGCACATTTTTATTTTTCAAGGCCAGTTATTTTATGGATCAGGATACTATGCATCCTGATAAAGTTCCCTTGGCCTTTGGAATTAAAATAACCCCATATCATCACATACCCTTCACCATACATAGAGATAAGAATGGGGAACTTCCCATAAGATCTCAATGCAAATCAAACTAGCTATTTAGCTAACTGAAATAAAACCATGCCTATCTCTAGGTATGGTGAAGGGTATGTGATGATGTGGGGCTATTTTAATGCCAAAGGAACTTTGTCAAAATAATCTTAAAAATATAAGTAATTTAAGGACTTTGGAAGTTCAATCATGCCCGATTAACCTTAGTATAATAAAACTAATGTCGTAATCCTCTTTGAAAATAAAGATCTGCCCTAGCAATACAATTTATATGTTGAATTTCCCAATAAGATGCACAACAAAGCACCGTATCTTTAACGTGCCTTTAACGTGCCTTTAACATGCCGTGTTCTGGCTGTTGCAGCTGTTTGACGTGACTGAAGGCTCGTTGGGGAGCATCGGCCCCACACACAACTTTGAACCTCCCCATTATGATGGCATCGAGTCACTGTGGTCCAGGGGGACATTTTCTTTAGCGGCTCTCGAGACAACGGCATCAAGAAGTGGGACTTGGACCGCAAAGACTTGCTGCAGGTACTGGATGATGATAGAAGATGGTAGAAAAACTGTACGCAGTATATACATTGCAAATATAGAACGAGGAGACTGATGTGGGATGCAATGAGATATTTGTTTTGGTATTTAATTCACTGCACAGTTCTGAATTCATTAATTTGTAAGTTTATTTGTGTATCATCAACAAGGCAACTCAAAGTGCTTTACACAACACATGAAAATGCATTAAGAAAACATCAAATAAACACAAGACAATAAAAAAACACGTGAAAATAAAATATGAAACTATTTCTCTAATTTAAATTACAGATGGCAGTATATTGTTGAAATCCTTTTCATAATTTTAAAAACCTTCATTCCTTCTCTCCAACAGCAAGTCCCGAACGCCCACCGTGACTGGGTTTGTGCGCTGGGTGTTGTACCCGGGTCCCCGGCCCTGCTGAGTGGCTGCAGAGGTGGGGTGCTCAAGCTGTGGCACACAGACACGCTGGGGACTCTGGGGGAGCTGAAGGGCCACGAGAGCCCCATCAATGGCATCTCTACCAACAGCAGCCACCTGTTCACCGCCTCTGAGTGAGTCTCACAACAACCAAACACACACTTTCCATGGCTGGCAGTTAGATTTAGCATACATTTTTAAGATTCTGGTACTAATGTCCAGATCTAACCTAGTGACTTGCTATCTCTTTGCATATGGATAGTTGTTCTCTTTCTCACTGTTTCGTGTTCCTGTCTCCCAGTGACCGGACTGTGAAGATCTGGCGTGCACGTGGTGGACTGGATAGCACTTTAGAGGTGGTTGACAATGCAGACGAGGTGGCCAGTAACTGAACACTCTGAGAGCACTTTGACCTTTAACTTCTCAAGCCCAATGCTGACTCCTAAAACACATACTCTCCACGCCATGTAACGTATATGTCTGAGCCAACAGGAAAGTAATCTCATCTCAGAAACTAGCACATCATTTTCTTCTTAGACTCTGTGTGCTCAGAGAGTCCTATTCGGTCTTAGTTCACTGTATTGTTAATGACTGTTTGCTGAATATTTTTTATTTTCTCTTTTGCCTTTTCTTTACCATGGATCATAATAAGAATTTGTACTCACAAAATGTTTTATTTAAGAGTTGAACATGTCACACAGAAAATATCCCTGCTGCTCAGCTCTGTGCCAGGACAAAGTACACCTAATTACCACTTTACATTACATTATTATTAGGAAAAAATAGACAGGATGTAGAGTTAGAGGAGAAAAGAGTGGCAGAGCTAACGGGTTGGTAGCTGGTCTTCGCAACCCACTTCCTCAGTTTCTTGGGATTGTTTGGATTGTTTCTCTGCAATCGAAGCAGCCACACCCCCCACCCCCGCTTTACCGTATGTGAAAACGACAAATCACCCCTTAACTTATTCTGCTTTTGTGGACCTCAATTTCTGCGGCTATTTTAAGATCAGCGACCAAAACTGGGCAAACTTGTCGTCTTTGCCGCTCCCATATCTGTCTGTTTTAAAATAAGGCTGCAGCTGCTTAGCTTACCATAGCATAGCGTCTGGAAAAGGGAAAAAACTGCTAGTCTGGCTCTATCCAACTGTAAGAAAAACTAACTTCCAAAAATTACTTGGGAGGTGATTTTATTACCTTAAGCCAGAGCCCTAGCAACCCCCCACTCTACACATTTCCTTTCTTTATGCTAAGCTAAGCTAACAGGCTGCTGACTATAGCTGGTATCCACCTTCTCATCTGATTCTGTAAGAAAGAGAATAAGTCTAGTTCCCAAAAATGTCAAAGTATTCCTTGAACTTTTGAGCACTTGTGAAAACCAATACAATTGGTCTTTGAGATGCACTTAATTCTTTGTAAATGTGATAAGGTTCAGTGTTTGAGGGTATTCTACACTTGTTTCATCCTATGTAAAATTGTATGTTCACTCTTTACATGTTGCAGTTAACACTCACTGAATTTACACTACTGAGTTGTCGTCTAACTCCAATGCTGCTAAGTTGTGTGCTCACCTTCTTCTCTCAACCCTATAAGAGGGCTTCTTGTCATGGACTCCGGGTGAGGTCCGCTCAGTACCGAGCAATGCGTATGTGTATATATATGTAATGGTATCTTTTTGTTTTTGGAGCGGAGAGGCCTTCAGACTCTGCCCGTGTTGTGAGCCTAACCACATCTGCCTCCCAGTTCTGATGCTTGTGGGGCCTTCCTGGAGACAGTCGCGGTCTCCCTGATGTAACTGATGTGTCTGTCGCGATTGTGAGCTGTCACTTTTGAATGTTCGGTGAAAGAACAGTTGTAGGCATTATCAAAGTACGTATCTGATGTATGTAAACAACGTAATAAAAAATAAGTCTGACTGAATTTTAGTTTTGTGGGACCACGATCTGAGTAGTCTGACACGAGAGCCGAGAGGACCAGAGTTGGAAGTAAGACTGACGAGCTTTAAAGCTTTGGACGGAGCTTTTCCTCCAAAGAAGTGGCAGATTGTGTTTACTGGCCTTCGGTTAGTTTTTTTTCTTCTTGGTTTTGTTTAAATGCTGTCCCTGTTCCCACTCTGGAGTTTTAGAAGCCATTCCCAAGTGGCGGACTCTGTAGCGATTCTAATGTCAGATGCCTTGGTGAGAATAAATGCCATCTGTCAAAAACAACCTACTCTGTGTTTTGTTTGGTATTTTTTTTGCCTTTTAAAGACTTATTAGTTTTATTAATATATCTGTAGGTTGGTGACATAATTACAAATATGTAAAGGTAAATGTGTCGTGTTTTTTTTAAATTCAAATCTGCCTTAAAAATTTAATTTCCCATTGGTATTTCAAGCTGTTGGTTTTTTCTCAATTTTAGACATATAGAGCATATTTGTTGTTCATTTGCTGCACTTTACTTTAAGTCGCCCTATTTATTATTTATGAGCAATATACACACGTTTATTAAATCCTTTTATACCACACCATAATAGCCATTTTTAAGTGATTATTGATGTACAGTGTGTTAACAGTTATAACCTCTTATACAACTCTGTTTTACTAAATTGTCCATTATTTTTTTTATACACCAGCCTCCACTTATGGGTGCCAAAGGGAGTTATTGTTGTTGACAAATACATTAATAAGCACTTATATCTGCTCAAAACAACATGTTGGTGTTTATAAAGGGCAACAAAAATCAGTTCTCTGTCTCTAGCACAGCACTGCTAGAGACAAGGAGAAAATCAACAAAGCATGGGAACATCCCCTACAAGGCTCAATTTTTCCTTATTGCTTATTTTTGCTGACAACCCATAGCTTTTACAGAGATAAAAGGTTGTTTCCTAATGCCACTTCTTCTGTTATTAATCAAAGATGCAATATGTTGCTGTTCTTGGGGATGTGTCAACAGGTTTACCCAGAAATATCTTAAATCTTTTCACAAGACCAGAATGATGTGCTCACACAGCCTCTAACGCTGCTGTTAAGAGCTCTTCAACCCTCATTCTCATTCTCTCATTCACACACTCACTCACTCACTCACTCACTCACTCACTCTTAATTCCCAGAGTTGCTGTGTTTCTTTTCACACCAGTTTGCTGTAGGTGAAGCTACTTTCTGTGTAGCAGATGCTGAGGTTTAAGTGAGGAAACTTGTCTTGCCTTCAGATGGTTTAAGTGATGACCACAAGATGGCAGTAGCAGCACCTACAGGACTGACCTGCAACAGTGTAAGTTATCCTCAGAGCTGTCAATTTCCAGAAATACTTTCATTTTAGGCATTTGGCTAATAAAAGAAAAAGTAGAATATCTTAGATTCCTTCACTGACAGTCCCAAGATTCACAAGGAGGACAGTGAGTTGGATAATAACAAATCTATTCAGCTATTTACACTATGTAAACTTTGACACTAGACCATCTACAAGACTTATTATTACTCGTCTGATCTCCTCCAGCGCCCCACTCCCTCCCGCTCCCTTGGATCCTCTTCCTCCATACACCACTCTCCGCCCGTCTCACCACCACGGGGAGCAGAGCATTCAGCCACTCTGCTCCCGTCTCTGGAATTCATTACCACGCCAACTTAGAAACACTGATTCATTTTCAAAGTTTTAAAACTGTCTATTCACTTAAATGTCTATTGCTTTGCCTTTTTCTGTTGTTTTTGTTGTTGTATACTATTTGTTTCTGTTTTAAAAATGTCTTATGTATCCCTGTACGGTGTCCCCAAGTGCAGAGAAAGGCACCTTTAAATAAAATGTAGTATTATTATTATTATTATTATTACATACCACCTGACAAAATGATTATGGAGCTGTTGGGGCCCCTGTGGGTCTGGAACATGAAAGCTTTGCCCAATTAGTATTTACAGGCAATCAGCAGTAAGGAGGGCAAGGTTAAAACGAAATTATAACCTTAATTACACATAACATTTCAAGTACTTTAGTTTAGTCCTTTATGATGTATAATTAGGCTGTTTTAAAACTGTTTTACCAGCAATAATTCCACTAGCTTACTTTGTTCCTGACTGTTGCAGTTACGTTTTACTGCACATTGTACTGCAGTCCTCCAAACCATTCGACGAAATAGGTTGTTTATTGCGTTTTTTAGGGGAAGACAGTCTCCTTTTAAAAGCAGATTTTTGCTTATAATAGTTCCGAATTTTTTACTTTTGAATACAGGACTTGTTATGGTGTATTTTTTGATTGCTGATGTATTGGTACTTTAATTTAAACTTTTATAGGATCTGAGTACTTCTTCCACAATTATATTGGTAATGTATTTCTAATGAAGGACAACATGACTATGCTGAATTGTTGCCTTGCCTCAATGATACTACTAATATAACATCTTACAAGTTCTAGTGTACTGTAGATTGTATACAATAACACGTATGTTGCTCCTCCTTTTTTTCTCAATTTTTTTGGCAGTGGGGAAGTTTCTGATCCAAACCAGGGTCTTAGGGTAGAGGGCCTCACGTGCTGTAGCCTACATATCGTACAGCCCACATTTTGGGCTGTATAATAAAAATGACCCAATACTTACAATTCTAAGACATACAGTAGCTGTGATGTTCCCACAATCCAGAGAGAACACTTATATGGAGACTTTGTTCAGATGCCTAATGAACGACTCGGGGCCATCAGGGTCTGCCGTCATAAATCTGTAGGACTGTCTGACAGGCAGCACCAATCACCGGCCTCCTGATGCGAATGTTACAGTGTCGACTGTGTGGATGACACTGAGATAATGTCGGGTTGAATTTGACCCAGAAGACTCAGCAGTACTTTTCACTTTGTGCCAGGAGTTTACAGACACCAACTCTGCGCCCCAAATAATGGCTTTATATCAATTCCACTATACACAGACTTACCTCTTGTTTAACAAAGTTGCCACCATTACTGCTACTCTTGCTGACTTTTTCACAAACAGCAGTGTTTGTTGGTCAGTAGCCTCTTTCTTTGCAAGGCTATTAATCCTCATTTAAAAACTCCACAACCTGCTGTTTCTCAAGATGCAGAGATGTGCACATTTTTATCCGAGCCCTGCTGCTCACTGCTGAGCAGATTGCCGTCCCTTAGAGAAAGATTTTGACCTGCCTCAGCACAAGCTAGATGGGAAAGACCCTTTTACGCGGAACAATGTCAAATCACACCGACTGATTTTTTTTTTTAACTGAGGATGGGTTTCTTTCACTCAGGACTTTTCAACTCGGCTGTGCCCTTATCAATAGGCGACTAATATTTAACTATCATTACTATTGTTTTGGGGTCTGCAAAAAAGGTTTTCTCTGAAAAAACTTTGTGAAGAAAAACAAACACAAACTTAGTGGAAAATGTAGTGGTATCAACTGTTTTAACAATCAACATTTGAACATTTCAGTTTCTCAAATGTGAGATGTTGCTGCTTTATCTTGTCTTACATTACAATAAGTCGAATATCTTTGGGTTTTGGGACTGTTGGTCGGACAAAACAAGGCATTTGTTTACAGACCAAACCAAGAATTATTTCAGAAAATCATTGGCAGATTAATTGATAATGAAAATAAATGTTAGTTGCAGCCCTATTATATACTATATTTACATTACATAAAAACAAAGGTATTATTTTAGTTACTTTTTCTTAAATTTTAGCTTAATGTATTTAATATCTTCTGAAAGTTTGGGCTCTTAACTACAGTTAGAATAAAGTTCAGCGGGTTTGAACAGCTGCACAACATGAGCTTGTAATAATGGACCCACCCAGGCAGGGTTAAGGCCGTTAATAGGTTTTAGAGAAACTATCACAAGACCATGTTTCTTTCTGGCAAATTAAAAGAAAGGGAGATTGAGGAGACAGTCATTAGAAGCTGTCAGAGCAGCTTCGCACTCTGATAATTTGAAATCTATTTGTGGCACTGAGGCAGGAATATAATACAATTCTGTCAGTCCAGATACACTGGCAGCTTAAAGCAAGAACGACTTTGCAATTTCAGGGATTAAACCCAAATTCAAGTCATGCAAGCATTTTGATTAAAGTCAAAACTACTTGCTCAACTCAAGCTTCAGATTCAGATATTAAAAAAAATAAAAAATAATCCTAAAAAGTAACATTTCTGCCATCCAAGAAGAAATTAGCAAAGTTTCCAATGACTTTTAAATACTGTCTCAATCAACCAAGTGTAATACCAAAATTATTAATGGTTTCCAATATGAATCTCCAAATATGAATCTCCAAAAACTTAATAACAAAAGCTTGGGAATAATTATAGATCTATCTTGGAGGAAGTACAAGCAGTTCCCCGGCAAAGTGTTGATGAAATAGTTCCCCAATATTAAAGCTGTGTTTCAGGCAGCTACACCTCTCAAATCACCACTTCTTCTGGATCATTCCCTCAGCTGCTGTGCAAAGCTCATATTGAACTAGTGAATAAATGCTGAGATCATTTAGAAACATCGTGTCTTGCTCTCAGCTAAACAAAATAGATTAAAACAAGATTGGCTACAGCCATGTTAGCGCCACTGTCCGTGCTTTGAGCTAAATGCTAATGTCAGCATGTTTTTTTAAATCTCAGTGAGGCTCTTTCCTGCTTAAATGAAGGTCAAACACCTGTTAGATTTGCCAAATAAAGAGCCGTATGTTTTCTGTTGCGTGATATTAGTTTCACTGACCTGCATGTTCCAGCCCCCTGAGTGATTCAAATTTGTAGTTTCGTAGCATCCTGTTAGCAGTCATTTTTTTAAATTAAGCTGTTGCAACTTCCCATCACATATCTCATAAAGTCCTGCGTCAGTAAGTCATTTTACCTTCTCTAATTGTTTTAATAAAAATATTTGTAGAGGCTTTAGAGGGAAAACAATCTGTTATTACCCCCAAGAGGATACAGCCATGTTAGGTGGTTAAAAATCTCATTTTCTTCTTTCTTGATTTTATTCTGGTGTTTTGTTTATTGTCTTTAAATTGTCATTCTAGCATTTTCTGAATTGCCTCTGTGTTTGAAATGTGCTAAATAAATAAAGCTGCCTTACCTTTAAACTGAATGTTGTCAGCATGCTAACATGCTCACAATGTCAATTTTATTTTAGGTTTTATTCATTTATATGCAGATCAAATCCACAAAACAAAATACATTACATACAGGCTAATCATTAGTTATTGAAGCATGTCCTTCTCTCAAAGGCATGAGCGCCTTGTGAATAAATACATAATACATCATTCTTGTAATGCTAACATGTTGATATTTAGCAGGTAAAATGCATACTTTATTAATCCCACAAGGGGAAATTACAGTTTACACTCTGTTGTGATTACACACATTACACACAGGCCTGAATTACACACACATGCTCAGTGCCCATGGAAAGGCACCCCGAGCAGTTGGGGGTTCGGTGCCTTGCTCAAGAGCACCTTGGCAGTGCCCAGGAGGTGAACTGGCACCTCTCCAGCTACCAGTCCACCACCATACTTTGGTCCGTATGGGGACTTGAACCTGCGACCCCGTTCAAGTCCCCATACGGACCAAAGAACGGTAACCATATTTACCCTCTTAGCGTGTTAGCATGCTGACATCAACACAAGGTATAGCTGAGGCTGATGGGAATGTCATTAGTTTTTTAGGAAACAGTTGTAACAGTTCATTTTGAGGCGCACATAAATGTCTGTCCAACATTTCATGGCAGTCAGTTTGGTAGATGTAGAGATATTATTAGCGATATAGACCTGCTGATGGCACCAGAGATAAAGTCAGGGGATCACCAAAGTCATGAGGATTAAACCTCTGGGCACCGTGTCTTGATCAAATTTCATGGCAATCAATCCAGAGGTTGCTGAGATATTTCAGTCTTGACCAAAGTAGTGGACCGACTGACCGACCAACACTGCCACCCCTCATTTGTAACACTATATTCACACTATAGTTAGTCTAAATCCACGATGTTACACTTCCGGGATTGGTCGGTGGCTGACGGAAATCCGTAACTTGGGCTTTCTTTGTGCTGACATTTTAAACTCTGGTAGATTTATGAGGACTTATGAGATCTCTGCAGGGTAAATCCAGACAGCTAGCTAGACTATCTGTCCAATCTGAGTTTTCTGTGGCTCGACAAAACAACCTTCAAATAAATACAGATTCAGATACAATTATAGCCTATATATATATATATATATATATATATATATATCCAATGCATGTTTTGTTGTTTTTTAGAATGAGAAATACAAAGTGTTTCTATGCTGACGATTATTAAAGCTTTTGTGCGGAACTTTTTGATATTAATGAACGTCCTTTACATTCAAGCCTATGCTAAATGAGTTGCTACAAAGCTTATTATGACTCAGCTCCACACAACTCTCTCTCTATTTCTGAGTATGGCTATGTTCAGAAGATTGTGTCGTGACTTTCGCCATGCAGAAACTCAAGTGAAGATTATTACCTCTTCTGAAGAGTCCATTATATTTTTTTATCCTCTGTGTCCTCCTTGTCTCCAAGCAACTGCGTGGAGGAGGGGTGCGCGATCACAGAAGGCTTGTATCATGTGGATGCGGCGTGCCAACAGTTTTGTTGTCATTACTTAGAATTCCTCATGGGGGCGACAAAAACTATGCACTATAGCTTTAGCTTTAGTTTTTTAAAATCCTAACGGACTCAATCCAGAACACATTGTATTTGTCAAAAAATTTAAGGTGAGAGTTTTTGCACTTGATCAAGATTTTGAATGTCTTCTGTATTCCTAGTCAAGACCACCGGTGTCCAACACCAGGACCAGTCCAAAGAGGTTCAAGGTTGAGTCAAGACCAAGTCCAGGACAGAAAAATAAAGTCTTATACTTGACAGAAGATAATCATTTAGGGTTATTTGTTGATATAAAAACCAAAACAGTGTCACAACACCCAGGATTTGTAAGTATAGCCATTCCCCTTGATATCATATAATCTAAAGAAAACAGAATGACATATGGTAATACATCATAATAGCAGAACTGATACAAACACCAAACCACTACTATTACCACTGATACAGGTAATAGTGAGCATTTGAGCAACTAAATGATGTAGTGTAGAAAAGAAGTGACCAGTATTAAAGAGTGTACCCCTATGGTTGGTTTATGCCTACCCTAAAAAATATTGTATTATTGTTATTTGGACGTGGGTTAATAGGAAAGACATGTAACACTGCTGGTCCTGAACAACTAATGAGCTGAATGGATTTCACTGCAGGTTTGAAAAGCCCACAGTCACACCCCTCCCCCACACCAACTCACCAATTTACACTTCAGACAATCAACTCCCCCCAACTGACCCCTCACCTGAACTCACGTTCTGTGAAGTGGATGTGCACCAGCTCTTCCAGAGGCAGAAGACCAATAAGGCTCTTGGCCCAGATGGTGTGTCACCATCCTGCCTGAAAATCTGTGCAGACCAGCTGGCCCCCATCTTCACTCAGATCTTCAACAGAACACTGAAGCTATCTGAAGTTCCTTCCTGCTTTAAACGCTCCACAATCATCGCACTCCCCAAAAAAAACCTCCATCTCTGGACTAAAGGACTGCAGGCCTGTCACCCTGACATCTGTAATCATGAAGTCCTTTGAATGACTGACTGGTGGCCCACCTAAATGACATCACAGTCCCCCCTCCACTGGACCCCCTGCAGTTTGCCTACAGGGCTAACAGGTCTGTGGATGATGCAGTCAACTTGGGACTGCATTACATCCTGCAACACCTTGACTCTCCAGGGGCTTATGCAAGGATCCTGCAGAATTTTAAAATAAATACATCAGGAAGTTGTTTAGGGAAGGAGCAGGTTGGGTCACACACACACACGCGCACACACACACACACACACACACACACACACACACACACACACACAGATTGCACTCAAGGAGCTGGAACAAAATTCATTTTTCACAGTATACTCAACAGTAAATGTATCTGTACACCGTTGTATCCTTCAAAAGGCACGGTGTGTGTCTCCATTTCAAACACTGCACGTTGGCTGCTTTTAGCCCGCTAGCATACGTAGCTAGCTAAATATTGCCAGTTAGTGTTGTGTAACGTAACAAAAATCCACCCATCTCGTAGGAACAAAGCTTAACAATTAATTCAATTCAATTATGGTACAAAAGGAGCACTAACGCCACAGGTCTTACGTTGTGTACGCAGATACAGGAAACTCCGAAGGCAGTAGTAATATTTATATTATATTATAATGTTTACCTAACGTCGGCGTAGCGCTAGCTAGGTTAGCTGTCTAAACTTGTGCAAAGTCGAACAACATCCCTGCGTAAACTGTGTTTCACTTCCCCTCTAATATGATTATAAACATAATAAAGACACCTAGACTCGGAGACCAAAAGCCATATTTGGCAAGACTAGTGGCCGAGACCGAGACGAGTCTGAGTCCAAATAACAGCGAGTCCGAGACAAGTCTGAGACCATAGAGTCCTACCGAGGTACCAACTCTAGGTACTACTGATTCCTAGGTGCTTCCAAGAGTCTTGAGTCTCATTTTTTCTGAAAGTATCAAAAAGGGGAAAATGTAACCAAAGGACAGCAGTCTCCGCAACACCACTGGCTAAAACTCAAAATTGAATGAATTCAGGTCATTCATTTTTTTTCCTAATTGTTTTTGAGGAAAACGGGAGTCAGATCATCTTGTGGCCGTTGTATGCCATGTGCTGAATTCAGGTAGAGATGAGGCTGTTGTGTAATATAGGCATCATTTTAGCCAGAAAATTACACTGAAATTGTAGAAGCCTCATTCAGTTCCTTCATCCAAAATGTGACTCAGAGAAATGGGTGACATGCAGAAAGATTGAGGTTTCAGCTCTGTTATAAAATAAGGTTCTAGCTGTTATATGGTAGCCTATAGTAGCAGATTAATGCTCATGGTTTTGTATTTCCAAGCATCCAGATACTTTATTAGGACGCCCACATGCTTTGGGCCATGCACCTACTGTAGATTATAGCCTATAACGGCATGCTTATGTTTTCAGTTGTTTTGGTTGATTTTAGAAATAGAAAAGGCTGTATTGGATGTATTGACCACATCACCTGATCCAAACAATATATCAACAGTGCCCGTTGAAACTGTGCGTGTTTGGAACAGGCTGATTGCTTGGCCTGTGATATTGCTGCTTATAGGATTCTTCATAACCAAATTGTACCCCAAAATGACTTACAGAAGACTAAATATGCAACTGCACTGTAGCATGCTACCGACTTACATATTCACATGACATAGAATGTTGCAGATTTAGAATGTAATCACAAAATATCACAATGAAAAATTGGAGTAATCAGACATTAGCGCCATGGACTCATGGCAATGCGCTACCCACCCAGCCTATTATGAGAGCTAATCAGCACCTATCTGCGTTCATCAACCACCAGAACCGGACTGTGTGTGTGTGTGTGTGTGTGTGTGTGTGTGTGTGTGTGCAGAGAAAGATACGCTTTATTAGATAGATAAAAATACAAGATTAATTTAAAAGAAAATACCATGACACATGGTAAAGTAAAAATTAAAGTAGATGATACATTTCTAAACTTACTTTTGAATGCCAAAAAATTAATCCTGATGGTAAGAGAATAGTAATACAGCAACTAATGAGACATACCGTAACATATAATATCTAGTTAGTGGACAAACTGCATTATGTCTGTATAGTAACTTCAGGGTCCTGACCCCTCAGAGGTCACAAAATAAATGCTAAGGCTCGCATGATGATTAACAGGACACAGAAAAGAGAAAAAAAAGACAAAATGACTATCATTACCGACTTTTATTTTCATGCGTTTACTATTTACTTGTGGTTAAGGGGTCTTATGACGAAAAGGAACCAGTGTCTGGACAATAACAGAATGCTGAGAAGCTACATTTTGAGCATTCAAAGGGCTGCAACATGCAAGTCAATAAAAACACCCCACAGAATATGAATGGCTCATTTTTGGCTTATCTAACAGGTGTTTGATCTGTAGAATGAAGTGTATTACTTCAAACTAATTGGAGCTGACACATTAATTCCCATTTTTAGCTCTTTGTTTCATGCTGGACTGGTTAATTGAGTTTGTTTTGCTCATCAAGTGGTCTATGTCATCTGGCTCTGACACTGGCCCCAGCTCACGTGACACACCTTCTTACCTGACCTTACCTTGTTGATGGCAGCAGCTAGCTCCATGTGGGCAGAGAGGAAGTGTGTTGCAAGGCAAGGCAGTTTTATTTACAGTATTTCAGCAGCAGTGCAATTCAAAGTGTTTCACTTAAAACATTAAAACACAGTTAGAAATTAATACAAAATTAAAAACCATTAATACAGAATTAAAAACAGATTACAGGAATAAAAAAACATTTTTTTTTAATTTTGGCCCTAAACCAGCAGAAGTATTTTGAAATCTATTCTTTGAGGCACTGGAAGCCAGTGTAAAGACTTCAGAACTGGAGTGATGTGATCCACTTTCTTGGTGTTAGTGAGGACTCGAGCAGCAGCGTTTTGAATCAGCTGCAACTGTGATAGATTTTTTTAGGGAGACCTGTAAAGACACCGTCAAGTCAAGTCTACTGAATATAAAAGCATGGACAAGTTTTTCCAAATCTTGTTGACACATAAGTCCTTTAACCCTTGATATGTTTTAAGGTGATAAAAGGCGGACTTTGTTATAGTTGTAACTAGGGCTGCACAATTAATCGAATTTTAATTACGATCACGATTTTGACTTCCCACGTTTAAACTTGCGTGATCGAGCAATTATTTTATTTGCATCATTTCAAAGAACGCTGAGTTTTCTTTGCAAAGCCAATCTACCGCTCAGTAAACCACTCTCTGATCATGAGCCAGTCAGAGTTTTTCCCTGCACCGCGCAGCTTAGTTTCTAGATGGAGACAGTCACAGAGGACAGAGTAATGGGAGGACAATTCAACAGATAGCTGTCGGTTATACGTCGGTCTCAAGGTTTACCAGTTTACCAGTAAACGCAACATTTTGTCCCGTCTGTGTAGTTTTTCAGACAACAGCAGTGACCAGTGCAAGTCGGTACTAGTTAGCGTGGTTAATATCATAGCTCATAAAAATGCAGCGCAGTGACGATCCAGACATTTCACATACACGACATGCGCAACTCCGCTGCCGCCATTTGACCCGTGATGGACCCATTCATTGTGAATCAGCCATCACCCTGTGAGTAGCATAAACGTCCATTGCACTCCCTCTCTCTCCCTAGCTCTTTAATCAGTTATTGGTGAAAACAAGGCGCTTTCTCAGAGATAAATTAAAAAAAATCCTAGGTTATTTATTTCAGATAGCTAATTTTCATTTACATGTGTTGCAGCTGTGTCTAAACAACATACAACGTCAACATAAGAAGAATGTAACATAATATAGATGTGAAAGCAGTTATAAACAGCCTATGTGACAATAACATTTGTTTTGGTTAAAATCAACAAATAATCGTGAGAATAATCGTGGTCACAATATTGATCAAATTAATCGTGATTATCATTTTGGCCATAATCGTGGCCAGAACACTAGCTAACCATCTAAAAATAAATAAATAAATTCATGAACTTGCCAATACATAAGGTATTTAGTCACTTCATTGTTCATCGTCCTAAAGGTATTTCCAGATTCCAAAATATTCCTAAACGATTGAAAAAGAAAAAGTCCCTTCCGTTTCCAAATCAAAACAAAGATGGCTGCCGCCGGATACTTGGAAAAGAAACTTGGGAAACTCTCTAACGTTAACGTTAAAGGATAAAATATTGTTTCATTCAGTTGTTTAGAATAATATTTAAGGATTCTGTAAATATCGCCAGACCAGCAGTTCGTTTTAAAGACCTTCTGGGTTTTCCAAACATCAAAACACCCAAAACGTTAGTTTAGCTAGCTAGCTAAATTAACGTTAGCCCTGTGACCTGACCATAGACCGTTAATATTAATAAATATGCAGTCTATGGGCCTGACTGTAGCTAGCTAGCTATGCTAAGGTTATCATGTCTGTCCGGACTGCTTTTTAAAGTTGATTTTAACTCATAGTTCCGCAGCTCAACCCTTAATTCTAACGTTAATCTCAATTGAACTAAACATGGCCCTTCTTCTGATTTGTTATTGCCGGTTGGTAAACATGGCCCTAATCTGAATTATCCTTTATTTTCGACAATCTATGTGATCCTGTGTGGATGAATACCGTACACCCCCTTTTTGTGTAGCCTATGTGTGTGCATGTGTCTTCCCTCCCCTTCACACAGTCCCCTCTCCTCCGGAGCACCGAGGCGCACAGAGACGGAACTCGAGCGCGCTGCAGCTGCGCGTCCGCGTTCCTCTATCTCTCTCTCCGGTGCTTGGCGCTTCCAAAAACAAACGGCTTGTTGTCTATTCGTTGCAAGCCCCCCCCCCCTTATCATCTCCACTCGGGTCCTCTCATGTCGCCTTTAAGGCGCTGGATACGGTGCGATTTGTGATCGACCAGGCAGCAGCTCGATGAATATGGCGTGTATTGGGGACGCAGACCCTTTTACCGCTGCCATACCTGCCACCAAAGTTGAACTCACGGTTTCTTGTCGGTGAGTACAAACTCCTGTTTTCCACAGTCTTCTGCTGTTATAAAACACAAATGGAATGTTTATATCTATGTCGGAAATTGTTTAATAGTTTTGATATTTGACACTTGACCGGGAGTCAATGTCGGTCACTGGATGGATGTAGTGGAGAGTAAAGGCACCAGGAACTCCGTTCGCTACCGTTTAAATTGCTGTTATTTATGAGTTCAGCCTGATATACAGTACATCCTTTTAGGGTTCAGCTACAGTAGCCTAGTGGAAGTTGCATGTTAATAAAAGGACTTAAATAGGGGTTGCCGATGATCGGCAGATAGAAATCAGAGTTGACATGTATTTATTGTACTGCTCTGATACTTATGTCATACGCACATCTGTGGGAATGTATGTTTTATCACAGCAAAGAGCCACTTTTTCGTGCCTGGTAATCGCAAATTCTATGGATGTTGTGTGCAGACTGGATGAAGCAGGCATGGGCAGTGTGTTTGGTTCGCATGGTAGATTTACTACTGACGCGCTATCGTCTCCACTAGGCAGTAATAGTAGAGGGGAGTACTGTAAGTGGGGTTGGGAGGAAGAGTGTAATTTCTGGATGCTACAACTGGCCGATAAGACACACCTTGTCTAGTCACCTCTATTTTATTAAATAGGCTATCTATCTATCTATCTATCTATCTATCTATCTATCTATCTATCTATCTATCTATCTATCTATCTATCTATCTATCTATCTATCTAGCTATCTAAAGCTGAGACACTTGAGTTGATCCACAGAAAATAAATCAGTAACTGTTTTAATAATAGATTAATTGTAACTTGTCAATCAAAGACACCAATCATTTCTGGGTACAGCTTATCAATGTGAGGATTTGCTGCTTTTCTCTGTTTTAAATGACAGTAAAGTGAATAGGTTTTGGACTGTTGAACAGACAAGAGAAAAATATTATCTTGGGACTATGGGAAACTGTGCTAGACATTTTCAGTGTCTGGACTGATTGATCAATTAAATGCAAACAATGTCTTCTGCGCATGCAAAGAGATGAGTAACACAAATTAACGTAAAAGCCAATATAAAGTGTCTTTGTAAGGTGTTTTCCAACACCTGCTTGCAGAACAGCCCCACTTTAGAGCTGCAACTATTATTTTCAACATGGATTTTCCTGCATATCATTACCCTGAATATGATTAACTGATTCATACTTTCTAGCATTTTATTGACCATCAATATTTTAACTCAATTAACTGTTTATGCTCTACCTCAGTATTATTTGGCATTGATTTTCCAACGTCTCTGCTGGAGGGATGAAATTCTGAAAGATATTACCTCATTTGATGTTTTCATGATGATGATGGTGGTGGAGAGCCCCTTCTTGCACATTGCTCCAAAATATGTCATAGGTGTTAAGTTGGGTTGAAATTTGATGACGTTCTTTAATAGCTAAAAAATAGGATTTACGTCAGTTGTTTATTGTTGACAGAAAAGGAAACAGCAGCACTTAACTGATTAATGGTCTTTTTTCAAACACAAAAGTGCCTTTTTCTTTGATTTCTACGATAGAAAATCTTTGTTGAAAGTTCATTCTTCTAGAGACAGTTCACAAAAACAATATCACCCCAAGGTCCACATCATAGCTCTTCTTATGCTTTCAACCCTACTCCCGATCTTCATCACCAGATGGAGTTTGCCCAGTTGTCAGTTGTATTGCTATTTTGAGCACTTTAACGTCTTCTTGGCAATGTTGGCTTAAAAGCTAAGACTGAAATTGAATTGCTTGAAAATATGAAATGATTAATTTTTGGGTTTCTGACTGTTGGCTGGACAAAATAATCAATTTGAATACCGCATCTTGCCCTTGGGTTAGAGTTAGGTTAATAGACATTTTTCATCTTTTTAATGTTTTTTTTTGGTGCAGCCATAAATCAAACCGTTAAGTGACCTCTCTTTCCCTGTATGGAAGCATCTGCGTTTGTTTTGTTTCTTCACTCATATATTCACATTTTGTTACCTATCGCTATAATATCAATACAGTATTGAGATAGGAGAGTGTCATCTAGGATTTTGGATATCTTAATATTATAATATACTGTTTCAGAGTATGTCTTATTATGCCCTCTTTAGTTCTAGCCCTGATCATCATATCTAAGCCTGTCACTATAACAAAGCCTCTGTTAACAAAAAATGCACTGGAATTAAAACCTAACAACCAAAACAATAAATGAAATGAATGTAAACAAAATTGCACTTTAAAAAATATTAAACATTAGGCTCAGACATAAAGAGTGCCAAGGTGAAGCAGATGCCTCAACTAGGGCTGGGCACCAAACAAAATACGCCAATCCTATGATACTATGAGTATTGAAAAATTGTTTATCTTTCGGTACCAAATTTCAGTACCTGAGAGCTCTTATCCGTTCTCTCTGCCCTCTGCATATTGACAGAGAGTGGCTCTGCAGTTTTGTTGAAGTCACGGCAGTGCCGATAAAGTGGTTTCAAGTGTGGTTATTCAAAACTTTACATAGACAGCAATATGATATTAATGGCGTGGCGAAAGCGGTTGCGTTGCTATTGACGTTACACTTCCTCTGACCCTCAATTTAACACCGGATGCGTAAGGGCTGCGTCCCAACTCCGTCCCAGCAGAAAGTCAGCATACGGCAGGTAGTGCAGGACAGGAGGTCAAGCACAGAACCAAAATAAAACATCCGGTTAATTTTCAAAATAAAATAGACCGTGCTTACGACGGATCATATTTCCTTGCGCTACACCTTGAAAACACAGCACAGAGTTGTTTCCTCTCTACTCCTCTGGATGGAAACAAACTGTTGTTGTTTTTGTGGTTCTATTCTACATGAATTTGCAAGATCTCGTGGGTCCTCGAGACTTCAGCTGTCAATTATGGCCACAGCCGTGCTGCAACAAATCCAGACCTGGTGGGTATTGACGGACGGCGGAGCACAGAGCCGGGGGGTATGACAAGCAGGCACAACAGTGGTTTCTTTGCCCTGATGACTAACTGACCGGCTGAGGTTGTAAGGCAAGGCAACTTTATTTCTACAGCACCTTTCAGCAACAAGGCAATTCAGTTACATTCCTTTGCATTTAAGTTAGTTCTCCATTATGGTAGTTCCATGTTGACAACAGGGCAGTCACCAAGTTTATTGTTAAAGGTTTGTGTCATTATGCAGTCTGCACTAAAAAGTCTTTGTTGTTTATATTCCTTTGCATTTTAGTTAGTTCAATATTAGCCTGTACACAATTTAATTTGTTTATTTATAATATGTTCATGTTGTGGCAAAAAGGTTTCTCTTTTTTGTTAATTTTGGCCAAGTTTGGATTGATACCAATCTGTGAGTATCTGACTGGCACACCCCTATCCAAAAGCACAACCACTTTTATAAATGCTGTGAGTGAGCAGTGTTACCAACATTTTTAGTTTTGATTTACAATAAAAGTAGAAAATAGAAGTTTTGTGTTTAATGTATTTGTGCTGATGTTGAAAAGGATTATTAAAACATATTGTATCAAAAAAACCAACGTTAGGAACCGGTATCAAAACTGAGGTATCGAAACTGCCACCGGATTGAAAGATTTTGAACGATGCCCAGCCCTAGCCTCAACAGGCCTCCAACCTAAAGCTTTGTTCAAATAAAGCAAAAGTGAATAGCAGTCTATGTCCACAAAAGGGTGTGCACCAAGGACGAGCGAGAGAGAGAGCGTGCATTTGTTGAAATGCTGGTTTTTCAACGATACTAAAGGGCAGCATCTCTTTAGCAATGAAGCGAACTACACTGCCTATGAGCGCACACCATTTTGCACTACCCAGTTTGTACTTTGTTTGTGGACTAAACGCCCCAATGATTGTGTACTGTCGGGAAGACGGAGACGGCCCAATCTGTTGGAATTTTTTTTTTTCCCCAGCTCAGGAAACTTCACCGTGTGTGTTTTAGGTGCATGCTTGTTGTGTTTAGTTGCTACTGTTTTACAACAAATGCGACATACCGACTCGCTCAGGTTAAGTGGTTCACCATGGTCATTCAGTTTCTCCTCACGTGGCTCTTTTGCTGCACTCTTTGGTTGGCTACGCCAGGAGTCCCGTCTCCCCACACAGACATCATGCGTCTGATAACTGACTAGAGGGCTCACTCCTCGTTACACTGAGGAGCCGAGAGTGGTCATCCAGTCCGGAAAACTTTTTATTTATCATGCGATTAATTGATTTATTGACTTTCGCGACAGGCTTAATCATATCCACACTACTATAAGCACTTTCATGTTTCTTGTGTGTAAACTAAGCACCTAGGGCTGCAGCGGTTACTTTCATTGTCTGTAATGTGTCAGAAAATAATGAAAATGTTCATCAAACTTTCTCAAAACCCAAGATGACGTCTTTAAATAGCGTGTTTTGTCTGTCCAGCCAATACATTTAGTTTGGTATCATATAAAACCGAGAAACGCTCCCATAAGAGAAGCTGCAGCCAGCAATTGATTTGGCATTTATGTATGAAAAATGACAAACTATTAATCATCAATATAGTTGCTTCTTAATTTAATAATAACTATTCCATAAATCAAGTAATTGTTTCATCTGTAAAAGCACCAGTCACTCTTAAACTATCTTCTGTAATATAACGATTAAAACGTGGTGCAATATCATATAGAATAATAAAAATGTTGAGGCATTTAGTTGCAGTCAAAAAATATTGTGGTATTTGATTATTCACTAGCATCCATCTCTGTAGGTTTAGGAGGAAGTTGTGTTTTTTGAAAGATGTAATTTTACTGGAAAACAAGTCTTGTAAACCTGTTTTGAGACACATAATGAACAGAAGAACAAAGAGTTTGGACTGAATTTTGTTTCCACTGACCTAAAATCTGCCAGCTGCTGCAGCAGACCGAGCTGCTGTTGTTGTTTTATGTCGGTCTAAGATAAAAGCCTGGTAATGACTCGACAGAGGAAGTCAGCCTGGTAATGACCTGAATGATTTTGAGATCAGAGCATGTGAAGGCCTTTCTTCCAAAATGATGAAGCCACCATCTGGACAAAATAATTGTTCTTTTGAAATTATGGCATCATGAAAGAAAAGCTATTTTGTTAAGAGTTATGAACCATAGTAGGGCACCCTAATTAATTGGCCACTGGTCGGTATTGACCGATATTTAGGATTGGGCATCATGAACGCTTCCAACATGGAAGCATTTTTTATTTTTTTATTTTAATTGTTTGGAAAATTGAGTTTCAAATCCAATCATTGGTTGCAAAATTAACGCACGCAACTTTTTCTTTCCGTTGCGGCCACCGTACTTCCAATCACTTCTTGTGTTGCAGTCATGGAGCACAGTAAGCGCAAGCAGCTCTCTAAAGTGTGGCGTTATTTTAAGTTGAAAAAGCCCGGTAAAACTGTAAATCACCATTGAATCAATATAAAACTCTGATAAAATTCTCAAAACAATCTGCTGCAACAGCACTGTTTGACTGATAAGTGCAAAATTCCAGGAATATTCAAGTTGGAAACTGTTCATGGCAATGGAATGTGGAATCTGGAAATTACTAGGAATAAAATAGAAATTTAGTTGTTATGTTCCTCTTATCTGTGAAATAAGCATGTGACCCATTTCAACTCCATCCTTCAAAGAATCGGTAAGACAAGAACCGGAAATCAAAAAGAAAAAATGTTTCAAAATCAAAACAATGCCCAACCCTACGGATATAGTCATTCTAAATAGTTTGTTTGGTGGTCTCTAAGGCCAATCAGAAGAACCAATCAGATGATGCAAAACAAGTGAGACAATTTTTCTATGCACCCCTAAAATAGCTTTGACGATCTGGCAGTTTTTCCAGGTGTCTGAAAAAGCCAATACATTTGGAATTTGAAATGTGTGTTCCAAGGAAATCCATTGTGGAGGAACGCAAGTTGAGTGACAAGTTTTATGTCAGTTTTTAATGCTGTGAGCTGCAGAAACCACAGTCTCTTTAGCCTTCATTGTATTGAGTTGGTGCCTGAATTCAAATTGACACATATCTCGACACCTCTGAGGATTGAGACAATATGTTGAGAAAATTTTGTTTTCTAGGCTTAAAAGCTACTTATTCATAACAGAAAGCAAGTGTTACAAACTGGAGGTGTGGAGTGGAAAAGGCAGTGTTTACCAGACAGTAAGGGTCAAATGCAAGATGCTATCGATATGCATTATGATAAATGTAAAATTCAGAATTTTTGGTGCATGATCCTAACAGAGAATATCTTGCTCTCTGCTGCGTCGATTTTGACCATTGTCATTCCTTTTCTTTGGTGTCTGCACATCCCCCAACTGAATGGAAGTGCAACACTAAATCACAGGAGCATTCTAAAAGCTGAACATCTTGCTCTACCCCAGCAGTGATGTAAAAGTGTACTCCAGGGTGTATCACACCATGACATCAGTGTTGGCTGTGGTCAGAGGTGCAACAGATTTGAAACTTTCAATTTTAGAAGACATAGAAACAGTGCTTTTCAACCTGGTATGAAGATACAGATTGAACAATATGCATCGGGCTGCAACTAATAATTTATGAGCTATCGATTGATCTGAGGATTATTTTCTTGATTAATTGTATGGTCTGTAAAACCATGAAAAATATGATATCGAGATATCCTAGAGCACAAGGTTCTGTCATCAAATGTCTTGTTTTGTCTGACCAACTTCTCCAAAATGCAATTACTGTATATCCATTCACTATAATAGAACATTAGGAAAAGCAGCAAATTCTCACATTCCAGGTGGAACTTTAAAATGATTGCCATTTTTGCTTGAAAAAGGACTGAATTGATTATTAAAATGGTTGCCAATTTATTTTCTGTTCATCGACTAATTGTTGTGGCTCTAATCCGCATAGTTTTGATAAAGTTCCACACATGATCATTGTGTTCTTTACCACCACCTGAATACCAGCGCTGTCATGTTCATCCGTAAGAGGAAGTTTCCACTTTTTGACTGACACATCCATTACTTAACCAGTTAGAATAATTATGTTTAAATAGAAACAACCGATTGATCACTGTTTTTTAACTGCAGAGCTGCTAGCAGAGCCGACAGCCTCAGGCTCAGTCAGCACCCTCACTAACACACAATTTACCAGCCCTGAGCCGGTGGGTGGTGTGATTTTCCCACTTTGGTGTCCCTGCTTGTCGGCAGGGCTACTGTAGCATCTAGTCTAGATAGATCGCATCCTTCAGTGAAAGCCTTCCTCCACTCAATAAATCCAAACCATGGCTGCACTCATCATGTGTGTTTCCAAGCAGAAATAGCCTACTGACATTGATTAACTCAAGTCAAATATTGTGCATCAGTGAGAAGAAATCCCCTTAGGCGGCTTCAACAGCACTGTTTGACTGATAATTTTTGCTTAAAAAAGTGCACATCAGGGCAGAATTCCAGGAATATTCAAGGTGAAAACCTTTCATGGCAATTTACTGGAATGTGGAATCTAAAAATAACTGGAAATAAAATGGAATTTTTTTTTAATGTCATATGTAGATAGAAGCAATACATAATATAATATAATAAGGAGACATAATCCATTAATTAGCCAACTAAATCCTACATTTGTCAAATACATTAAATGTGGTGAGTAAGCTAGTTAACTAATGGGGAATGGCTACTTTGAATATTTGAGGCGACAATGTAAGCTTTGTGCAAACTAAGGGTTTAAAGTGGTTAGCTAATTCAGAAAAAAAAATGTTTTACAATAAAAAATGAATAGCTGGCCCCCTTGGGTGGAATTAATTGAAATTTCTCAATTAGCATGCTAAATCTAACTTCATCTCACATGGTAACAGCTTGCTAGCAAAAACTAGCAGAAGATGTTAATAAGTTATAAACTGTGTACTTTGCTTTAGGCTATCATCTACTGGTTAACCGAAATATCATTAAAATTCACTCCAGTAGTTTAGTCAAAACTTCCCTAGAAGGATGTAGTCCTTCGACTCACAGTGCAGTAGTGTTGGCTTACATGTGGTGGGAGAATGCACTGTACATGCAGAGGGTTGTAATTTTCTAATTCAATTTAGTAGGTCTAGAACACACTCTATGATTTACAAAGACCCAAATCATAACAAGAGTTATCTTAGGACACTTGACAGATAGAGTAGGTCTAGAACACACTCTATAATTTACAAAGACCCAACTATTCCAGTAATTTTCCCAAGAGAAAGCATTTAGTGCCACAGTGGCAAGGAAAAACTTACTTTTAGGAAGAAACGGACAGACCCAGGTTCTTGGTAGGCGGTGTCTGACGGTGTCAGTTGGGGGGGTAATAAACAATGGCAATAATAGTCACAATAAAGATAATGGAACTATGACTAGAAATATTAGTTGTAGTAGTTCAAGGTAAGCCCGACCGATATATCGGTGGGCCGATATTATCGGCTGATATTAGGCATTTCCCTATCTATCGGTATCGGCATTTATAATGGCCGATTTAAAAAACAAACAAATAAAGTCATTCATCAGAATCATTTATAATGACAAATAAATGATTCTGATAAAAGAATATTTAAAAAATTAAAAACGGATTGTTAACCATGTTATGAGCGTTGGTGTTGCATAGTTTGTCCATCAGAGGGCGCTCTACAATGTTTTTTTTGTTAATGTGTTTTTGTTCAAAGGGCTTTGAGTTTCATATCTTAAGTTTGTATTTTTATACATTTTATTTATCAGAACTTAAATATATTTTAATGTTCCTCTGTTCTGTTGTGACAATAAAACAAATTATTACCACATTATTTTAGTAAGAACTCATAACTACAAATAACTGATGTTAGGGAAATTTGTTTATGTTTTGTAACGCGTTTCTAGATAAAAAAAAAAAAAAAAGTATCGGCCGATATATCGGCATATCGGATTTTTGAAATAACCAAATAGTTGTATCGGTCGGGCTCTAGTTCATGGCATAGCACTGCAAGATTTTACAGGACGTAGCAGGGCACAGCAGGGCACTGCAGAGCGTTGCAGGTTGTAACAGGGCATAGCAGGGCGTGGAGCAGGACCATCGGGAAAGCTGCAACCACGATTTAGGTGCCACCCTAATCCATTACAGAGTTCCTATTTAATGGGATGCTGCCTATTGATCTGCTAAATGCGTTGCAAGGTGACAATTCAATTAAATGGCCATACTTGTAACCAAAACATGCCGCAAGACCTGGTAATGCTTTCTTATGTGTATTTCCCCTCAAAACTAGTTTGCTATTAAAAGGTATGATTTTTAAATTAAAATTGTGTTTAACTTCCCTTGAAAGATTTGTGTCACTTTGCAACTCTTGCAAGTCCTAGATGCTGGTTTTGTGCTTGGATAGTAAACAGCAAGCCAGGCAGGCCTTTAGAGCTGCAGACGGTCGGTCCTCTGAGAATGTTTGTGCACAAAGATGTCGGTGTTCACGGTGGTGTGGCTGTCAGCTGATCTGATTGGTCCACAGTGGAGAGATAGTCGTGACCTTTAGGCGCAAAAGCGGGAAAGTGTATCCCGTCGAAGAATTTACGTGTTGTGATGTGGCTGTATTAAAGCTGGACGCTGACCTGCTGAGAGACTGGTCAATCTGTCACAGCCGATGTTGCGCTTTCCACGAGTAAGGTGAAGAAAGAGACAGAAAGACTTGTTGAAACAGAGAAGGAATCCTGTGTGCATGTTTCTCATGTTTTAGTACACACTCAACCAACATCACTCCAATATTAAGCTAGTTTACCAGACACATTCAACAGACATCACAGTATCGGATCACAGACGATTTTGGCATTTTTTTAACTGTTTGGGACTGCAGGGGATCTGCATTTACCCCGATTATCTTACTCCGATCATTTGCATCAGCTTGTAGTGATCGCCACCTTTAACCACACATGTCCTGCACCACAGATAGACTGCTTGGATGCCAGCACTTTCAAAACAAGACTGGCGCTCGGCCACTCACCAGTGTCTGTCCAGAGTATCTTGTAGCTTGCCAGCCCTTGGCAAAGAGTAAAATAGTAATAATAATAATAATAATACATTTTATTTACACTTTATATTTAAGCAATTCTCAAAGTGCTACATAGAAATGCTAAGGAGAAAAAAGTATTAAAACTAAAAGAAATAACAAAAGGACAAGGAAAGGGGTAAGAAATCACCCAAAAGCTCTGCTGAAAGGCCACGTTTAAAAGCATCCACATACATGGTGTCCTCGGGTGGTCAGGGAAAGCATTCCACAGCCTGGCAGCAGCTGAGCAAAATGCCCGATTGCCCATAGTACGGAACATAGTACTAGGGGTTTCAGGAAATATGCTGAACCAGAGCGGTGGGAACATGTAGAGGTTTGTGGGGCAAGGAATTCCTTGAGGTAGAGGAGAGCATCACCATGCACTGGTGGGTAAAAAGGGAAATCTTGTACTCCAATCCTGAGTGAGACCGGAAGCCAGTGGAGTGATTTGAGGATGGGGGTGATGTGGCCTCATTAAATCCTGGCAGTGCCTAAATGAGACAAAGGCATGGACAAGCTTTTCGGCATCTGACAGTAGGACTGAACGATATTGTGTTTTAGCATCAACATCGCGATGTGCGCATGCATGCGCGATAGTCACATCGCAGGACGTCACGATGTTGACACTAAAACCTTTTTGCTGCTTGATAGAAAAGTAAACCTCCATTGTTCTCCTTTTAGAGGATTATTACCATCTGACCTTTCCCCTTTAAGACAGGTAGCCATGTGGGCAACGTGTGTATGTGACATTAGTCCGACGGGGGTTATTGTTATGGGAAGTGAGGCTCTCCGTGTGTAGAAAAGTACCGTAGGCAGCAGCTGCCGCTGACACAGTCACAGACACAGTCAGTGAAGCTACAGCAGTCAGTGTTTTAAGTTCGCTGCAAATACGAACTAAATCACCTAATTAATGCAACATAATCACAACGTCTCCCGGCCATTTCCCCCTCGCAGAATGCTGCTACCAGCCAGGCTAAAGCTAATATAGTTGGCCTAAAGAAACAAGGGGTCCGTCCATCCCAACTAACGTTAGGGTTCGTAGCCGCAACGCTGGAAACGTATCACTAATCTACTACAAGAAGTCTGTGTCCGATCTAATCTGGAATACACAGAGTTTGTTGCTAGTGCGGGTGACGTGCAGGTCTGATCGATTTATCAAACAAACGAGCTGGCAACTACAAGCTGAAATTTAGAGGAAACAACATGCAGTCACTCACTTTAGCCGTTATTCCCAGGAGTCGACATCAGTAAACAACATGAAGAGAACTGTTTTGGTGTTGAGAGAAAAGACTCATTTGCTGCAAGTTAAATGTATTAAACTTAAGACATATTTTAATTACTTTGTTAGTTTAGGTATTTTTGTACAACAAAAAATGGTGTGCGTCCCTACTGAGAATTATGATGTTTTTAAGCTTTCTTAAGTATCAAGGTAATCCAGTGATAGTTGTCTGTACATCCATGGGTACAGTGAAAACACAAACTGCTAACTAGTTGTAGATAGATAGAAGTTTGTAGGTGTAAGGAGGTAAATATGGTGAAGTGATTGTAGGAGTTCTGTATCAGGAGATAAAATGTATTATAAGAATGTCTGCCACCCAATCACAAAGCATGATCAAAACATACTTATTACAATGTGGAATTAGACATGCACTCTAATGTTATGTTTAAAAACGTGCAAGATTAATGTAATAATATACACTACACAGAATATAATACACAGAAACAACTTAATACTCTATTATTTGAAGAGAAAATTATTTCTATGGTACTTTATTTATGATATATAGGCAACATTTGACATATTTAACTACTGGGTAACCAGATCACATACAATGTTCTTTAAAATAGCATTCCCTACATTTTTTGTTTGCAATTAGATTGCTGCTTTAAATGGTTGACTTGATTTATAGTCAAATGAACACAGGACTAAAATTATATACAGTATATACATGTACAGTATATGTATATAAAACACTGTCTTGTCATAAGGTAGAGTCAATTAGGGCAGTGAGGCACTCTGTTCACTGTTATAATTAGGTGCAATAATTCCTCCAGGTACAGGTTGTGTTTATGTAGTTTATCACTTTTTCCTAATGATGTATTATTCTTTATCTTTCTTTTTTCACCTATAGTTTCATAAACTTTTCTATTCCATTTTGTCTTATTAATGAACAGGGAGATCTGTTGACTACCAACTAAAACAAAGTAAAAAACAAGCTTTAATGAAACTAAGTTGCTACTGGAAGTATATTGGTCCTCGTGTTACAAATCCTCCACCATTTAGGTGGAATAGAGCAAAGAGCATGAAACCAACAGATCAAGGCAGTCTCATGTATCAGGACCCATTCCAGTGGGTCTTGCTGAGTCGCTGCATTAATGAGCTTTGACGTAGTCATTTGGCCTAATTAAGGCCCATCCAGCCACCGTAGCTTCACCTGGTTACCTCAGAGAGCCAATGTGGCTCCATCACATTACTAACCAGCTCACCTCCTGCCCCTCTGTTCCTCTGCTTTCATCTTTTGCACAGCCACTTTTCTCCATCTCTGTAATTGATGTGGGCAGATTTGATGACATTCTGTTGATCAGTGTTTGATGTGATTTTAACGTGGTTAGGGTGCTTCAAGCTTAAAATAATCCAGGG
Organism: Percina caprodes; assembly: GCA_013375575.1. Taxonomy (NCBI): domain Eukaryota; kingdom Metazoa; phylum Chordata; class Actinopteri; order Perciformes; family Percidae; genus Percina; species Percina caprodes. The sequence goes on from JABXJD010000001.1 coordinate 2,984,118, forward strand.
AATTTTAGACTGTCTGAGCAGGCTGTACATACATGACAGTATAACATAGAGCATTTACAGTGATGTAATTTGTAATGCTTTAGAGTTAATATACAGAAAAAGAATGAGGAAAATGTGCACTTACGGTCGTCGCAATGCAGTTGCTTTCTATTCCTATTAAATGAAATGAACGTTGATCAGCAGTGGTGGAAGTCTCTTTTTCCAAACTTGCTCCAACATTATTATCTTCACATTTTCATGGACTTCTTACAGTATGTTGTGACTTAGGATTCATTTAGTTCATTATTGGATGCACATCACTTTCCCCACAGCACACATACAAACAAACACTGAGAATCTGACAAAATCGTTGAGAGTTTAGAGAGGTTCTCAGGTGCTTCAAAGGTGGAACAGCTCAAAGCTTTCTTCAGACTCAATAGACCCGATTCATCTGGCGTTATCTTCCCAGCAGGACGGGTATGTGCTGTTCATTACTGAGGAGAGCTCTTTATTAGATATTTAGCTCCACAGACAACTACAACAACATACACAGTAAACAAACCTGCAACATTGGCCTGAAAGCTAAATATCAAACTAGTGGACATGGTTTAAGAGATGGGAGAAGCCACAGTGGACCTCTCTGACTTCATGAAGCAAGAAGACGAGAAGGTTTTATAACTTTTATAGGTTTTCCTTTCTACTTGTGCTCCCGTGGAGTCTGGTGATAGGAGGCTAGCATGTATTAATGCTTCCAATCCACCCAGGTGCCACCCAGGATAAAAATGTACTGGAGACTAAGCACTCACATCCATCTCATAGCATGTGTTAAAGCAGGTGGAGGAAACTGAATGGTTGAAAATTGTTGTGTTTTATGCACTGTATGCAGATTTTTGACTAGGGATGTCACAAAACTGGTACTTCTGAAAACACAATGGTACTTGTTTTTCAGTAAGTTGAGAGAGGAAAAAAAATGACACTGAACAAAGAGTCACAATGACACAGTACTAGATTTTTGGTACTGTGACATCCCTAGATCACATACCTGTCGAAAATATGAATGTCACAATACCAAAAATCTAGTAGATGATACCGATCCCACCAAAAGTACACAATACTCGATACCAAAGTCGTGACACAGTGTGAAAAAAAATATAAATTTCATCAATACCGATACCAGTGAAGTTACATGATTCTTGAGGGTTAGGGTACCCTATTCTTCACATTTAGTACACAGCAGGAGATTGTGTGTGTTGTGTTCTGACTTACTGGAAATACTTTGTAATTTGGTCATGAACAGACTCTTCAAGTCTCTTGCAGTTCTTTAAATGTGCCAGATGATTTTGGCATTGGTCCTAACCTTCAGAAGTTCCGGAATCTTGACGTCTTCATGAACCTTCTTCTTCACCCTCAGATTTTTTATTTCTTCAGTTTTGTGCCTGCGGCATGATAGAAATGTCAACATGTCAACTCGCTCACTGTGAATTCTCTGGACAGTGACCTGCTCTAATCACACTTTGGGCGGCTAAATTGGACATTACACAGCTGGCAGGGCAAAGTCTGTTTAATGTCCAGTCCAACTGATTCGGACATTTGTGTTCTCACATACGGCGCCTCTGAGTAATGTCGAGATAATTTCAGGGTTGCGGAGCATGTCTGAAAGGGGCTTTAGTGACCAATTTCACATTACACATATTCATTTGATCCTTCTAAAAAATAACGAGTGGTGCAGCTTTAAAAGACCATAGTTGTTTTGGATGTTTTATATCATGCATGACATTACTTACTTCTTGATGTTTTTGCTATCTTGACTATAAATGGATTTCTGTTAATTTCCACACAATATAAAGATCTGATTATTTCTTTTCTTGCTCAGCATCTCATTATCTTGAAATATAACAAAACACCACTCCTCTTTACTTCAAGGCTCAAAAGTAAGTATAATACAACATAAAATAAAATTACAGATTATGGTACTCTTTTTCTTGCTGATCCTATTGGATCCTTTTTAGATGTTGTTTTAGGGCTTTTTTCCTTTATTAGAAAAAAAATCCATTCCAATTGCTCTTGCAGATGGAAGTCCTTCCCTCCTTACTCTTCTTCCTCACATACAGGTATTTAAAGCTCCAGCTGCCATGTTTAGGTGGCTGTGATGTAACTAGTGGGATTTCAAATGTGATTCTGGTGTCGAGGAGGGACCTCGTAAATGTTTGATGAACGACGAAGCACTCTGCTCGGACCGCCCAGACGTTTCCAGGGCTGCCCGCGGTGGAAAGGGCTTTTTAAAGAGTCACCCATCTCTATCAGGGCCAGGTGGAAGCCCAAGGGTGCACATGAATCAGATGGAGGTTACCATATCCTTATAAGTGTGTGCACTTCTGCCAGCACTCACACACATACAGATGCATCCTGTCTTTCATAAACTCCTTACACTCTTTTTTCCTTCTTCTTTCCTTCACTGGGTCTTGTCCCCTGCTTCCACTCATACTCCTCTAGGAAAAGAAACAGAGTACTGTATTATTTTTTATTGAACATTCATGCCATTTGGCAGGTGAATTCGCCCACTTCTCACTCCGGCACAATCTCTCAGACTTTCCGCCAGTCATAAACACAGCCCCGATATGACAAGGCCTGATTCCATCGCTTATTATCATTTATTTAAGGTCTCAGAGCTGGGGAAAAGCCAGTGGGCGTGCCCTGACAGCGAGGCAGCAGAGCGTGGCATTTTACCATCTGGGCCACACTGGGATCAGCACAACACGAGTGCCTGATCTAGATACATCACTAGCCATCAACGGCTTCAAGACACTCGCTGCTTGTCATACAGGACAGGATGGGCGACAGAACGCTCGCCCCCAGATAGCATGATAGCAGGAGCCTCTCTCCCCTACCTTCCCCTTCTATCTCTCTTTTTCTCTGTCAGCAGAGCACAATATGGACAAAGTCACGCTGCTGTGATTATTGCAGCTTAAAGCGATACTCAGAATCTCCCCCTTAAGAATCAAAATCACATTCTGTAGGCTTGGAAAGTGGCTGTTATTTCATGATGCATGATGGCTAAAATAAATTCATGTCAGTCAAAGAATTCCAAATATGAACTGGAAAGAAAGCCATCACACATATCCATAAAGATTTGTCAGACCTTACCTGCATCATAATTCATTTCTTCATTTTCCGTATATGCACAGTATGCTCAAAGCATTCAGGGACGGACTGGGGCTAAAAAACAGCCCCGGACTTTCTCCCAAAAAGGCCATTCATCCGGCCATCCGCATCTAGCCGTGCGCAACAGACACTAGCCAGGATGTCCTGATACTATGCCACAATACTATAGTCTATCAGACAATGCATTCACAGCAAGTAACATCTCAAAACCAATGAATGAATGGCTGATAATTGGGATTGTGTTTATTAATGAAGCTTCAGCCTTCAAATAAAAACAAAAAATGTACAATGCCATAGAATCTGCATTGAAATCAAATACAAATAATGAAACGTCACTGGCTATAGAAACCCCAAATTACACAAACTTGTAATTATAAAACAGTACAGAGTCTTACTGACAACCCTTTCACAGATAAAGTAGGCTACTTGCTGGACCTAAATATTGGGATTGTAGGCATATACCATATTATCTTCAACCTGAATAAACAAATCATTTAAGCTATTATTGATGATAGAATATGTGTTGCTATGTGTAAAAGAATTAGCATTGAATAACCTATTTAATATTTTGTCAATGTCATATTACACTTTTGATTCATATTAAGGCTGTGAAATGATGAAAATGATTAGTAGGCCCTATCAATTTTGTCTGTGAAGCTTAATTTTGTCTTTCTTAAATAGTAAACGCAAATATGAAAGACAAGGAAAAACTGCACTCTGATGGAAGACAGACAGAAAGTGCAAGCTATGATTTTTTTGGTTGAACTTGGGGTTAAATTTGGTGAATTATTTAGCCCCCTTCCCTGTTTCTTAGCAGGTTTAGAGTGGTACCAGTGCATGCCTGATGTTTTCCTGTTTAATCCAATACCACAGTCTTCATCCTAGCAGCAGAACTGAGCTCACTACAACCTCTCATATACAACCAAGTGAACTCGCGGTCAACCCGCAATTCATTTCTAACACGTTTAATGTTTCAAATTAACCAAACAGAAATTATTAAACACGTTCCGTGTGACAGCACTAAATGATCATTTTCATAATTGTAATGCATGTAGCCTACCCATGCTGATAGCTGACTATGCATTTCACTAAAATAGGGATAAAGGCAGCCTTTTATTAAGTGTCCTGCTCCTGGCACTTACCAGTACCTCTTGCTGATGTGAAGTTAACTCTGCTGTCTGTCCCTCATCATGAAAACTCTGTGAGCCTTTTGCATTTTGCTGCATCAGTCTTGAGCCACTTCTTTTCTTTTACTTTTACCATCCAACTTTCTCCTTAACTTTTCTGCTAGCCATTCTGCCGGCGATTTGATTTTGCCCTGCAGCTCAGGCTGGAAAACTGTACATTTTTCTGTCCTGACCTGCTCCCTTTACAATTCTGCATCTGCAGCCGGGGACCAATCGCGAAATGGCTAGTAGGCCGACTCTTCTTCCTCAGTTTTTTTTTTTTTACACTTAGCGTATAAGTGATCGTATTAGCGCCCCTTCTGTTAGCTGTTCATAATGATTTGTTAAACTTTTGTTTGTGCCGACGGCCGTTGGTTGGATGCACAGATTGTCAGTCCGTCCCTGAAAGCATTCATATATTCAGTATAGTTATAAATGTTATCCCTGTATTTGCTTTCAGCTTCTCCAAACAGTAGATTTTGGGGTAGTGTGTCCCACTGGACTTCCTGCTGATGGCCAAAGCACTCGTATTATTGAAAGCTTTATAAATGGACTGTTCTTATGTGGTTTTAACGTGAGTTTTGGCAGGAGTACAAGCTGACTGAGTGACAGACTGGTTCAGTTCAGCCCTTTTGGTTATTGTTCGCATCGTCCCTGTCCTCCTGAGACCTGGACACTGTAAGCAAATGACACAGAGTTAAAACCACAAAGACCAACCTCTGACGTAACAGGCCGGGTTTCCCTCCCCTACCCCAAGCTGCTCCTCGGTTTCTTTCTTCTCCGTTCCCAGGCAGCTGTGAGTTGTCGTCTTTGTGTGCATATTTAATTCCTTCAGAGCTGTTTAACCGTGGAGTACCTCAGTGGTGCTGAGCATCTGCCAGCGATGGGACTCTTCGGTTCATTTATCCCTCCCCATGCAAAGAGCAAGGCTGGAGTGTCATGTAAATTTGATGGCAGCCTTCGCTGTTGTTGTTGCTGGCACCCAGGGATTGCAAAAATGTGAAAAATAGGTACTCTCTTCTGCTATTTTCTCTGTATGTTTGAAATATAAATGGGCTCCACTTTAAACTCTGTATAGTCTTTTTAATGTTGCTGCCTCAATGACTGGATTGACTGGCTTTTGTTAATCAAGTAGGAGGAGGATTATGGTTAAACGAGTTCTCGGGGTCAGTGAGGGAGCTAATTAGGTGTGGTTTAGTGATGTAATAACTTTCTAGTTCCACTTCCTTTGTTGAAGTGGGAGAGCTGTGCAATTATTTTCTATGTCAATGTGTCTCTTTGCTTTCTTGTTTTTCAGAAACCTGCTGGACAGAGACACATTCTCCAAGTCTGATCCAAGTAAGCTTGACACACACACACACACACACACACACACTCTGCCTCGCCTGTGTGAATCAGTAGACATTTGCATATGTCAGGGGTCGTATTCGTCACTGTTCTCTCTCCCAACGTGAGTGAGGGGAACCAGATCATCCTCACACAAACCAGCCACTTCCCTCCTACAGTTTAAAGGAAACGCACACACATACACACACTCGTCACTGTCTTGACAGCAGAGGTTCAATTTGGCAACTGTTCCAATGGTTTTAAAGGCCCAGTCTGCAATCCAACATTAATATGCCTTGATAGAGAAATGTAAAGTGCTGGATTGAAGATATTTTCCATTATGTATATTGTGCAATCTGATCCTGGGGTTATTTTTTTAATCAATTTGTTATTGATTATTTTATTTAGGCGAAGCTCTTGTATGGCTGCTTGTTTTTAGACAATATTTAACATTTGAGACTTTGCCTGTTTTTAGGAAAAAGTTTTATATTCCTCAAATTAGTAAAAACAAAAAATTGTAGGGTATAAAGGTATTGTTCAGTTATCGGTAAGTAGTTCCTTGCTGTTTTCATCTGTCGTGCCAGCTTTGTTTTCTGTAACAGAAAACTGTGACAGTCCTGTCTGTTAAAAGCCCGTGAAAAATAAACATGATGGGAGGAAAACACTCGTTGGTTGGTGTTTGGTTACCATGCATTATTCTTCAACATCACCTTGCTTCTAACCCGAAATATTCAGCACTTTGCCGCCTGGGTGCTGTGCAGTGAACCCTGTTTTTAGTGTTGCCTGGTGTTCATGAACCCATAATTGATGAGCTCTTAGAATCGCGGATTGGACCTTTAAGTGTCAGACAGTGGGAGAGGAGGATGAGCATCCCTGCCCCCCCAACATTTATGCAAGGAGGCACTTGTGCTGCGTCCATGTCTCTGCTCTGCTGACAGCACTGGCCCCAGTCACACAGCATTAGACTGCCTCAGCAGAGCCACACACACACACACACACACACACACACACACACACACACACACACACACACACACACACACACACACACACACACACACACACACACACACACACACACACAGTACACACATTCAGAGCCTCAGGCAGGCTCACGCACCATATTCATATTAGCTTATAAAGCTGGACAACAATCCAGTGTTTGGTGTGTTTATATATGTGCGTGTGCGCATTTTAGCCGCCGCAAGAATGTGAATGTGCTTTGATCAGTGTGCTTCAGCAGATTGGAAAAGGGCATTTAGCAGACAGGAGCATTCCACCGTCAGTATATCCTACATTCAAAACAGAGATTGTGTTATCAATCTGTTTCCCTCATCATCAGCCTGATGAATAGGAATTGGAGTTTCAGGTGGGCCGGTACAGATGGCGAGGATGCAACGCCATTCATGCAGTGTGATTGATGTATCGCTATTTCCCCCACCCCGCACAATAACGTAGAGACCATGTGTCATTCACTGCATCATTGAAAGACTAAAGGATGTCTGTATATTCAACCAGCTGAGCCCTGGCTTGCTACATGCCACCCACAATGCAACATATACAACATCGAGACTGACAGTCTGCCAAAACACAGCAAGTTTGAGCACTTCTGCCAAGGCACCAGACGCAGGGTCATTAGGAAGTTTTCGGGGTTTTTTCCCACTCAAAAACAGTGTGAAATTTTCAACACGGCTGTGAGTAACTAAAATGTAATAGTATAGCGTATCTGGGCTCAGCAGGAGCTTCATTCTAAAAGATGGAAATGTCAGATTTGGGGGAAAACTGGAATTCATCAGATAGGATTTTTTCCACTCACAGTCACTGTGTCACAGTCAACGGTTGATGACTTGAGGAATCTATGATTAAATCAGTCATGTCATCAGTAGGTGGTAGCTCATATATTAACAGGTGTAAATTTACAATTATTTAATGCTGTAATTACCGTAATGATTATGCATGTCGCCTCAGTAAAAGGTGTTGCCTTCATAATCAGCTCAACCCAAGTTCTTTTTTTAGAGTGTCTGATTGCCGTGTGCGTGTGTGTGTGTGTGTGTGTGTGTGTGTGTGTGTGTGTGTGTGTGTGTGTGTGTGTGTGTGTGTGTGTGTGTGTGTGTGTGTGTGTGTGTGTGTGTGTGTGTTGGACGCTTATTTTAGAGATTTTATGCTACATTTAAAATGTTTTACAATTTCTGCCTTTATACCTAAACACTTTGACATACTTTGTACCTTATTTTGTACACAAACAGCATTAAAGCGTAGAAGTAACATTATATCCTAGATTACATTCTATTCATACTGACAAATGTTTTTCTTTACTCTTTGCAATGTAAATGTAGTGTAACCATAAATTAGACATGGTGGATGGGTTTACATATGTTTCATTACCTTTATGGCTGTTCAATGGAAGCCTAGCTGACAGTTCAATTTTGAGGGGGTTTTGAAAGAGTTTAATGAGCCTTTGTAACCCGTTACAGAGCATGTAATCCTTTAAAAAAATAGTTTTCAGGAGACAGGGCCGAAGATCGGCTACAACTACATTTTTCGCTCAACACCACTACTTTTGTGGAAAACTTAACCCTGTGAGGTCTAATAATTTTTTCCCCCATTTGTGGTTCGCCTGGCCTCCCTTTAACCTCAATCGTGTTATGCACAATGAAGTTATAGACATCCTTTTTTTCAGGACAACCTGGGCTATCAGGTTCTGTATGCTGCAGGGATGTCACATAAATGTATTAATTGTTATATGAAGACAAAAAAAAGACTAAACAGAAATGAAATCTCACAGAAATGTATTGAAATCACACAGAGAACTTAAAAAAGTAAACCTTTTGGCTTTTTGAAATTGTTCTCCCAAGTCTTGCCAATCAGAGAAAAACAGAAATAAACTCTAATTAACAAAAATATAAAACTATTTAGGTTTCCCCCCTTCAGCTGACAAACTGCATGCGATTGGTCTATGAAGCCACCAGTCATTGCCATCTTGGATCCTGCCTGAAGCGAGTGGGGATATATATATTATTTTCATACAGAAAGATGACTAAATAACCGTTCAGTCATGGATTTATCGCTTTGGAATTACTTGGGCAAAGTCTCCGAAAAGTCACTCTCTTCCCGGCCGGATTACTAAACTTCTGGAAGGGCTACAAAGACACCCAACACCCTGTTGGAAAGCTGGAGCTAATCGCTACGAAACCAAGACGTTGATGCTGGTTTAAAAGGTCACAAAGGAAAATAGACATTTGTGAGTTAATTTTTGGATTCATAATTCATTATTTATGTTACAAAGACACTGTAATTCCACGATGGATTAAAAAATTTCTGGATGGCCTACAGTTGTGACAGCAAGTTGCTACACTGATTTGATCTGGAGATATAAGACAAAGTATGTATTGTCTTGTCATAGCCTACAACGTCGGCTTCAGTGGGTTTAGTTTCAAGACTGAGGCTATAACCATTCTCTACTCACTGTATATTATAATGTTATATACAGTATGATATAAAAATTCTCTTCCTAAATGCAACATTTAAACTAAGTAGCGAACAAGCAAAGGTCAATTTACCAAGCATGATTGCAGTCTTGTCATCATTGTGAGGTTGCCAGGCAGCTTTTCTTCTTTCCTTCCTACTCCCTGTGTCTGCCTCTGACAGACTTGACACTACCACTAGGAAGACAAAGAAGAATAGGGAAAGGCCAAAGAATTCTTACACGGCAGCAATCATTTTGTAATAGCACGGCAGTTTGGGATTTAATCTCAAACACAAGTGGGCAATGCTTTGTACGAGACCTAGCAACTTCTTTCCATTTGCATCCCTGGTCAGATAAACACAAGCAATCACACAATGAATACTAAATACCTAATTGTGTGACAGGCATAAGTTCAGTGTCTTGTTAAATGCCACTTGATCAGTGACTACGTTTACGTGCACAAAATATTCCGGTTTTTGCCCTTCTTTCTCTTTCTGAAAAAGACGATATTCTGACTAAGCTGTTTACTTGGCTAATGAACGTGAATACTCCAGTTCACGTGTAGCTGTGCAAATTACGTTTTTTTCTAAGTTTACCAGCGGTGGCGGACTTTTTGGACCGTGCAAACACAGCCTTCCTCATTTATTCCTTCAACCAGCTTCCAAAAACCTATCGACATCCAAGTCTTTGATTCTGTTTAAGTGTCTGTGTTTCTCCTTCTTATTGGGTCGGCAGCCTTGCAAACGGTTGGCTGGTTGGTTTGTGTACCGCAACCACAGCAATGCACAGAGCTGACCAAAAGCCTTATAAAAAGTCTAAATGTTTTTGCCTTGCCTAGGATAAGTTCATACTGCAACAAAAACGTAAAAACGTAACGTAATGGTAACGTTAAAGGTTATCTGCTACTGTGGCAGAGCTGCAAGTAAACGCTGATTTTTCAGTGTTAAACACTGTTGCAGGTATTCATGCATGTTGTTGGTAATTTCCAGAGGTGGAAGACATACTCAGATCATGTATTGCAGCAAAAGTAGAAAAAATAGTGTTGTAGAGTTACAAATTACTTGTCAGTTACAAATCCTGCATTCAACATCTTCCTTAAGTAATAAATAAGTAAAGTATTATCAAAATATACTTAAAGTACCAAAAGTGAAAGTGCTCATTATGCAGTGTAATATATCTTATTTTATTGGATTATATTATAATCCAATACGTTGTATTACTGATAATTTAAATAAAATGTTTTATTTAATTCAAGTATAGCCTACTTGTACATAATTATTTTCTAGGGTTTAAAAGTTATACAGATTTGACATTTTCCCCTCATACTTCTGTCTGAATGGGTACGAAGTTGGCATTGAATTTCATTTGAAATGGTATTAAAAAGGTCTGAAATAGCCTTTAATTTAAGTTGGGGGATCCTGGGGGGACCCTGTAAACATGAATAATCAGAAAATGCTATATTCGGAAAAAGGCCTTATTTGGAATATCGAACCGGAATATGATGTTTACATGACCTGTATCAAATTCGGAATATCGTCCTATTCGGAATAATAGTAGAATACTGGTGTACATGTATATGTACTCAGTGATGGACACACATTGGTTGTTGCAGGAATCAAACCTGCCAACTTCTTATAGAACAGTGTCTGTAATCACTGAGCCACAATACGTAACCAGCTCACCAGCCATGCCGTGGGTCCCCATGGATGGTCTACCAGTCAGGCAACCATCTTAGTGGTTACTTAACACGAGCTACCAGGCTAATTTGTGCGTGTGTTTTTTTCTTTTCTTTTCCTTGTAGTGCGTTTGTGTGACCAGATATGACAAGGACACATAGAGGTTGTTGTTGTTAGTGGCCTTTTAGAGTTAACGATCAATGTTGCTCAGGTGGAATGGGTTGGAAACGGGTCGCCTTCCTCATGAAGTGTGTTTTAAAGATTATTCTCAAAGGATGGTGCTCATATAACAGCAGTTAACAACAACAGTACAAAACAGAGTATATTGAGGTTTATCTGTCTAGATATCAGTTTTTTTTAAAGCAAAAACCAGTAATACAATTATTGAATATAATAGACAAATTATTATTGTAATAGACAAAGTACAGATTACTGTCTTACATTTGTTTTAAATGTATCCAACTGGATGGGATTGCACCCACTATTTGTAAATCCATTACCAAGTCTTCCTAACATCATAGTAATTACTAACTAGTTTTAAAATAGTTATTACCTCAATCAGGTTCCACCATAAAAACTGGAAAAATGCTTTAGCTCTTCAAGACTTAAGTTATAAGTAAATATGCAGCTCCACCCAATCAACAAAAATACGTTTTCGGTGTCAATGTATATATTAAATTAGCAGAAACATTTAAATAACATTATATACATATCCTGTGTGTGTGTGTATGTATATGTATATATACACACACAATTTTTTTGCAACATAACATAGTGACATGTGTCATACGACAGGAAATATCCAAAAACACATCCTGTTGATTTGTTGCAAGAATTTGTTGTTCTATTGCGATTTTGAAGGATTGTAACCATAATTTATTCAAGTTAGGACATACAGTAGTTCATGTCTTACTTTAGCTTTACTTTAGCACCACCATTCCGCCACTCACATTTTTATTATGTAAAAATGTTACCAGTTAAAACAGATTGCAGATTTGTAAGTCGCTGCCATGTGACAGATGTGTGTGAATACAGTAAAGGCTGCTAGAATGCAGATAAAATGTCATTTTAGTGCCAGATGATTGCCTCGCTGTGTTTTCACTAGCGGCCCATAATCAAAATACACTCTAAGACTCCTTCAGACGGAGACACTCTAATGTCAATAAGGAGGACTTTCCTCCACCCACACAAACACTCACTAACCCCGTCCCCATCCTCCATCTCCATCCCTCTTCCCTCTTCTCTGAAATATCATCATGCTGCAAGGCAAAGTTCTAGTGACATTTAATTAGGGAGTTTTCCTCTCATATTGTGGTCCGGGGAAAGAACAAGCTCTCAGCTGACTTCTCAGCGTTGTTTGCACTGTTAAATAGTCTTCAATCAATCTAACCCTCTCCTGTTTCTTTCCCCTTCTCTTTTTCTAATTCAACAGTTTGTGTGCTGTACACTCAAGGAATAGCCAACAGGGAATGGCGAGAGGTGAGTACAGGGGTGGGGTGGCAGCCTTTCAGAAAGTCTTATTGAAGCAATACAATGAGTTTTTGGGAAGCTGGCCTGTGAGCCAACTTCCAGTATCTGGTAAATGACAAGATCAGAGCAAGTAATGCTGTTTTTTTCCCCTTTGCCCTCCAAAATGCTAGGTCAAGACTGTTGAATTTATCACATTTATCCCAGCTCACGCTTTTGTTTACTTGTTTTTACTTGTTTTGTGCTGAGCGACCTAACATCACACGCAGGCATCTCTTTTCAGACAATGTAGAAATGTTTAATGACATTGCTATATCATCCATGTTAAAATGCTGGTGTGACAATGTATGTCATGTGCATATCTTTTCGGGTCCTCTTAGTTCCTGGTAAATTCCTGGTAAATGAGATTATATTATTGTGTTGGTGTTCTCTCTCTTGTTTGGATTTACAGTATTTAGGAGCAGGTCTAATTTATTCTTGGGTCTCTTTTAGATGGAGCCTGTCTCACAAAAGTTATTTGCAAGCATTGCTTACATGCAGTATGCAAATAGAAGCCACTTCACGCTTCATTGCAGATTCATTAGGGAGTCATACTGGATCACAAGCATTTTTTTAGGGGAAGCATGCCAAAATATACATCTCATGTTGCAAATTGCAGCTTGCATGTTGCAAATTCTATAAAACGGGCCCTTGGTATAACTTTTTAAATATTTGAAAGATCTATGCAACCTTTGGCTCGTTGAAGTTTACCAACTAAATGTAAGTACCTTAGTGAGCACATCAAGTGATCACACGACAATTGCAAACCAAATCTGCCCTGTAAAGCTGTAACGTCCATTTCTAGAAAACAAAATCATTGGCTGGATGAAAAATGGAGAGAAAATTTGGTTATTCTAATGAGGCAAAACTTTAAAGTTTGGCCTGAGGGTGGCACTGGGAGGAAAGGCCATGTAGTTACCTTCATCAGTATGGTTTGTCCTCTTTACAGTGGCAGTTTTTGGACATTTCAGACTCAGCTTGTCAGACTCAGAACTTAATTAAAAGACTTAAGTGTAAATTCAGGTGGTATTGGCCATTTAGCAGTCAACATGTGACATTTAGGCACATTATGTGTTGTTATTATATGTCAACAACAATGGAATTTTCAACAGCTGGTGTTCTTCTGGTCACTGATGTTTTTCTGGTCTGCAGTTTGTTGAATGAGTCTTGCAGCCAGTAATCAAATGTCACATGTCTCATTTCTTTTCTAGTTTGGCAGGACAGAAGTCATAGACAACACCCTCAATCCTGACTTTGTCCGCAAATTCATTCTGGACTATTTTTTTGAGGAGAGGCAGAATCTACGCTTTGACCTGTGAGTTAACAATTGACTTCTGCATGCTAGTGTTTGTGTATCTGTGTATGTGTTGTGGCGTGGGTGCTGCTCTGTGTGGAGCAAAGTTGAACTAAGACTGAATAATTCATGGTCTGCGCAGAGGGAGATGTAAGTCTTCTCCCTTTTAAATAAAATACTAGTTTTCATGCCACTTTTTCCACCAGCATTTCCATTCGAATCCATCCCATTCAAACAATGCAGTGAGACAAAATAGGGCCATGTGCACACGGTGAATCATACACTTGGCATTTTGTGATGATTATGATCTATTTTCAATAATATTTAAACAAGTTTGTCTTCACAGTAGTTAATGGAATCATCAGGCAAACAATTACAAAACCTGCAAAAGTAAATTCATTCATTCAGTGATTAACAACTCCTGCTTATAGTGTTCATTTTGTCTCCTATTTTTAATTTAGTCTTGTGCCAAATGTCCTTGTTAATTTTAGTCACCTTTAGTCATTCACGTGTTTTTTTGTAAGTCAAGTTTTACTCAACTAAAGTTCTCCTCATTTTAGTCAAAAGAGAACTCAGGTATCTTAGTCAAGTCTAAGTCTTTTTTTAAATAAATTATTTCTGAGATTATTTCTGATAACCATTTCAGTCAAATAGTGTTTCACACACCTCAAATATTGGTTAAATGTCATAATTACCTGACAAAATACACTTGTTGAATGATTTTTGTTGAATGCAACTTTGTTAAACAGACACATGTTAGATAAGGGCCAGGGCTCCTGAGCTCTACAGCACGTTGTTTTGTTGCCAGCAGTTACATACATTTCTCCAGCCGCTCTGCAAGCTGTTTAAGAGCAGCTTCACCACCACTTCTTTCCTTGCCCGGGGTCGGGGCACATCACTATGCGCTGTAGTGGCTTTTCCAGCAGGCTGAACCGGGCTTCTCCCTCCCCCGCCAAGGGCCACATCACTACCTGGGCGTGTGACAGCTAGATGACAAAAAGGGGACACGCCGAATCTCTAGATGAGCTGCAGCAGAGCTGCGACTGATTGAACCGCTCTTAGTGGGGGATAAATAATACTGGGAACCAAGCAATTGGGCTGTTTGGAACAGGCACACGCTCCAAACGGGTACTGCACTAGTTCTGTCGCATGATGAAAAAGTAGAGACGATAGTAGATGAAAACGAAGATTTTATCTTATGCAAAACATTTTAGTCTTGTCTTTTTTTGTCAACAATAATGCATGTTAATTTAGTCTTAGTCAGCGTTTTTGGACATTGACAAACATATTTAGTCTTGTTTCGTCTGACAAAATTAACACTACCTGCTTCTGTCAATTGTATTCTATTTTTGTCACACTAGTGCAGTGCCTGTTCAAAACATGCCTGTTCCGAACAGCCTGATTACTTGGCCTGTGGTATTGCTGCATGCAGTTTTCCCGTGAACTGCTCATCCAAACAACTTCACACTCACTCTGCGCTTCCTTGGGTCATGAGCAATATACCCTCCATGACATAGTTGTGTCACATACCCAAGTCACAGCTACTTACAGTCAGAAACACCAGTGAAATACACTCTGGTTCATGTGAAAAAAAACACCAAGAGCAGACTTTACCATTAGGCAACTGGCAACGAGCTATATATTTATTATGGTGTTTAGATATGAAAAGAAATTAAATATGTTACTATTCTGACTCATTAAACATTGACATAACTTACAGAAGGCCCCCAAAGCACTTAAAACTATGCAACTCAACTGTATATTTCTGTCTTACTGTGTACTTCTACTTCAGAGGAAAACATCGTGCTACATTTACCTAACAAAGAAATGTTACTGGTTATGTTGTAGATTCAGTTTTTCATGCACAAAATACAACAAAATAAAATATGATGCATTATTAATCATTAAACTATGCAGCATTATATCAGACTTGAAAGCGCCACATAGAACAATTGTGAAATAAATTTAAGGTCATTGTGCTGATAATGGCTCTCTTTCACTCCTAACGTATTTTCTGCCTACTGCTTGGAAGTGGTGAATTTACAGCTCACAGCACCTTAATATCTCACAGCACCTTAATATGAGTAGTTGTATAATCATAATCATAATGTCAGCAAAAAATGTTGTTAGCATAATGTGGGCTATTTTATTTTATATTTTATATATATATATATATATATATATATACACACATAATATGGTATATACTGTGTGTATATATACATACTACTCCATTCAGTGAACCGAAATCTGTGACACCATACTATACTATACTATAAAAATGTGGCTTTTGAAGGTCCTACTGAACTTTTGAATATAGTAGTATAATATAGTTAGATTTCACAAAAAAGGTTCTGCTCTTTTAGAGAGTTTCCAAAATCTGAGCAGCATCTATCATTTTGCACATAGAGGGAATTCCCCCTTAATAAAGACATGAACATTAAATCAATACCTAAAATATTGCACATAGGGGTGTGCAAAAAAATTGATTCACAGAATTCCAAAAGTTGATTTATATTTTTTATTAAAAAAGAGTTAGGGTTTAATTTTTTTGTTTTGTTTTGCAATGGCGTTAATACTATTACATGGGAAAAGTAAATACCTTTACATAATGTGAATTGTTTATTGAATTGAGAAGGTAATAATAATAATAAAGTTTTTTTTCATGAATTTACCAACATTTCTGTAATCTAGCTGCTAAATCAGAAGCAGTCCTCACCAGGTTTATTGGTTGGAAACTGAGTGAGCCTCATTATTCAGTGCCTGTGATTGTGATTAAATAATGAAAATTGTCCTGTTTGGTTCATTAGGTTCACATTTGTTGAGTCTGACAGAAGAGGTTATTATTTTAGATATTAATAGAACATTTACATACTCTTGTGCCCACATAAGATACACATGTATTTTGCTGTTAAAAGTTTAAAAAAAGTTTCCTCATGTAGCCCTAAAAGTGTAGCTGTCCAAGTAATTATGATGATCTGGATTTTTCTCTATTGTGTTTCAGTTTCACTATATTTTCCCATGATATCTCATGAAATATGGAACAGCTCTTTTGTTTGTTCACTTGTTGGCCTGTCAGCAGGGCTACATGCTGCTTACAAGCTGTGGGAGGTTGCAGTGAAGGTCAAGGGCAGATGCTAGCCGTTGATTGTGTGTGTGTCACAAAACACTGGATTGTTGTCCAGCTTTATAAGCTAATATGAATATGGTGCTTACTCCCTCTGGGCTCGTTGTGAGTTGGAGAGCATCAGGCCCTGTTACTGTCTGCTGGGCTGATGGCCCTATGATCACTTGCAGCGAGAACATGGTTTGCTCTCGCACGCACGCACGCATGCACGCACACTGCACTGAGGACTTTTTACTGCTTCTGCAGCTCCTCTAGCCCTTCATCACCTCCACCTCCCTCACTCCCACTCAACGCCTCACATCCCTTCAGGACATTCATACATAGCCAGACAGCAGAGAGCTCCCCGCAAACTGCCAGCATAGTTGCTGCTAACCCATTCTATGCTCATTTTACCCGAAGACCCCAAAGCCACGACACACTTTGCTTCCTCTGCTGCTATCCATGCCTGGAAATCCTGTTAACCCCCATCTCACTGCCAGCCATGTTCAGTGCTCCTTTTTGCTTATCCTTTTTTTTAATTGAAACTTGAGATGCTAACTGAAGCCATTGTAAGCCCCCCGGGTGGATGGTTGTCTAATCAAGTGTAACAAATTGGATCAGACCTCTAAACATTACATGAAATACCCTCCCAAAAGGAATAAAAAAAGGATACAGCTGTTATTAGATTGAACTTATTTTACTGTTATTTCACTAGATTGAAGATATTTGACAGTATTGGTAACAGGGTAGGAAATTAGCACCCGCCACCAGCCAATGGCAGGTACTTTTTCAAAGTGGTGACTTTGCCTTGTATACCCGCCACAGTGGCGGGGGGATTGTAAAACATTCCTTGTAAAGGATTGGGCAGCTTTCATTAAAGAGTGCTATTGCTAAGTAACAATAATGCACAGTGGAGTCGCGTTACGTTACTGCTAATGAATCCTCAACATTTCTGGATTTTGCTGCTTCATAATAAAATTATTTGTTATTTTGGTATTCAAATACCAAATTATTGTGAAAAATGTATGGGAAATTAAACTGTTTACAGCCGTGGCTTTCACCACGCATATTTCCGTCAACTCCAGACTTTTGTCGAGTGGTTTTCAGCGCTAGTCCGTGACAACATGTAATTGAGCTGAGATACAGACAAAAGGAAAATGATCGGTAAAAATAAATGTGGCGACATATCCCCAGTGTTAAGAGGCCCGCTTCGGAGTCAGCGGCAGCTGTTGAGGGCAAAGAAAAAGAGAAGGTACTTTTCAAACAAGATGGCGAAGGGAAAACGAGGGAATAGTTTGCCTACCTTCCCGAGGACCAGTCCATGCACTGGGCTTACTGTCAAACCTACGCATCATCACAAAATGCAATGCAAAAAATTTGTATTGGTCATATCAAGTGCACTGCCATAGAGCTGGGGAAGATGGGACCCCAGGAGCAGAGTGTGTACAAACATTTATGGTACCCAGCAGATAAATCCTACTGACTTTAGTGATCACCTGATATAGCGTCACCATGAGGCTGACATTTCAGATACTTTGAGGATACCAGGATGATTATCTTTGTATCCATCTACAATGAAGAATGTGTTGTTCATCCACACCTGTGTATCTTTTATTAAGTATGCCATAATAATGCTGTTTTGGAATGAAGATGTTTGGTAACCATGGTGGCTGTAGATAATCATCACCTCTGAAGATGGTAAAAGAAATGATTTAATGTAATAGAAGAAGCCAATCTTATGTGATGAAGCATTTGCATAAAATTCAGCGTTATAAATAGGTAACAAGTATGAAACAGCATTCAATTTGTGCATGACAAGATTAGATTACATTAATAGATTTGTTAAATACAGTAGGATCCAAAACAAAATACATTGTAAAAAACTAAAAACCACAAATTACAAACATGAGACAAAAGCGAAACAAGTGTGTCTTCAGCTGTTTGCCTCTCTGGCCCTGTTTGTTTGTGTGCCATCATTAGTCATCATTGCTCAGTTCAAACGGAGCTCTGAGCAGCCGCTCCCCCCGCAAGACAGACAGCACAGGACCAAGAGAAATCCTGTCTGGCCCAGTGCCGATGCCGAGTGATGTCATCCTCATAAACACACACATACACACTCAGTCACACACAGCGAATGTGCACTCATGAGGCCCCGTGGGACATGTACTACTGCACATATTCTAGTTTGTAAGTGTGTGTGTGTGTGGTTGGGTGGGTGTGTGAGGCCAAATCATGATACATTCTACATATATGTTTACAATCCATTTATAACACGTGTCAAACTCAAGTACCACAGGCCAAATCCGGCCCCTTGCTAATTTTGATCCGGCCCATATACATTTTGGCCCACCTATTTTTTCACAAGGTTTTTTTTCTACGTTTTTGGCATTTTCTTCAACATTTTTATCAACCAAACTGTAAGTGAGAAGACTGTATGAGACAAATAGTCAAACAGTCAAATATATTTGACTTTTCTCATGGCATAAAAGCAATAAACTCTGTGTCTGGCGCTTGATGTCAGTCTGATTTTATAGTGTGGCCCTTAGGGAAGTTAAATTTGACACCCTTCATCTATAATTTGGTTATACTGATTGTCATTACTGTCATTTTACTACAATGGTCTATTCTGTACACACAATATGTCTGTCTGTCTAAGGAGGAGGATCCCTCCTCTGTTGCTTTCTCTTCTTTATTCAATTTTGTCCCTCTTAAAGGTTTTTTCGGTGGTCATCCTGATCTGAATCGAGGATCTAAGCATAGAGGGTATCATATACAGATTGTGAAGCCCCTTGAGGCACAGTTGTGATAAAATGTACTTGACATCAGTACATATATCAGTAGTATGTTTTTCTTTCCTATCCTCCACTCTCTCTCTCTCCCTCACTCAGTCACTCTGTTTATCTCTCTCTCTCACTCACACTCTGTTTATCTCTCTCTCTCACTCTCTCTCTGTTTAGATCTCTCTCTCTCTCACTCACTCACTGTCTCTGTTTATCTCTCTCTCTCTCTCACTCCCTCCCTCCCTACCTCTCACTCTCTCTCTCTCTCTCTCTCTCTCTCTAAGGGTCTCATTATTAAATAAGATTACATAAATCATTCATGAACATTTGGGAGTGACGGAGGCAAGAGGCGAATAGAACATGAAGCGCACCTGTGCATTTTGCCTTTGGTATGTTGCATAACAGCAGCGTGTTTTCTTGCTCTTATGGAATAACATTAGTTACATCACTGTATTGGACACAGCATCTTCCACTTTTGTCAGCAGGCGCCTTATCGTACATGGCATGCTGTCTGTTGAAAGAAACGCTCAGGCTCTCCCTTTAACACACTCCGCTGCACGCTGCTGCACACACTGCACACACACACACACACACACGCATATTGACACACCTAAGACACTCAGGAAGGTGGCGGGTTATGGAAAGTGTGTAAAGATGAATTTCTCTCCGGAGATGCGAGTGGATTACATGGTTTAAATGATGTTACTTGTGGTTTTGGATGATTTTACCTGCAGAAGATGGAGAAGTATCTCAGGTGTAGAGAAGCTATGATTGTTTAAGCCTAATATATACATATTTTGTAAGTCTAGCAGTCCTGTCAGTTGAAAGTCACTTTTCAGAAAAAATTTCTTTCTTTTTTTAAATTGCCAACTATAAACTTTGTACTAAGAACATGGTGTATGCTTGAAAGTGAAACACATCACTTTTAAATATCTTAGCCTGCTACTGCATATGTGAGAAAATCTCATACATAACTGCCTGAGGTTGAGTTGCATTGTGGATAATGTAGGTGCCAGGTTTTGACAAGAAAGAATAATGTGTGGCATAAAAATTATGATATTTCTGGTTCTGCTGCATCAATTGTGAACCCATTGTTAAAACTGTTCATTGTGAGTCAGGCAATGTAATACAGTAGAAGTGCAATGATAAATTGGTGCAGTACTCTTTTAGTACAGCTGTTAAAACCATTTCTCAGTTTTGTTAAAACTGGACCACTGTCTGATACTGCCAGCCACAGATGTATAATGTAGTGATTGCCATATGCAGCTTTCAGTTTTTACGAGGTAGTGTGTGAAATGAAGTGCAGCACATAATCCTACAAAGAAGAACACTAAGAAATATTGGCTCTGTTCTGCGCAATTTGGCGTGAAAGCTCCGCTAGAGTGATCAGTGTTTCAAAATGTGACAATGCGCTGATGAGATGCATCATTTCTCTAAGCGTAGGCAAAGACAAGCAATCAAACACTATATCATTTTGCTTTTGCCAAATGCAATTTAAAGGCTAAAACGGAGCACTGAGATGCTTTACTCTCTAAAGTTTCATCAAAAGTGGCATCCAAGAGATCATGCTAAGGCTTACTTTATTCCTAAATATGTTTGGACTATCTGCCAGCTACCAGAATCAACTTAATTTGCCAATTATGTTGACACATACAAGGAATCTTACTCCTCTTGTCAGCAGTGCTCAATATACTTACACACAGTGCTGAGGATAAATGTACAGGCAGATGTAAACTCTGTTATAGTAACAACCATCAATATATTATGTTCATTGTACAAATCTGTAAAAATTCTATTTATAGTAATATCCACCTGTATATTATATTCAGTACATATCCAGCTGTAAATTTTGTTCACAAAACTAGTTAGTTAGATATTATATTCATAAGACAAATCTATCTGTAAAATTCTGTTTATAATAGTATTCATCTCTAAATTTATTCAATACATATCCATGTCCTGCACTTATGGAACCATTGTATATCCTGCACTTGCACTTCTGTTTAGACCAAAACTGCATTTTGTTGCCTTGTACCTGTACCTGTGTAATGATAATAGAGTTGATTCTAATCTAATCTATACATGTACATACTTTGAATAACCAGCTGGATGTCCATCCATCTATATATGCTTATCCTTTGCTGAGAGTACTTCTTTTATGTTTCTTTAGTCCACTTTTAATTATTATAACAATATCATATACAATGCCATTCAATATTTTAAATTTATTTTCCAGTGATAGATCTCTCAAATTATTCTTTATCTGTCTTAGATCTTAATGTACATAATGTACATATACATTATGCTGACGCTTTTGTCAGTTGCTGACGCAACTGACAATTGCTATATATAAATCTATCAGAGTTCGCACACATCTCACACACACACACACACACACACACACACACACACACACACACATATATATATATATATATATTATTATTATTATTATATATATATATTTTTTTTTTTTGGGGTGAAGTGTACAGACAGCCATTAACAATACTCAGGCCACTAATATTGTTGTAGCCTCACGCATTAAATCCGGTCACTAAAGCTTTTGGTGCCGTACTTACGAGCCTACTTTAATCCTGAACAGGTTTTTTTGCAGTGATTAGCAGACGAGTGCCTTGCATTAATGGCAGGTGATGAGGGAGAGAAGCTTCTGTCATTGACTACTAATTTGTGTTTTGGCAGCCACGGTCCTGCTGCTCAGACCTTTCATCTCTTCTTTTCTCTTCCCTGCAGGTATGATTTAGACTGCAAGAGCGACAACCTCTCTAAACACGTGAGTGTCTCCTTCACCTCAGCTGTTCAACAATCAGTCATGCATTCATGGAGATATTATACAGCCAAATGTTTACCCTTCCAGTACAATAGCAGTCTGATATGAATCAGAATGTCAGAGGTAAGAATAACATAACAGGAACAATTGTGTTGGAGAAAATAAATTTCTGGCCCATACCAAAGACATTTAGAGGGTTTTTACACTACAGTTTGTGTCTCAGTAAAATCAATCTGACCTGTGTGCTTTCTGTGTTTGTTAGCAGTAGTGCAAGACAATTAGAAACTTTAATTACTTAACTGGTTATTCTTTTTTAAATAACATATTATATTATGGGTATATGAACTTGTGGTTGAGAGACCAAATTGTCCTTTCTCAATGAATGATTCATAAAATCTTGCCCTGTATTGACAATTATAATATATTAAATAGCAAAGAAATACATAAATCAATTTTAAAAGAAGGAAAAGAAAATCAAAAACATCTAAACTCACAGCACAATTTTTATCATCAAGAACGCCATCTCTGTTGTCACATAGGATCTTTTATAATTTTCTTTTACAATAGTAATTGTGTATCATGTAAAGTCATGTAATCAGGGTCTAAATAGTCTCGCATTGTCTGGTGAGTCCACACAGCATTCCTGGTTGGGAGAAAAACGTGCTCTGGTTTATTGGCATTTTGTTAAAACAATCACAATTGTCTTGGCCGTTGCTAGGCGCCGTACGGAGCCACTGCGTCTCTGCAAAATAGCCTTGTGAAGGAACTTGTTTTGGTGGAATGTGTACCTTCAAAAGTTGTTTTAGTCGTGCAACAGAAAACTCAGATTGGACAGATAGTCTAGCTAGCTGTCTGGATTTACCCTGCAGAGATCTGAGGAGCAGTTAATCATAGTCCTCATAAATCCATTACAACAAAATTACAACACAAAGGAAGCCCAAGGCAGTGTATATCCGGCCTAAATGATTGAAATCTGGCGGAATATCTGTTGGCAACGGAGCAATCCCGAAAGTGGAACGTCATGGATATAGACTATGGTTTAATGAATTCAATACATCCTGACCAGACGTGTACATTTATTTTGGTGTACTCTGAGGGAGTATGTCAATCTCTCCATTATATATGTTTGATTAAATATCTCTATCCATTAAATTTAGGGAGCCTCAGGTTTTAGCCATTTACAAGTTTGTTTGTTTTTTGGCTTAATTTTTTAGGTGCAAATTAATGCATTGACTTGCTCTGTCCAAGAAATGTTTGACTAAAACAATGACTTATTGGTTCATTTTCTATCCATTTCCTCATTGACTTATTCACTAATCTGGTTAAAATAGGTGCCTTTTTAATTTAACAAAAAGATGACATTGGAATAAAAACATTTTGTAGCTTTGGGCTTTCAGCACTGACTTGAAACGTGATGGATCGCTCATCAAACTTTGAGGGTTGGCAGTAGCTCAGTCCGTAGGGAGTTGGGAACCGGAGGGTCAATGGTCCAGGTCCCTGGACAGACCAAAGTACGGAGTGTGAATTGGTAGCTGGAGATATGCCAGTTCCCCTCCTGGGCACTGCCAAGAGCACCTTGGTATCAATCAAAAAAAGGTATTTATCAATTAAAAAAGGTATAAATAAAAAAAACTAAAACTAAAAAAAAAAAATGTACAATTTGACAAGCAAGTCCAAAACACATACATGTTAGAGACAAGTGTCTACTGACAGGCTTTAATAAAGCAATGAGATTATGTCAGCTTTGTCATTCCTTAACAGACGTTTGGTGCTGCTTATGCTCAGTTGCAGTTTGCAGTTTGCACAGCCTGCTGCTGATGGATTGCAGGTTAAAGTTACTCCCAAACACTAGTCAGCCAGCCTGTCTTAGTCAAGCCATCTTGATTTAAAACCTGTAACTTCCCATTTTACTGCCCTTTAGCCCCATCCTTCACTTTCAGTGCAGCCAGAAGCCCCAGCAGCACCCTGCTCCAGTTCTGTCTATGACCTGGGCTCTATCTCCACCCCCAGCCCTCTTCCTATTACCCAGCTTCATACTCATTGCCAACTGCAGGCAGTTCTTTTCCTCAGCCTCAGCCCCAGCATCCCCCCCGGGCTTCTACAGAGAGCTGAGCAATGTGAGCGTAGCGACTCCCTCGCAACATGAAGGCTGAGGACGCTTGGATGCACCCTGTCGTCGCTGTGGATGTGTGGGATTGGAGATCTGGCACGCAGTGATGGCTCCATTGTCAAGGCAAAGTCAATCCCCAGTCGCTTTCAATAACTAGATAAACTAGAGGGAAAAAGTACAGTATCTTTCTTGGCAGCATTAATGGCAGCAGTTGAGGATTTCTTCCTCTTTCCTTCACAGCAGATGTTTTCCCGTGCCATATGGTTTTCATACCATGTGCAGATATGGCTGCAGGGGAAAGACAGAGCATACAGTACAATCTAATTAAGGGCTGTGTATCTTGTTGCTGTAGATGAAGTGGATGTTGCATTTTTATTCTGACACTCTCATTATGGCCCTGTGCACAATCCTTCCTGTGTATTTTGGTGGTAAAATATACCAATATCATTCTTACAAACACCAGTTAATTTCAAAGTCTTCATTCATTATTTGAAACTTGATGGTTAACAAATGAATCCAGGCAGAGAAACATCTTCTTTGTTTGCAGGCAGTGATTAAGTTAACTGGTTGTGTGTTTCCTCATGACTATTTAAAAGCAGTCAGGTTTTTACTGCAAACTTTTATTCCCTCTTAATTAATGTACTATTGCTAGAAACGCAACCTATTAAAAGGTTTTTGTGCCATTTTTATTTTTGTTAGACTGTTCAAAATGTGGGGCAAATGTGGGATTTCACCAGACTTGAACCCAGGGCATGACTGGACTTTAAATGTGCTCTAAGCGATATTGGGTGACGTTACACTCTTACGCTCATACTTTATGCATCCTGCAATGCGGGGTAGCAACAGAAACGGCTTCATTATCTGGTATTTGTCAACACTGGTTTTATTTCAATATTATGACTGTTGGTGGTTTGGATTTTAGTCCTCACCTCCTAAATGTTTGCAAAACGCAGACTCTGACAAATACAGAATTTGACAGTGTGCTTCAACAGCTAAAGCAATTTCCAAGGCACTATGTTCTATTATAGCTTTTGGTTGACTCAAAAACAAGTGTTTGATGTGCACATTTTTAGTTTTCTTTTTGTAATGTACAGTCATTAACATTTTAACTGTGCTTTTGTTTTAGTTGAGATATTTTGGGCTTTTTTTTTGCTTTGAAATGTCTATTACCATGGGTGGGATTGGATGGTTAGCCACATATATATACATATATATATATGTTGTAAACATTTTGACCTGACAATAATTTGACTGGGATTAACACGTTTTGGTATGGAGTCTGTGCAGGAGTTACTCTTTTTGCCATTTATTAAAATTTAATCATGACCATCAGTCATACTTGACAAAAATTAGACTCATGTTAACAAATACTGGAATTTTACTTAATTATATAGTATATATTTATTATATATGATAGATAAATACAGTATATATGTATATTAGAAGCCTCATGAGCAGGGGAGACTTGAAGAAGGAATATAGGACTTGTGAGATTTATCTGTGATCTTTTTTTACTAGAGGTATCCTTCTAACCAACTTTTTTTTCCTGCCACCACTGAGCCTGTTAATGTGAGGCCCCTTAAGCCTCTGGTCTGAGATATCTGAGGCGTAGCAGGCACTGGGCTTGGACTGCTAGCTAGCAGCATATTTCTTATGGAAAGGCCAGACCATTTTTATCATCTCTTTTTGTTTTGAGACCTCGGCATGGGGAAAATTTGCTCAGCACCGGCAAAGATCTTTAGAGCAGCTTTCTGCCCGCAGGACTCAACACGGCTCATCTGTCAAGCACTTTTACACACACACGCACACACACGCGCACTTCTTGTAGAGGAGGCCTCAGTAGCAGTGCGTGAACTAACCCTCCCTGTAAACAGACTTTTTATACCCCCTCTTCTATCTTTGCTCTTTGCTATTCTTGCTGGCCAAAGGCCCTTCCTCCCCAAAATAAATCCTGTCTTATGGTCACCCTACAGTGATCAACAAGGACACTGGACCTGCTGCAATGTGCAAAATATACATGAAAAAGAGAAAGAAAGCCAACAATAGTGATGTAATGAATGTTGTTTTTTTTATGGTTGTTTTTAATGTAATTATGCACAACAATGTATAGCTGCACAAGTTCTGGGTGGACTCCGGGAAGTGTAGGTGTGTCTATGACCCCAGCTAATGTAGATCCCAATCAATCAAATCAAATTAATACAAGACAAACAAGACAAACACTGAACTAAGACAATGAAGAACTTGAAATACTTTACAACCTGAGTAGCTGTTTTGTGTTCTGTATGCCTCTGTAGTGTTCACATTACGTGCATAAATTGAGAAAATACAATTTGGGTTTTTTTCTTTAATAAACAGCTTTCTCTTTGTTTCTCCGCATGCCCCTGTTGATCTGTATCCTGATCATTTGATCAGTCAGACTAAAACAGCTAATCACGTAACTGGCTCACTACTGTTTGTCTTGATTGATGAAGATATTGTGATGAAAAGTAGCTGAATAGCTGCAACTAACAATTATTTTCATTAAAGGTTAATCTGTTGATTAAGTGATTAATTAATCAATAAATAAATTTGTTTATAAAATGTCAGAAAATTGTGAAAAATATCCGTTGTAATCTCTCAGAGCCCAAGATGACTGTTGATTGATTTATCCAACCAACAGAACAAGACCTATATTGCGTTTACTCTCATATTTGACAAAAAAAGAATCAAATAATCACATCTGACAACCCCAAACAAGAGAATGCTGACTGAAATGAATAATAAAATGTGAAAACAGTCAATGAGTTACTGTCTTTTGATCGATTAATTGACTAACTGACTAATTGTTTCAGCTCTAAGTGGCAAAATATCAAATAAAAAGCTGTTGGAATTTTGAAATAAAACTGCTGGAATTAAATACATATGATTCACTTATTGCGAGAAAGAGCAGAAACCAATAAACTCAGTTTTAAACATGTATTGGATTACTTTACAATTTCATAGTTATATGTAATGTCTTATTAATTCATTTAATATTAAACATTTTGAATTTCCATTATGGGAAACCTACTTTTAACTGTTTGTGTTTTTGAATCAACCTTATATGCTAAATGAAGAAATATACTGTATATGTACAGTATACAGTATATGTGTACTGTATATGTATATAATGTGTATATGTGTGTATTTATATATATATATATATATATATATATATGTGTATTTGTGTGTATATATATATACGTGCATATATATGTGTTTATATACATATATACAGTATATATATTAATGAATGTTTCTCCCTGCTCTTCCACCTCTAAATGTTTCTTTATTTCTTTTTCGTGTGTTTACTTTTTCACACATTTAGGACTTCCTGGGCCAAGCATTCTGTACGCTGGGCGAGATAGTCGGGTCTCTGGGAAGCCGCTTGGAAAAACCTTTGATGTAAGTAGTAAATATCATGCACGCAGGAAAAAAAAACAAACGCAGTCACTGCTATTTTATTTACACACTCATAATTGAAAGTGAATGGGCGAAAGGCTTGTAATGCGCTACTCTAAGCACAGAGCCACTATCATTAGGTGCCACAAAAAGCTGTTTGGGCTCAGGTTCCGATTTTAGATTCAGTTCCATTCAGTGGTGTGAACTGAAAATCAGCATGTCATTTTAAGATCACTTGCTTTGAAGGGAAGCAGATCAGGGGCATGAAAACAAGCCAAGATGTTGATGAAAGCGTACACTGTCTCCATCAGCCAAATGAGATGAATAGTTAAACAGCAGCAGGCCTAATGACAGACTGTAAACATGTCGGGATGGTAAACAGCATGTAGTGAAATGGGACAGTTCACCCAAAGGGAAGATGTCAGCGGTGAGCTCCCAGCTCCATTTATAAAGAAGCCTAAACTGAACTGAAGCCTCAACTGAAACCTTAAGAAATAATCATGGACACTTTTCATCTGAAATAAATGTCAGATTTTTGCTCTCTAGTATAACAAAATAGTTAAACGTGTAGCCAGTTCATGAAACATTTCTTTTTTATGGCTCTTTGTGTGGTTATTCTAAGTTTAGAGGCACAGGAATCCCCCTTTCACTCTTCCCATAATCTTTCCAATCACTCTAATATCAACTAATCTATCTAATATTGACAAAAAGTGACTGAAGAGACAAAGGCGTGTGTTGTCCACAGAAATGCAAATGTCATCAACAATAGGTTTTCTGATACACAATTAAAGATTACTTAGAGTACGGGGGGGAGAGTCAAATATCATTTCTCAGTACTGATTAAAACTGTGTTTACTTATTCTCAGACACGACTTTGCCTAATATAAAACCTGATTTTAATAGTTTTGATAATCAGGGAAGGAAATCAGTCTATATGTCAATTGCATATTAATGTCAGGTAAATGTATATATGTATGTATGTTTGTATGTATGTGTTTCATACAGGTTAGTGCAGTTCAAAAAGCTTTACAGGTGACTGAAAATGTATTTATACACTATAAAGAATAAAACAGTAAAACATTTGAAGTATAGAGATATTTAATTAAAATACATATTATATACTAATAGAAATGGAAGACATGAAAACAATCAAATATAGAAAAGACAATACATATCATAAAAAAATAAGACAACTAATAAAACTATACTGTAATTACTGCATACCTAGTCTCTATCCACAATGTTCCTCTTGTGTGATTGCTCTCGTTCTGTCGGATGTCACTCTTTCCGTTTTCGGATGTCTGTTACATTTTGCTTTCTTTGTAATTTTAAACTCCGGTGGATTCATGATGACTATGTTTAACTGCTCCTCAGATCTCTGCAGGGTAAATCCAGACAGCTAGCTTGTCTATCTGTCCAAACTGAGTTTTTTTTTGGCACGACTGAAACAACTTTTGAACGTACACACATTCCACCAAAACCAGTTCCTTCTCGAGGCTATTTTGCACCAGTACCGTGGCTCCGCTTGACGCTTAGCACCGCCCAAGATGATTGTGATTGGTTTAAATAAATGCCAATAAACCAGAGCACGTATTTGCTCCCATCCCGGAATGCTGTGCGGACTTGCCAGACCCTCCTCCACAGCGCTGTGAATGAAGGTCTGGCAATGTGAGAATACTGCATACCCATCATCCCATAAAACTTTTACATTTTGTAAAAAATGCAACCTGATTTCAGAAAAAAATCACTCTCTTGAAGCAAACTTCATCCACACCAGGAAAGGTTATTGCTCACACACAACAGATACACTTTCTGAGGGGAGACATTTTACTCTTAAACCCATCAAAGGCTCCTCATAAGACATGGCCCAAGTTCTCTGAAATGAAACAGACAAATCTTTATTAAAGTACAACCCATAATCTGGAGTGTCTTATATTATCTCAGCTCTTTTTCACACACAGCAGAACTGCAGCATCTTTTTCAGCTTACTGAAGAGAACAATTTGTTATTGCTTTTGTTTTCCTCCTGAGGCAGCAAGCCATCAGTAGTCTGACCCAAGCCTCATCCCTTGTCCTCCAGTGTTCACTGTGTGTGTGTTTGTGCGTGCGTGCGTGCATGCATGTGTGTTTGCTGTGTCCGTGCATACCCGCATGTTTTATTTTTATCAGTTTTTAGATCTGAAGATATTTTTAGATATTCTTTATTATTTAGTAATGTGTGTGTGTGTGTGTGTGTGTGTGTGTGTGTGTGTGTGTGTGTGTGTGTGTGTGTGCATTCACTCCGCTGCCTCCAAGTGAAACCCAAAAAAACACATTTTACTGTAGAGGCGCTGACACACCAACCCGATTATTGGCCATCAGACAGTCTGGCGAGGTTGGTGATTTGAGTCTGTTCGGTGTGTTCTGTGCCGTTGTCAGTCGGAGGAGACGTCGGCATCCATTTTGATCGATTTGACTTGTTGAATCGGCCAGTGGGCAGTCGACTCAGTGACCAATCTGATTGGTGGAGTGCGAGCCCTTGACTAGCAAATCAGTGCACGAGAAAACCGGAGCTGACAACGCCAGTATCATCTTATTACTAGCCATCGTAACAACGAGCCTTCTTGACTACTATCAACACTCTCTGATGAAAACAATGACTGATGACAGTGTGCTCTGTCTTTACTGGTGTTCATGATTTTGGGCAACAATACAGATTAGTGCCGTCTGCTGTTATGGAGACGGATTATGTCTCGTGCTCAGGGCGTGGTGGTGATCGGGTTGTCTGACAATGTTGTTGCACTATTTATATGTATTTTAAACTGATGTTTTTATCTTGCTTTTATGATCTTACCTGTAGCACTTTGAGGTTTATCTTAAATGTAAAGTGCATTATGAATAAAATATTTTATTAATATTATTATCATTGTGTTCCGAGGCACGTTTTTGAGAGATAGGAGCCAACTGATCAGAATTTTCTGCCGACGGTCGGCCGTTGGCTTGGTGTGTCAGAGTCTTAAGTTGAAAAGCATTACAAAACTACAGAGCAACAATCCAGACAATTAACAAGTGAAGAAATCACTGTGTATTTTATGAGTACAAATCCATAAAAAAACCATTGTGGTTATTAAATACCATTTTGTGTCGTGATCCTGGGTTTTGTTTTGTTACCTGTTTTATTTTGTAGGTTCTTCTAATGTGTCATGTCTTGTTTTACTTCCTGCCTTGTGTGTTTTCCCGCCCTGATAGGTTTCACCTGTCCCTTGTTACCACCCTCCTTTACTTGTGCATATGGTGTTTTTCTTGTTTCAGTGTTAGAGTTTCTGTGCTTGTTCCTGGCTCAGTGTAACTTCTAGTGTCAAGTGTTTCTAGTTTTCTTGTTATTTTGTCTTGCCAACCTGCCTGACTGGTCTCCTGCTCCTCATTTTGAACTCTCAAACTGTGACAATTTTTATTACAAATAAGAAATCAATTATCAGCACACTTGGGTATTGCAGGCTAAATTCCATTTCAGTGGGAAACCATGTTCTGATGTATTCAGCCTCTCCCTTCACTCAACAGCCTCTCATCTGCTCCTCCATTTTTCTGACTCTGTTCTTCCTCTTCTCTGTCCATGTCTTTGTTGTTCCCCCATCTATCTGCCATTTTTCCATCTTCCCCTTTCCTGAGCACTCTCTCTCTGCTTGTACAATGAATTCATTTCACTGAATGCTTCCCCGTGCATCAAAGGACAGCGGTGTGTCTCAGGTGACGGGGGTATCAAAGCCTCGCTTCAATTTGCCATCAGTTTCTCCACATCTCTTATTGTACTGGACCGTATTTAGCCAAATGAAATTATCTCTCCCACTTCCTTGTTCTGAATCAGGCCCGGGGTCTGTGGCATTCATTTGGTCTATTTTTAGTGGTCAATCTCCCTTGGCTTTAATGGCTGAATATTACGCTTCACCAGCTCAGGATGTAAACAAACACTGCAGCTGAAATGTCACTGTTTGTGGTTACTCTACATTGATGTTCTTTTTTGAAGGTGTTCATTCAGCATAAATTAATATTTTTTTAGACAATCAGGCCAATAAATGTGAGAGAGACTGAGAAGAAGAGAAATTTGAATCCAGGTCTACGGGCGTCCCACTTGATAGAATATTACATTGTGTTTTGTTTTTTTGTGTGTGTGTTTGAGCATTTAAATGACATTTCACCGCAGAATAAGCTTAGATTCTCATAAAGCTTGATTATCATAAATAATTCTGTTTGCCTGAAACTATTGTGTGTGCCTGTGGTTGATAAAAGCATGTAGAAAAAGATAGTATTCATCAGTATTGATTTGAGCTGAACAAAATGCAGTTTATTATCTAATCAATAAGCTCAAGCAGTCGTGAAGTGCATATAGATATACTGTATGTACCGTTGAATGTGCAGTAGAACCAATGTAATGATATATACAGTACAGTCTAAAATAAGCCAGTATGCACTTTGTAAATTTTTTTAAAAAAGCCAGTACAGTATGTATGAAGTTTCCTTCTCTCACTTAGATACAGATCAGTGCATAAAGAGTTTGCATGAAGCACAACGTATCAGCAAACAGGGTTGTAAAGTGCAAATAGTTTTGTAAAAAGCAATGTTTTGTTGTTAGGGGACATAAGAATGACATAAAAAACAGTTAAAAATTAACTTTAACACAATATAGTTTCTGTGTAATCCGTATCGATTTTATTTTTTAAGTTTTCTCTTACACCACCTAGACAGATTTTCCCTGGAACTCTGATGCTTCAAAACATTGTCCTACCTGCATTAAGCCCATTGTTAGAGGCCCTTGGCATCTTAATTGTGTATATGGGAATATATTTATTTTTGTTCTCTTTTTTTCTAGTGGGATACCAGGGAAGAAATGTGGCACCATCATAGTGAGAGCAGAAGAGCTGAGCAACTGCAGGGTAAGAGTTTGGTTCCCCTGTTGATGCATTTCAAAGAAAACTTTTAGACTTGTCAGATACATTCCTCTTATTAGACCAACCATCTGGTTCTTATACCTTCCAAAGTGACAAGTCTAACCCATCTGGTAAAACGAGGAGATCTTTTTGGCTGAAATCACTTCTATCAATTTCATGCAAAATTAACTATTGAATACAGACATAAAGGTACGTTACAAAAACTCAGTTTATTAGGTACACCTAACTAAAACTAATGCAGTCTTATACAACACTTCTACGATAAAGCCAACATTTATTAATTTTTATCAGAGAGGATAAATAGAATATTTGAAACACCACAATCAAAAATGGGACATTAAAACCTTCATGATAATAGAATTTATTGCAGGGCTATAAGACTGCATTAGTTTTAGGTGTACTTAATTAACTGAAACAAAACTTGTTAAAACTTCAATTTAACAACTTATGTATTATTTGTAGTAATTGTTGCACAGAGATTTTTTATTCTGTTCAAGTTTTCTTCTAGTGTCTGTTTTTGGGCAGATGAAGTTTAAAATTTAAATTCCCAGAACTCAGTGGGGGAAAATATAATTTTTCATTGATATGTGTGTAGAAAATATTGTACCAGACCTACATTTAAGGGCTAATCCAAAAATCTAAAAGATCATATTGACTTTTAAAAATCGCAATTATTCTCCGAAATGGGTCTATAACAGAATCTATTGACAGCTAATAAACAACAGTATCTAATATTACTTGTTGTCATAGCAAGTTGTGTGTCATTCCTTGTGACCTGAGGCTGTGTGTCTATATTGTGGTTACTTTCCTCCTTTTAAGGAGTCGGTGATGCTGCAGTTTTGTGGCAACAAGCTGGATAAGAAGGACTTCTTCGGAAAATCTGATCCTTTTCTCGTCTTTTACCGCAGTAACGAAGACGGATCGTAAGTTGACAAGCAGCTTCCCCGTGGTATTTGTGGATGTCAATTTGCTGAATAAACAAAAGCTGTTATCTCACTTTTACACACACACACACACACACACGAACACGTACACAGAATGTCTAGATGCTTGAAATGGATAAAGATTGTGTGATTTTTCATGCTCCAAAAAGCTC
The DNA here is from genome assembly GCA_013375575.1 of Percina caprodes. Taxonomy (NCBI): domain Eukaryota; kingdom Metazoa; phylum Chordata; class Actinopteri; order Perciformes; family Percidae; genus Percina; species Percina caprodes. The sequence continues at coordinate 3,017,917 of JABXJD010000001.1, forward strand.
CCATGCAGAGGATATAAGCCCTAAACTGGCTATGTGATGTTACATAATGCTTGGTGCTCTATACTGTATGTGACTTACGTCGTCCAGACGTTAACAGGAATAAGCAGCAGAATGAGGGATGAGCAGAGATAATAGGACAGAGTTGACAAGAGGAAAATAAAAGGAGAAAGGATGGATTAGATGGAGTTAAGTGAAAAATGTGTGTGAAGGTCGCACTTTCTTTGCACCGCAGATGCTTTTATTCAAGTCGACTTTGGCATCGTAGGGAAGACACATTCTCTTTTTGTGCAGCTGGGTATTTACTGATGCAGCCTAAATGTTCAGCTGCAGGGTATAACAGCAGCACGCTGCAGTTACAAAGAGCCAGACTAGGTGCCACATAAAAAAAAACAGGAAGCTGTTATTTCAGCCAAAGATCATGCTTTATAAAATACTTTTAGCATTGCACTCCCTTGAAAAACAAACAGAGTAGGTGCACTCAGGGTTTTGCGTTCACCTTGTTTTTGTTTGCTGCAGCATGCATATCTGCTTTGCAAATCACATCTCCTGTGTTCTATTTTGGTAAAGAAACACAAACCAAAAGAGAGAAATTTATATTTTTATATATTTTGATTTAATAATGGTGCCTCGCCCCTAGTTTTGCATTAATTCAACAGGAATAACGTTTCGCTTATCCGTCTTCTGTAGATGAAGACCTGCCAGATGCTACTATTATCAATACATTTAAAAACACGTTGATATTCTTTTTGACTACAAAAATGGATCACTAAATATGATTTCAGTTAATCAGGTAAATTGGTCCTTTGTTAAGAGGTTTGTGTGTCTCACACTCAGGTATACCATCTGCCACAAAACAGAAGTAGTGAAGAACACTCTGGATCCGGTGTGGCAGGCTTTTAAAATTCCTGTCCGGGCGCTGTGTAACGGAGACTACGACAGGTATGGCAGGAGGCAAACACAAACATTACACTGACAATGTTAAAGGTGCTCTCAGCCATGTCACACGTTTTCTGTCACATACAGCAAACATCTCCTCACTATCTGCTAACTGCCTGTCCCCAGAACACACACGGTAAAAAACCGTGGTCTCTGTAGACAGCCCAGGGTCTAAAAACGGCAACAAAAACAAACTGTGCCCACCTGCACCACGAAGCATACACAAACAGTGTTCCAGCGTTCCAGCCAATAACCGACAAGAAGGATTTCAGGGATAGGGGTGGGAATTGGGGGAGTTAGTGCGTGAAAGGACAGAAGGGAGGGAGAGGGGACGGGATGAGGAGGAGGGAGGGGTGAGCTAGCCTCGTTTTGTTTGAAAAGACTCTGAATGTCAAAAAGAAGAAGCCTTTAACAGTAAGAAAAAGTAGAAAAAATTGTGATTTTGATGTATAAATACTTGACATATAACAAGAAATAGCAGAAAAGTTACCACAGGGACACTGTAAAAAACTATATTTTAAAATATATTTTTTATTTAACTGGGTCCTAAAGGGTGCAATCAATAAGATTTTGTCTAGTGGTAGCTTCGTTTGCAAATATTAAGCCTACCACTAGTACTGAAAAAATAAGACATGAGGTCGCTCTTATTAGTGTTTAATTTAGTAGTAGTGTAGTTTCTTCTTATTAAAAGTTTCATCAGTTCCTGTATGAACTTGAAAAAACTACCATAACAAGGCACAACGGGAGTACCACTGTAAAGTGCTTGCTGTCTTTGAAACAACTTACAGCTATGCTGTAGCAAGCTACATGTTTCTAAAGTTATGCCGTATCAACAAAAGTCCCCAAAATTACCGACAGCCAATCGGAAGTATCCGAAAACAAGAGTTCCTCTGAAAGCTCGGATAGAGCTTGCTTTTGCTTTGCTTTTGTGCCTGAAAAAGCACAAACCACATATCGACATGGACAAACATGGATGCCTCACTTGAACCAGTTTGTCGTTTAAGGTAGTTAATGTATTGACCATGCACAGTGTTTTTTAACACAACCAACTCTGTAATCATACAACGCTTGCAGGTCGTAAACATGGGATATTTCTCATCATTACCCTCATGAACAGCTCATTGGTTATGTCATTCTCATGCAGATTTAGAGCACTGGGAAGCCTATTTCAGTGCTTCCTAATTATAATTTTTTTTTTTTTATCTTTTTCTAATTCTTTTCATATTTGCCTGTGTTACACCAGGGTATACTGATAACAATATTTAAAAAAACTCCCGTCTCTGCATTACGTAGGCCTGTCCACTTAGGACACCAACCTTCTGTGGACCAGTTACCAGTTTTTAAGCAGGAAGACTGTAAATCAGCGGTGCTAATTGGTTTTTTAATGGGATTTTCCTCCCCCTCCTTCATCCCTCTTCTCTTTCCCTACAGGAGCATTAAGGTGGAGGTGTACGACTGGGACAGAGATGGAGGGTAAGGGAAACAAGGCTTTCTTTTGTACTGTTTAACTTAAGTGATAATTGCTGCACTGCATTGTCTGTTATAATGCACCATTCATCTATACACTATTATTTAATTGACATCCTGTTGTGAAATAAACACCACATACATTTGCAACAATGTCCCGGGGAAGAGTAAATGTATTAATTACAGATGAGCTAGTTATTGTGGTGACTGCATTATGTCTTTATTTATGAATCCTACATGTCATTCTAAGATACAAGTGCAGTGCTCGTTGAAAATGTGCCTGTTTGGAACGGGCACTTTCTTGGCCTGTGGAATTACCCCAACCCACTTAATATGCAACTTCACTGTATAGCCTACTACTGACTTACAGTGTAGGCTACTTCTACATCAGAGGAAGACATTGTACTACTGTATTTACCTGACAGAGAACACTGCAGATTCAGAATGTAATCACAAAATATCACAATGACAGACTCAAGAACTCCTTTGTCCCTCATGCCATCATACTCTACAACTCCTCACTCGGGAAGGGGGGGAAGGAAATAGGGTAAAGAGGACAGAATAGGAAGGAAGGGAAGGAGTGGTAGCCATTCTTTCACTGTGCAATTAATAAGTAATTAATAATCTACCTGTGTGTGTGTGTGTCTGTGTGTGTGCGTGTGCGTGTGCGTGCGTGTGCGTGCGTGCAGAAAGAGAGAGAGAGAAAGAAAGAGAGAGAGTGTGGTCTCGTGTTGGATCCTTAAGAAATTTAACATTTCAGCGGAGGTGTTCATTTCCATACAGGTTTAGTGGCTTGACGGTCAACAATGAAGTAGGGGATTTGATACGGGGTGGGGGGTATTTTGGCAACTTAATTAACCCGACCCAGTGTGAGTCCGATGACAACTGATGTATCTGCCCGGTTTAACTCTGAGATTTTCTCGCGTTACACAGCGCTCTAACGGAATAATCTCCGACATTAGGCTACATTATGTTCTGCCAGCTCACAGCAATTTAAAACAATAGCAGGAAAAGAGTCCCCCCGCTGTCCCCCCCGCTGCATGTGGCGTCTGCTGATGTGCAAGTTACCTTCCGCCCCAAACACGGACACATATATGCAGATACGTCTCACTTTTTTAAGATATATAGCCTGCCTATAAGTGGCATCACGCTCTGTCTGCACTTGTCTGGTTGTGCTTTGCATGTGTTGGATTCTGAAACGTCCTGAAATTTGGGAATTGTCATTTGTTTATTCAAACACACACACACACACACACATTGACAGACAGACGGTCCTATAATTTATAGATAGATAAATACATTTCTTCTGATGACACTGATGCTCCACATGAATAAAAAAACTGCCCTGTAATAACAACAGCATACTGTATGTGCAAAGTAGGAAAGGATATTTAGTATTATTGTCACAGCTCCCACTCCAAAATGGTTGTCCTTATACACCTTCTTGTTTTTCACTATCAGAGGAGATATACTGTAGAAACATGTCACTGTAGAGCCCTACATGTGACAACAACCCCTACTGCTTTTACTATTAATACTAAAAGCAGTAGGGGTCTTTTGACATATAACTTCATAGAGACATGGGAATAAAGATGGGGCAGGGGCACAGTTCATCCCTCCATTGTTTATTTCACGGGCACTTTTTGACACTTCAAGGGCGTTTTGGCCTGAGCCCCCACAAATTGCTGACCCTGATTCCAATGCCGCTGATTATCTCCATGAAATTATGAAATTGGTTGCTACGCCCACACATCTGGTAACCAAGGAGCTTGTTAGTAAAAATGATTTCTTCTGTACTTTGACAATGTGAATACACTACAAAGAATTTAATGAAATCCGTACACTTGTTATTATGGGTTCTTTGATTCTTGGTATTATGGGCTTTTTCTTAGCTTCTGTTATTCACTTCACTGCTTCTCACTATCATGCAGAATATGTAGGGATTTTTCATTTTGGTAGGAAATGTGACTGTGTGTTCTTTTTCTTTATAGCCACGACTTTATCGGTGACTTTAGCACCAGCTACAGAGAAATGTCCAGAAGCCAGTCACAGTTCCACATCTATGAGGTGATATTCTACACACACACACACACACACACACACACACACACACACACACACACACACACACACACTCATTCATTCATTACCCTCTAGTGATTTCCCTTGCTCCAACCTGACACTTATAAAATAATAACCATAGAATCCAACCTACAGACAGCACTTTGAAGAAGTGAGGACCAGACAAAATGTTTTCACTTTCCAGAAATGTCAAATCTCAAATTGTGTCCGTCCAGATGAGATCCATACGTGATGTGGGAGCATTTAATGACACAGAGCATGAGGTGAAAAACTTTATTGTTCAGCTTTAGAGGAGACACAGCACAGATAACCTGTCACTCTGCAAAAGGTACCCAAAAAGGTGTAAAAAAACAAAGACTTGCTGGTGCACTATGCATGTCTCGTTGCCCAGTGGACACAGGTACAGTGGTGCTCAAAAGTTTACATACACATGCTTAAGTTGACTAAAAAGAGGAATAAAAAAATCATGTTTTGGAAATTTATTTTAATACCTACCAACCTTTAAGGACACCAATTTTCTTTGTGAATGAATAACGTATTGTAAATAAATAAATGTTCTTATTTAAAATACAGGGATAAGTGTTAAATTCCCATAGAGGCAGGCAGATGGCCAGTTATTTCCTGGATTCAGGATATTATGCATCCTGATAAAGTTCCCTTGGCCTTTAGAATTAAAATAGCCCCACATCATCACATACTCTTCACCATGCTTAGAGATAGGCATGGGATACTTTCTATAAAATCATCTCTCAATGCAAATCAAACCAGGTATTAGTCTAACTGAAATAAAACCATGCCTATCTCTAAGCATGGTGAAGAGTATGTGATGATGTGGGGCTATTTTAATTCTAAAGGCCAAGGGAACTTTATCAGGATGCAGAATAGAAATAACAATAATTATGAAGGACAGTTATTCATGGTGTCAGAGGATGGTATAAAATAAATTTCCAAAACATGTCTCTTTTAGTCAACTTAAGCATGTGTATGTAAACTTTTGAGCACCACTTCTGACTAGCCACATAACTTGTGACTCAAGGGAATGTTAACAGAGTGGGAAGTCACAGAAGATCAAAGCAGGAAGAAGTAAGCTAGTAGCAGTTTACCAGTAGACAAATTAAAGGCAGACTGTGAGAGAAAATATCTTCTGTACGGAACCTTTGCAAAAAGCTCATTTCCGTGATTTCCACTGAAGACATGTCTCCCCCACTTTTCAAAATCCCATTTGTTGTTTGCCAGCAACAGTCATTGTACCTCTTACAATTTACAGTGACAAATAAAATTGTTTGATTGATATTGTAACTTAGGAGGCAATTCATCCTTGTGTGCTTTGTTTTAATGAACACTTTAATCCTGCCATTTGCTCCTGGTGTTAATTTCCCCTGTTTTAGAAGAGGAAAATAACGTGAGTAACAGGAAAACTAGCTTTAAAAGTGACGTATTTTCTTTTTAAATAAGTGCTGTGCAGTGGACTTGAAGGCGATTCATGTGATTTCCATACATTTTTAAATCTTACAGAACGGAATAAGTGTGGTGGTAGAAATAGCGTTGAATTGTGTTCCCCCACCACATCATTTTTCCCCTACACTAGATCTTAGGGTTCTGCCCACCTGCTAAAATCCTACTTTAAACCCTGCCTCTAGCGAGTATTTAACAGGATGCTATGCCCTAGCACCAGTTCCTCAGAAGACTGACTTCTGTCTCTTCTTCTCATGCTCAGTGCAGTTCACTGACCTGGTCCATTCATTTCTACACCAGCTGTGTGTGAGCATAAATCAGTGAATGTCAAGAGTCAGTTAAGGTGCTTATGAAGCACAACCTAAATCACTGACTGTAGAGGCAGGAAGAGCAGGGCATTTTCTCTCTTCTCGTGTGAAGTAACGTGATCTCAACTCGTCAGACTCATGTCGTCTCCTCCCATGTCGAATCATCTCTGCGCTGGGTTTTCTCCAGACTTCCTCAACATCCTCTTTAATCCTTTCATTTTATTTGCCATGAAGGTTTTTTTTTTCTGCAAAACTGCTGAACATTCTGAGGTACAGATTGTAGGCGAGTCTGTGACATTACCCAAATGTAGCTTTAGGGACTTAAACTTTAGGCAAAGTGTAAAATGCCTCGGTGCAGCTAACTGTATGTAAGTGAGGCCTGAGTGAAATACTGAGAGATGTTTGAGGTTTCTAATAATATCAGTGTTTTGGAAGTAGTGAAATAATATACTGTGAACAGAGAAATTAAACAAATTCCCTACTTTATTTTAATTATGCGGATGAATAGAGTCTATTGATTAAACCAAGAAGATAACATGAGTTAGGATCACCCACTGCTCAGTGAGACACAACAAAACTTGTGTTTCTTCACAGGTGCTAAATCCAAAGAAAAAAGGAAAGAAGAAGAAAAAGTACCAAAACTCAGGAACGGTGAGTCAACAGTTTGTGCAGTTTTAAGATGTTTTTCACTTACACTTCATTACTATTAAGAGTTGATATGATTTATTTGTGAATGCATTTTTAACCTCTGCGTTGAAGACATTAACAGCTCAGTGAAACACAAATATAATAATATAATATAAATAATAACTTTCAAACCTCAGATTGTCCCGGGTTATTTTGAACATATTTTGTTTATATGTGCCTTGAGGTTTTAACTGAATTGAGATGCTTCCACAAATACTTATATTTGTTATTATTTATATTATATGTTTTTGCTTCATTTACACTTTTATGTCTCAATGTCTTTCATGCTAAATAATACCTTCATATGGGGATCTTCCTGTGCCTGTAATCTTTGTTGCAACAATGAGAAATGTTAATTTAAACTTTGGTACCACACACATATTGTACAGTGCAGGTTGGAGCTAGCCCCAGAGCCCCATACGCTCAGCTAGCAGCAGATCACCTATATCAGATACAATGATGTGATTGGTGCAGCTCGGCTACAAGGGCATAGTTAATGAGCAGCATTACTCGATTCCAGAGTAACTCGCTGATCAAATTCAAATTATGCTCTTGCAAGAACGCTGGATTTTAAGGGTAGGTTGGACCTGAAAAATCCCAGTTCTCAATTTAAGGCTGTAACTGCCCGGTGACCCCTACTGTAGTCTGGCTTACCGGATGTACAGTGCTGGGATAGAGCCTGACATGGCTGTCCCCTTCTTTTATCTCCGCTAAATATTTTGCAAGGGCACCATTAGCGCTGTCTATTAAGGATATGATTGGTTTAAAGAAATACAAACAAGCCAGAGTGTTGTTTTTTTTCCCGTATCCCAGAATAGATAAGCGGTATAGCCAGACCCATCACCGCAGCGCTGACATAGCTGTGCCTATGCATGCAAAACTAGGTGGCCCCAGACCTCCAGGGACCCCAAAAGCCTCACACTCAACGTGTGTGAGTTGATTTTTTGGTAATTCATTACAGTTGATATTACTGCTGAAGTACAATTTCAACTGTGTCTATGATGATGTCTGTTACGTTCAAATCTAGTTAATAGTGCCGGCTTAAAATCTTGGTTGAACATGTACTCCAACAAAATTATCCACTTCATGATTGTCTTCTTCCTCCATTTCATGCCTGTCCGATTTTTCACTTAAGTCCTGTGGTGTTGGCGTGGCGAGAAGTCCTCCACAAGAGATAACAGGCTTTCCTCCTGCGGTTCCATGTTTAGCTGCCTTCACTCTGGCTGGGGAGGGTGGAGCGTAACGCCCCAGCAGCACTATTTGCTACTTTAAACAGAAAACAACATCCAAGACAAGTCCCTCCCTAACTTTGTGTTTTTACCGGAAATGCACAAATGTGCGAAAACAAATAGCCCTCTTACTTCCACTTTATGAGGCCTTTAATATTTTAGTTTAAAATGTACTCACATGGTGCATTTTCTTCTGAAGAAAAACTATCTCACTCTTTCTGTTTGCATCAAATTACCTCTAACTAACTGACATAGCAAACCCGTGGCCAGGTAGTATTCCAGTGTAGGAGTACTGGTTGGTTTCTGGGTCTTTGTTAAAAAATGTATGAAACTTTCATCTACAGTATATTTTTTTTGTGTAGCAACAAGGGACCAACAGCAGGTTTTTGCCTCTGGGCCTAGACCGGCCATGCTAAACAGGTTTTGCTTGCAAGCACTGAGTCCGGGATCATTAGGTTTGTGTAACACCAACTTAGCCTCATAGACGTGCTTGTGTTTGAGTGAGTTAATCAAGCTAAGCAAGTGGACACCTGTTTATACCACCACAAATTGACACAGTTAGGAATGTATCATCATTGGTTTAATCTGAGAATTCTGAGCTACATTAACAGTCTCTGTTCATACTGTAAAAAGGGGTTCTTGTCTTTGTCCTGCGCTTTTCCTGACTGGCAGGTCACCCTCCTGTCCTGCCTGGTGGACACTGAGCTCTCCTTCCTGGACTACATCCGAGGCGGGTATGTTCACAAGGAATGGGCGTGTATGATTCTGCAGAGATCAAGCACCAGCTTTACTGTCATCATTAAATCCAGAGTCCCTTGCATTTGTGATGTTGTGATGCGATGTGACTTCAGAGACTCAGCTGAGAGGATTATCTCTTAGCTCGAATATTAAGACTGACAGCTGCCGATAACCCGCTGCTTAATTGCTCCCTTCTGCATGCTTTAAAACATGCTGTGATATAATGTGGCGTGATTGATGGTTTCAAGTTACTCCTTTTTTTCTCTCTCTCTTGTAGGACTCAAATTAATTTCACAGTGGCAATTGATTTCACGGCATCAAATGGTAAGCTTTTTAAAGCGTTTGCTCTTATCATTGAGATCCCTTAAGTGTATCGAACAGATACAACTTTGGTGGTTAACACTTATTTGATGTGAACTCCGTATGAGCGCACTATGAGTAAAAAAAGGCAAAGCAGACGAAAGTTGGACACTTATTTGAAAATTAACTATGACTTTAAATTTCTGAGCTCAGTTTAGAGTTATCTATTAACCACAATTTGTACAATTTGTGCCTCAGTGTAGACGGAAACTGATTATACCCACATCAAATTTCCAATTCAGATTGTTGTCACCATGGAGTCAGTGTTGATGAAGCCCCCACAGGTACACTGCTGTACATTTATTAAGTGACAACACTTTAATGAAAAACATGCAAAACTCAATTCTGCGCAGAAGACTTTTTCACAGATGACCGACGTTCTTATTTTAGTGCAATATGATTAGTAATTCAATATATGTAATACAATATTGGAGACATCATTATGTCACAGGAGAAATGGGTGGCTTTCTTTCCTGCCATCAAATAAGTTTTCAACATCCCCGTCCGATATTATGCAGATAATTACGTTATTTTGTTTGTTGGAAATTGGGAACATGCTGAAGTTGTGTCAGAATATAACAACTTTCTCATGTCTTTTATAATATTGTACAAAGCAGTCCTTACACATTCATTTCAAATCAAAGGACAAGGCCTATGATATTCTATGTTTTCCATATTACAAAAAAGATTTGAAAAGAATATGAAACCCAAAAAACAACAATGCATTGAGATCCTTTTAACAAGTATTGCCTGTGTAACCCGAGTGTCATGTATCTTACTACTCTGAGCCATAAAGCTCCATTACAGAGTGCTGCAGGGATGATGCATTTTTGTTGGTATCACCCTGGGTCCCTCGACAAAATAAATTGGGATTTTTACTTTGGATTATTGCAGAAAACAAAACTCTGTGGCAAACTAAAGGTTATGACACATTTTTTCCAGCGAGATAATTTTTTTTTTTACAAATGAACACCACATTAAAGCATAAATGCAATCGCCAGAAATATAAAGCTAATGTTAGGTTATAAATGAACTACACCAAGGTTGCATGAGTTTAACATCGCCACCATGCTGTGGCATGTGGCTCAGGTTGTAGAGAGGGTCGGCCCTCAACCACAAGATTGGTTGCTCGATCCCAGTCTCCTCTGGCCACATGTTAAGGTGTCCTTGAGCAAGTGTATGTGTCCACTGCTTCTAATGCTTAGGATGGGTTGTAATTGAATTTCACTATATTGTACTGCAGTTGTATGTGGCGAATAAGAATAAAGTTTCTGGGTGCCCGGATAGCTGAGTGGGTAGCGCAGACACCCATATATAGAGGTTTACTCCTCAAAGCAGTGGGCCCGGGTTCAACTCCGACCTGCGGCCCTTTGCTGCATGTCATCCCCTCTCTCCCCTTTCATGTCTCCTGCTATAATAATCTTTAAAAAAAAAAAAATGAACTTCCAGTTTTTGCTGTTCAATAGCTTCCAAATGATTTCACGTCCTTAGCATGATGACGGTTAATGTCCCCGACAGCCTCTGTTGTCTCATTTAACCTCTCATTAGCAACCACGTTTTTTAAGACATGAAAAAGCTTATAAATTCAAGAGTGGGGTATTTACTGATGTATTTTATGTCATAGAACAAAACATGAAAATCTCTTAAGCTTGTGTTAACCACAAGCTTTCCGGCATCTAACTAAAAACCCATTCATAAACCCATTGACTTTGAGACGAGGGAACTGGAAGTGAAAGGAATGCTAACTAATTTATGGGTTTTAGGACTCATTGCTGCAGCACTCTATTGTTCAATAAACCATTAATACACATTTATTAGCTGCAGCGTTACACTGGATAACGTGTTCTTTTTTTATGATGAACATAGGATTTGTAGTTTATTTTGATTAAATCCCCTATATACTGTCCTGCTGCTTCAAATACTCACCAGAGCATCAAAAGTGTATTCATCTGCAGCTGAACTGTGGTTACAGTTTTATGCTTTACTTTCATGTATTAATCTTTATCTGTTCTTATTTCCTCATTGGGGCCAAAAATGAAAGACAAACCAAATTAAGCTTCTTTTTTTTTTACCATTTGTGTCATTCTTTGTTTGTCATTTCAATTGTCAAAAAAGAAGAAGAAAGAATATGTTTTTTTGCAAATTAAATTTTTTATCAGATGATCCTGCATGATTTCTGAGTAATTGCATGTCATTTCATCTGTTTATGACAGTGGGAGAGAAGTCTTTGAAGGGTCAGCACGTCACTGTGGCTCATCATTTTGTTTGCGTAGTTGTGAAATTGCAACAGTGGCTTCATGTAACTTAGCTTTAGGGAAAGAAATTGCGGTTTCTCACACTGAGGTTTGAGGCAACCAGTAAGATTTCTGCCTCCACTGCAGCTGTGCCTTAGAGAAATGTTTGTGTAACTAAAACTCAAGTCTGTGTTTTAACCCCCTTCCACCCACTCCCCTTTGCTTTTATTTGAATATGACTCATAGCCCAGGGGGAGCAGGCATAATTACAGTATGATGCTGATGTGTGTTAAATTGTGTTGAACCATTTGGGTCCCAGGCAACCCGTCCCAACCCACCTCGCTCCATTACATGAGCCCATACCAGCTGAATGACTACGCCATGGCACTGCGGGCCGTCGGAGAGATTATCCAGGACTACGACAGCGACAAGATGTTTCCTGCACTGGGCTTTGGTGCCAAGCTTCCTCCAGACGGACGGGTCTCGCATGAATTTGCCCTGGTGAGGAAACATCTTTCTCCCATCCAAACATCCAGCTATCCACACAAATCTTCCAATCATTTATCCTTCCAAATATAGTCAAATACAGTACTGCATCTCTACATAAACCTACTTAAAACATGCAAATACCTGTTCATTTATTCCACATAATCACCTTAACCAAACAAAACCATGAGGAAGAAATGATTTAAAGCATAAAATATATTGCTTTATGGCACAAAGGAGGGAAGTGACACTGTTCTTCCAGTGCTTATAATACTAAGAGTTCTTGAAATGTTGAATAATGGAAGTAGGAAAATACAAATGAAACACGACTCCACAGCCTTGCAGCTCTGTGAGGCTGTTCGTAGACATCGTTTTGCTTTGGGCAACGTCATGAGGATACATTATGGGAACCATGAATGTCTGTTCTGGTGTGGACATATTTGATTTTATTTTCTAGGAAACATTAATGTCCGTGTTAAATTTCATGTCACTCCATTTTATAGTTTATATATTTATCGTTTTAAGTTAAATCAGAGACAAATTCTTTGGAAATTTTGTTTAAAATGGGATGCTAATTTGAACAACATTAAGATTAGGACTGGCAGTATAAAAACTAATTTGGATTGTTCTCAGACTGCTGTTAAATATGGCACTGAGCATAACTTGTAATGGCTTCCATGCCAGTTGGCGGATGCTTGCCTGTCACAGTGAGAGCACAGGCAACTTGCATGTTTATCAAGACAAGTTGTAACCATAAAATTATACTAGAACTATGTAAAAAGAAAGAAAATTCTGTAAATGTAAACTGAAAACACACAGCATGCAGCAAGTCACTTTCATACACAAATCACCAATTACTGCAAAGGCAACAGTTGATTGCTGTCCAACAACAAATTCAGACAAACAGCCTGCACACACTTTGATGATGGAAGCCAAATGAGCGGTTTAGGTTTTGGCTGTAAACACACCAAGTTTATTGTTTTAATCTATGTACTGTTGGTCTTAGTCCTACTGAAGTGACAAAGATAGTTCCATTTCTTTATGGAAATTAAACCAAGATATGACAATTATTTGATAATAAATGGAAATCATGCACATAGTAAGCATTAAGAATCTGGATTAGCTGTGTCCTCCATTCAACACCATTAGCATTCAACCATGCATCTTTTTATCCTCATCTTCCATCCATCCATCCATCCATCCATCCATCCATCCATCCATCCATCCACACCACTTTGCCAATGTCAAGCGCCTTGGGGCTTTAGACATCCTGATCACTCCTCAGCCACCCATAATCTTGTCCCTGGTCTACTGTCACTTCCAGATGTTGCTCCAGAGGCTTTTACAGCCATTACAGCTGCTCAGTGTTGAATAACAGCCTACCCAGAGGCGCCAAACCTCGAGACCAGGCACATATGCATTAATCTTACCATTAAGGATTTAACTTAGTCAGCTCTTAAAGAAGAAGGCTGCAGCTGCATAGCCGCAGTGGAAAGCCACCACTGAATCTGACGTAATTATTCAAGCTCCATTTACAAAGCAAAGGAGTCTCATGTGCACAGTTCGTACTCAGCCAAGCAGAGTTAGTCAAGATGGTTTCATACTGAAATAATTAGAAAGCCCAAAACATATGGGTAACTTAAATAAGGAAGTGTTTGCTTCTTTGTGAGTTTCTTTTGGATGACTTAAAACCAGTCAACCAGACATCAGTTTTAATATTTGTTTTTCAAAGGATGTGGAGGCTGCAAAAATACAAAAACACTGCAACAACTCTGGTTCAACATCTTAAAACAAGTATTTACTTGATGAGCTTCTCTTAGACAAAGTCATTCTAAGATAAATTATTATCATGTTTGTCTTCTTATAACCTCTATTGCAAACAAATTGTATCTTACCAAAATGCTTTTCATGGTATCACTTCCTCATGCAGAGTTAAAAATGGGAAAATGCTCGCTCCAGGATATTCTTTTCTGAAATGCTGAAACAAGAGAATCAAACTGTCAACATTTTCCTGCAATATAAGTAAAATGTTTTATAATTGGATTTAACATCCCTAAGGTCTTTCAACCCTCTAGTACCTCTTATAATAGGTAATATTCTTTAATAATATTGGAATATTATTGATGTTTTGGCCCTTGGGTGGCCATTTTTTTTATGTCTCTGAGTATGCATGTAATCCTGTTATCCTGCAATTTGCAGCCAAAACAAGCCCGTTTCGAAAATAAAATCAAATTCCATCCCAGCCTTTTTCTCATAAAGGAATATAAAATCTTGTATATATTTTTTCCTCCTCCTTTTTTCCTCCTTCACAGTTGTACTTATTCATCTTAGCTCCACTGTCTCTGAATATCAACACACTAACTATATTCAGTACCATTTTAACTTTGATGCATAGTGTTAAAATGTCTGTACAGTTGGTCCCAGGTGTACCACAGAGATGTAATGTAAGCAAGTTATTCTAAATGCCCTTGAATACATTTAACACATTTTTCAAAATATTAGCTGGCTGACATTAAATCAATGACGGTGACTCGCTGTATGTAAACTAACTGTTACCTGGTGGTGTATAGAGAACACGTAATCAGGAAAGTAGCTAAATATACTCCAGACAAACAGCATCATCCTGGAGGAGAAAAGCTTGTGTTATCTTTGTAAAACAGGTTTTGCTTTTTTTAGAGTTCCAAAATGACAATAAAGTGTAATCAAACTCATAGACAACAGAATAAGGCCACTGGCTTTTTCTTTGCTTTGGTACACAAGAAAAATATCTTTCTGTCTGTGTCTTCAGCTTAATTACAATAAGAAAAAGAAATAAAGGTACGAAGCAGGATTAATAAAGACTAAAGGCTTTCTTGACTTTGCCAAATTGTGTTGCAGCAGCTGTAAAGAGATCATTGATGCAAATATTATTCCTGATTTAACAAAGCTTCTACTGACAGGGATTAGTAGGCAAAGATAATCATTTTGGAGTTGGCTGTTTTCTTCAAGCTTATACTTCCCCATTAAAAATACATAATTTAAGACAGTTGCAAAATGATGGCCATCGTAATTTTAAATGACATTATGAGATGCTAAAGTGTTTAAAGCAACATGGCGTGATCCACAGTATCGAAAGCTGAGCTAAGGTTCAGTAGCACCTAAACAGGACATTTACTTGCATCAGAAGAAATCATTAAATCATTGGACACTCTATTTATTTGTGCATTAGAACATTATCGCTTTTTTTATTGCTCTCATTAGTGCTTTGTGTGGTTCTCCCTCTCTTCATTTACTTGCTTGCTTGACCACCGTTGTGCGCTCTCTCTCTCTCTCCCCTGGCCGTTGAGCCGGGGAGGAGGGTCTAACTTTGAGCGCAGTGTTTACAAAGTAAAGTCCTCCTCACTAAATATTCTACCTTCAATATATCTTTACTCATACTAGGAAGTTGACTCCACACATCAAATGCAGTATAGTGTCAGCTTGCCAAACCCCCTACCCACTAGTTATACCTAAGCTGCCATGAGAGCAAAGTCATAAAAGTAGGGGCGTTTATGGCTCTTGTCGCTATCTTGTAAAATTTCAAGAAATTGAGACAAGTGTTCAAATCTTTATACAGTCTGAATCTTCTCTCACAGCACTTTAGAAATGTTACATCTACATTTCAGTAATTTTCTACCACACTTATTAAAGGTTTTGTCTTTGTTTTTGTGCAGAATGGTAACCCACAGAACCCATACTGCAGTGGTATCGAGGGGGTGATGGAAGCCTATTACCAGAGTCTCAAGTCTGTGCGTCTTTACGGACCCACCCACTTCTCCCCTGTTATTAATCATGTGGCCAGGTAGGTCCACTACAATCACAGCCGGGGATCTGGAACATGTAGGCTGACACACATGCAAATGTCAAAGATTACAGTGCCACCACAAAATTTACAGTTTTGCTGCGGCTTTGGGGAAATTGCAGCCATGTGTGTGGGCTGCTGGACAGTGATCTGTGACGCAAAAGAAGAGATTAAAATAAATGTACTAATAGCTCCGTCACCCAAAGAGAATCAATAGTCACGGTGGTAGTTTGGACAACAGTCCTTTAGTAGGTGACCAGTCTGCAGGATGACTGATGGGCTGCTTTAAGGCTGTGCTGTAGCACAAGGCACCACGATAATCTGAAAAATAGAAAATACCAATACATAGCACAAGAAATAGTGCTGTGAATAACAGTAAATGTATCACCTCCCACCATTTCACAAATAAACAGTAAATGAATCCTCATAGATATCCTTATAAGTAGAAAATATGTACCAGTGCTTCATTATTTAAAAGACCATTAACGTGAGACATGTGGGCCCTCAAGTGCAATTTAATTTTTATTGGAGCAACAAATTATATAAAAAGCTCTTCCACGGTTTTAATTATTTAAAACTTCTAGTAAATACTACCAGAAACTGTCAGCAACACTTTCTCAATTTACTCAAATAACCTGTGATAAAAAGTAATGTACTGTTTTGTAGTACAGTATTTTCCAACTTCCACCTGACGTTCCCTATTGCCAGATCTTGTCTCATGATCCTCAAGACTGACTATGTGTGCCGGCCGCCCACTCAGCCTGAAAATAGCTGCATTGTTCAGCGCTCACGTCTGATGATGATGATGATGATGATGATGATGATGATGATGCTCAGAACAAGTCTGAATTTTTTTGAATCCCAGTAAGCATCTGACTAAAACAGGAAGACATGGTTAAAGAAAAAGAAATTACAGTCACGCCACATTCCTAATTGTCTGTCTTGACTGTGTGTGCGTAAGAGTGTTTTCACCCTGGTTACATAACAGAAAACTGCTATAAGTGCAAGTTTAGAGCTAAAAAATAGACCTGACTCTAAGGTGTATCAGTCTATTTAAAGCATAAA
The DNA here is from genome assembly GCA_013375575.1 of Percina caprodes. NCBI lineage: Eukaryota > Metazoa > Chordata > Actinopteri > Perciformes > Percidae > Percina > Percina caprodes. The sequence continues at coordinate 3,034,784 of JABXJD010000001.1, forward strand.
CCATACCGTTTAAAGTAAAAACAAACAACAACAAAAATAAAAAATCGGAAAATCTTTTGTAATTGTTTTACATGACATACATTATTTGGGCACAGTACCAATATTAACACTGTAATTGGACCATTTATACTCAATGAAATAAGATTGTTTTTAGTGACCACCGAGGGGCAATAGCCTAATATTGGACACTGAAATAAGGTAATTGCAGAAGCAATGAATGCGATTTGAGACAAGGGTGCATTATAAGGCTACTCCAGCAAGTTAAATACCTACTCCCATAAAGTTGGATCCTAGAATTCCCACAAAGCCACACTTCTTGTTACTGTAGATCCTCCTCTTCAAACTCTGCATCCAGTTCATAACTCAGGCTTTGTGTTAAAAAATGTAAGCTTAAGTCAACATAATGTGATGACATCCTTAGAGTTATTTGCTCAGACTTTAGAAAGAGTCACAGAAGACAATTTACAGCTGTCAAAGTCTGAGTAGTAGTCCCTGTTACTAGGGCTGCACAATTAATCAAATTTTAATCGCAATCACGATTTTGGCATCCCATGATCAAATTTGCCTAATCGAGCGATTTTTTTAAATGAGTCATTTCGTTCATAGAACGCTGTGAGTTTTTTTTGCAAAGCCAATCTACTGCTGCGTAAACCACTGTCTGATCATGTGCCAGTCAGAGTTGTTTCCTGCACCGCGTAGCTTAGTTTCTAGATGTAGACAATCACAAAGGACAGAGTAACGTGAGCAGTCGGTTATACGTCGGTCAAAAGGTTTACCAGTTTACTAGTAAACGCAACATTTTGTCCCATTTGTGTTGTTTTTCGGTGCTAGTTAGTGTCTGTTAGCTCACAGGGCTCTAGGGTGCGATTCAAATCTTTTCCTTTAGGTTGCACTGGTGCACCTGACGTCGTCGCATCCACTGCCTCTCCACAAACAAAGCAATGTTGTTTATATTGAAATGGTTTAATTTTACGTTACATGATCCATTTCTTCTGTAAAGCCGTGTCTGTGTTTGGATCTCTCCTCTTACTCTCTGCGCAGCCCCGCCCCCATTCACTCACACACAGCTCCCCAGCAACAGAGACAGAGCGGCAACAGCGCCGGTGTTCCCCCGAAACAGTGGTCCACACTTCTGACATTTGTCCACAGTTTTAATTATTATTAACACAACTGTATATTGTTAAGTGGCAGGAGAGGCAAACCTGTATTTGTACCAGTGTTCAACTTCAGTTTGTAGAGTAATAGTGTGAGACAGAGCCTGCCGTCGCTCTGTGAGTAGCGTCCATCGCACTCCCCCTCTCTCCCTAGCTCTTTTAATGAGTTATTGTTGAAAACAAATGAATGAGCTTTCACAGAGATACTTTTTTTTTTAAAATATATCCTAGGCTATTTATTTCAGATCATTTTTATTTACATGTGTTGCAGCTGTATGTATGTACAACATACAACTTAAACATAAGAGGAATGTAGCACAATATAGATGTGAATGCACTTATAAATAGCCTATGTGACAATAAAATTTGTTTTGGTTAACATCAACAAATAATCGTGATAATTAATTGTGATCTCAATATTAATTAAAATAATCATGATTATTATTTTGGCCATAATCGTGCAGCCCTACCTGTGACCAGTTAATTGGTCTTCATGTGTCAAATCAGCGGAGTGCCCTTTCTAAAGGATATAGAGAGGCAGATTTCAGCAGAAAAGAAAACTCCGAATATCCATTTAAATGTTAATATAGTGTTAAAAGAAGTGTCGTCTTTCTGTCTGGCTCTCTTTTATTTCTTTTGCTCATTTGACCTTTGAACCCCCCGCCTCTCTCTCCATGCCAGGTATGCGTCAGCAGTGACGGACGGCTCACAGTACTTCATCCTGCTCATCATCTCTGACGGCGTGATCACGGACATGGCACAGACCAAGGAGTCCATAGTCAATGTACACTTTTAGATTTAAACTCAATCTATGTACTGTATGTTTTTCCAAGGCATTTTCCAAGGCTTTAAAAAAAATGAAATTTACAGTATCATGGACATCAGCAGTCCATCTACTGTATGCTCATATTAATTCAGTTAATTTACTGTAAAACATGTGAGAACCCCTGGAGTTCCAGTTATGATGAAGCCACTAATGGAGATCCTAAGAAACCAACACGTAAACAATAAGAATATGTAAAGCCGTCCTTTTATTGCTTCCCTCTCTTTCTTTCACTCATCTTCACTAATGTCAGGAGTGAGGGAAGACAGGGAGGGGATGGGGAGGTGTCATCAGCCCTAACGATTTTATTATATAATTTATATGCCCGTGCTCTCGCTGCTCTGCATCACACAGCCTCTCCTACCCCCCCACCCCCCACCACCACCACCACCAACGCCTCTATGTGATGTAATGTATTTGCTATTGTAAAGTACGATTTTATGAGTAATTATTTAGTAGCCGGCAGAAGATCCATGCCCCTCATATCTCAAGCAATTTGGGCATATATCTAATAACCACTGGAAGTTATGAAACAATACAAGACCCTCAATCATCTTTCATGGCTTGAACTGTACTTTGCTGTCCCACTCTGCTAAGATTTAATAAGCAATATTGCGCTGCAGGGCAGCTGCAGCTCCGGGCAGGGGAAGATGTAAATGGGAGTCATTTTAAAGCTTTGGGAGATTTAAACAAAGTTGTAGATGCATGAAATTATGACTGGCCAGACGAGAGGCTTAAGGAAACAGTTCGCAGAGGGATTTGGACACACCCTATCTGTCTTAACAATAGCACTTTATTTTTCTATTGAGCTTCCATTCTATTGGTTGTTAGCTTATAGTTAGTACAGTAATTTGTGGGGGTATTTCACTGATAGCCTGTGGCGTTTAAGATAGCAAAATGGTGAAAAGAATGAGCCTTGCTTCTTTCCCCGCCTTTGATGAGCCTATTTTGTCTCTTTCCACCCTTTACAGGCTGCGTCTTTGCCCATGTCAATTATAATAGTTGGAGTTGGACCAGCGGAATTTGACGGTAGGCAGGATGAAAATCACATGTGTGTGCATGCTTTTGTATATGTGTGTGTGTGTGTGTGTGTGTGTGTGTGTGTGTGTGTGTGTGTATCTGCATGTGGTAATCCTTTGCCTTCATTCTACTTCCTATCTCGCCTCCCACATGGTTCAACCCTTCCTTCTCTCCTCCATTCTCTTTCCCCTTAATTTCCCCATCCCTATCCTCCTCCTCCTCCACTGACTCTGAGGTTAAGTGGATGTGAAAATTCTCATTTATCAGACTAGAGGTGGTGCTTTTCCTTTTTTTGTTAATGGACAATGGCCACGTTTCTCACCTCTCTTCTGTGTTGTCATGTTTACAATTTACAGAGCAGTCCTCTGTAAAAACAAGCTCACTCACAATGATCACAGGATTCAACAATTGTCACGCTTTTAAAGTCAGTGTGCATGGTTGGATGATGTCCCAGTGGTGCACATCGCTGGCTCTGCTTACACATATTCTAGCATGTTTCATGTGTACGGTTGTGTGCAACTCATGGCCTGATGGCTTCACGCTCAGCGACGCAAATTCTGTGTACTCATGCCACGTTTGGCATTACCAACACTCTAAGGGAATGTAACCCAGTGGCACGCTAATGGCTTCAGCAGATTAAAACACAAACTGCATGACATGTTTGCTCAGCGTAGCTTTGACATGGCTGTTGGAGTCTCCTGACAGGGCGCGACTGATGTGCTTCCCTCCTCAGAAATGATCGAGCTGGACGGGGACGACGAGAGGATCTCATCCCAAGGACGATATGCTGAGAGGGACATTGTTCAGGTACAAAGTATTCCCAAAGAAGACATGGCTGGCTGGCTGTGAGACTGTTACTCAATACAATGTCTTCACAGAAATGTGTGATTAATGATTAATGGGAGAAGGTCATGGTGCTTAAGCCTCTGCTGTGCTCTTGTTCTCAGTCTGCCATTTTTCTATCTTTCTCCCGCTGTCTCGTTGCTTGTTTCCTCTTCTCTCCTGTTTCCTCTCCTCTCTTGTTTTCTCTCCTCTATTTTTCTCTTTTCTCCTGTCCTGTTTCCTTTCCTTTTGTTTTCTCTCCTCTCCATGTTTCCTCTCCTCTCCTGTTTCCTCTCTCTTGTTTTCTCTCCGTACCTTGTTTTCTCTCCTCTCCTTATCTCCTCTTGCTGTTTCCTCTCTTTGTTTCCTCCGCTCTCCTTGTTTCCTCTCCTCTCATTTTTTCCTTTCCTTGTCTCCTCTCCTTGCTTCCTCTCCTCTCACTTATTCCTCTCCTTGTTTCCTCTGCTTGGTTTCTCTCCTCTCCACAGTTTGTTCCTTTCAGAGACTACATTGACAGACGGGGAAACCACATCCTCAGCATGGCTCGCCTGGCTAAAGAAGTGCTCGCCGAAATCCCGGACCAGTTCCTGTCCTACATGAGGACCCGAGGGATCAAACCCGGCCCCTTGCCACCTCCTTACGCTCCCTGTCCACCACCGGCTGTCCACCCCCTTCTTTGCAGACGGGTAAGCAGGATCTAAAGGCAGAGGCCTCGTTCCAACGCCAGCCTGCCGACTCTACTGGTCTCTACTCTCCTCTCTCTGCTTCTTCTTCTTCCTACTCTTCACTGGAAGCTATTGAGCACACGGCGAACCTCTCTCATGTTGCACTTTCGGGAAGATTTGGCCATGAGTAGAGAGCATGATGTGGATAACCTTGAGTGTAATGCTTCCACTTTTTAGAAGACGGGACATTTCCCTTAGTGGATGAAGGTGGGGGTTTCGAAGGGTCTTTGTGGGGGTCTGAGATCACCTACCTCCACCAAGAAGCGTGAACAGGACATAAACGGACCACTTGAAGCTATCAGACTGAACGGGTCCATACCGCCAAGGCCCTTTTTTTAAACACTGTTCATCGGCTCATTTCTACTTCCTTTCACAAAATCATGTCGCTCAGTATATAAATGTTTACAAAATTGAGGACTGGAGTGGAGAATATTTTTCAGGAGGAACTTTATACCGATCAATGTGAAAACCTTTTAAATTGCTATTTTTTGGCTGCAGTAACTGGAGATTGCGACTTTGTACAAAAACGTTTCTGGCCCCTAATGCCACATCAGAGTGTACGTTTGTTCTTAATAAATGGAGCATGTGCTAGTTTAAGAGAAGCATGCACGGTTGTCCTGCACTCAGGGCTTTGTTCCTCCCACACAAACCCCTTCCTAACCACCTCACCACCACTGCCATGTTGCATTAAGAACAAACCCATCACCCACCTGAAATCTTCCCACGCTCCTACCTTCTGCTCCGTCCACCTGCCTTGACTCAAAAGGAAGCTGTGCTCCCTGAGAGTCTGGTCAAATCAAATGCAGCAGGGACTCAAACCAGCCTTACTTTTTTTGTCAGAAAACATTTACTGGCACCGTGTCCACCGTGGGTTCTGGATATGCGGATCTCCAAGCCCAGAAGTCAAAAACACACATCTCACTACCGAACCTGACTGTATTACGTTTTAGTCTTTTCATTTTTATAGAACAACATTGTTCTTCAGAAGCATTTTTTGTTTTATTTTACGTCTCTCTACCTCTCACTTTTAGTATTGCCGAAAAAAGGTTGTTTAAATAACAAAGTGTTGGTGTGTCAGTCTGTTGAGTTCACAGTTTTACCTTTCTCACATCTACCTTTCTTCATAAAATATTTGCCAAATTGTAGGTTGAGAATTATAGCACTTTGGTAGCTATCAAATCGGGTTACTCACACCTTTGTGTTAGCAACACAGTGTGAATATGTGCACAGAAAACAGTTAACCAACACACCAAAATGCAAAGATGATTTTATTTTCCCAGCTATTCATTTGGATCAAAATGGTGACTCAGTGTGTTTACATGCAGTTTTTCAAAAACTATTCAGGCTAAGGCAATACCCCGATTTCTCAAACGTCATGTAAACACTTTACCCCGGTTAAAATTGGAGTTCTGATAAACTGGCTAACAGAGGTAGAGAACTCCTTCAGTAACCGGGGTATCCCTTCATGTATAAACCTTAATCGGGATATGATCAGTTTAAACGTCTGTGCAGGCTTCAACTGTCCCTCCCCCACTCCACTGGAGTGCTTTTTGAACCGGACATAACTCGTCAGCGCGCTGTGAGTTGTAGTCGTTGCTATGATGCCATACAACAAAACAGCGTTGCCATAATCAGCGGGCCATTGGCAGCAAAGAGCCTGGGGTCCATCTGATTTACTCCCCGCTAAGGCAGCAGCGAACTCCAGTAGATGGCTAAACAGATAACAAAACAGCTAACGTTAATGTTAAATAGCTAACAAAGTTGGCTTGCTAATTCTACCCAACACTGGTTACAGTTATAATGAGCTGAATAAGTTGTCAGTCATCTGGTGGGAACACTGTGCTGTCCTGTGCTATGACAAGAGTGTGTAAATGAAACATGAAGTTGTTAAATTTGACTACATTTAGACTTTTTTCTCTTAAGTCAACACAGCTGACAGGTTAGGCTCTCCTGCTAGAAAGAGTTTTGCTAATGTTTTAAAAACGACGTCGCAATATTCATACACACGCACACACGCACGCTTCGGTTGCCACCAAGCGGGATCTCTGATCATAATCAGTCCTTCACTGACCAATCAACATTCATTAGCAGAATGCTAGCATGTTATGGACAACAACGACTCAACTTGTAAGAAATTGAAAGGACATAAGTACTTATTCATTCAACTTTCCACTTATAATCCTTGTTGAACTTGCAAAAACTACAGTCAAATCTGAGGCGACAATCAGGCGAAAGAAACAAATTTAGCCATTTAGCTTCCATAGACTTCCATTCATTTTGCATTTGCTTGCGATCACCCCCAGTAGAACTCTAGACAAACTGCAACCAGTTCTTAATAGGGAGTGAGTCTGTAGACGGGCTCTGGTGTAATTTTGATATAGGTCAACCGGAAGAAAAAGCCAGTTGTGCGTTGGCACAACTTCCTGTTCTTCCCCGCTTTTGTATACGGGGAGAACTGGCATAACCCGAAGATCATACCCGGGTTACTGCTGTACATGTAAACGCACTGACTCTGAGCACATTTAGTAGTTTTCATGTTGTTGGTCAGGTTTAGTAGCAGGTAGCTAGTCACCTTAAAGGAACAGTCACCAGAAAAAACAACAATGTTTTCAGTATCAAACTCTCACCTCCTGAAGGCTTGAAAGGTGGCTCTGAATACTTTGGGGATGACAGCAGCTGTTCTTAGCTCAGATTCACAACACTTGGATGGATTTCTGTGGCACGGATCTCCCTGTTTCAACATTGGCTCACCCCCTTTTCCCTAGTGGGATTAAGAATATTTTGGTGGGATTAAGAATGCCTTAAAAAAAAAATACATGGATGAAATTGACACAGCTGTACAGGTTGTTGTGAGTTGACTTGTTGTGTGACAAAGGTTAAAGGCCTCAATCAACCTCTTAGTATATGCATTGAGGTCCAACTAGAACACAACATTCATTTTGAATTTGAAGTATTTTGAGATATATTTTCAAAGATTTCTGTATTCAAGGCCCTCTTGAAACTGAAGGAATTATTATTATGGCAAATGAATTGCCTTTTTGACTTTTTAACATACTCAAAAACTCACCAAAATTGGCGGCCGCATCAAGTCTGGTGAAAATGTACAGATTTTACGGGTTTTGGGAATAGGCGCACAAAAATGGCTCATTGGAGCCATACCCTAAACCCAACAGGAAGTCCGCCATTTTAAATTGAAAGTACTAAATTTGTGCAACAAACTCCTCCCAGAGATTTCATCTGATCAACTTCAAATTTGATCTGTGCCATTAGCTTAAAGATTAAAAAAAGTTATTAAAAGAAAAAATTTTGTGTGAGGAATCAATGAAATCAGCAGAGACTTCCTTTTTATTGGTAAAGGTTTGCACCCACCCCTATGCTTTGGCCACGCCCCCTTGCACAGCTAATGAACTGTATGACGTAGAGTCATTGTGAGGTATTATTGAACTCAGTAGGGAGTTCCCTTTTAATTGGGCACGATTTGTAGTGTCTGAGTGCCGCACTAACGCACGGTCGCAAGGAGCGGCGTCCGCCAGTAACCCCGACGTGTGTAGAGGAGCGAGGGCCCGTCAAAGTTAGAGAGTAAATGCTGTAAACATATTCCTTGTAAATTTTTACCATCATTCCTGGAAAGAACCATGCAGGCTTGTCTGGTTGCACAATCCAAATTCCTTATTAAAACTTGCAATTTTTTGCATGTAGCTTGCTAGTTAGAAGTGTGTTGTTGAGTCAGACAACGACAACACATGGAAAGTACAAGGGGCAATAGTACTTTGGTTTATCCAGACTAGGTTGATAGCAAACCAGTTTCATGACGGAAAAAAAGATTTCAAATTTCAAATCTATCCAGCAGCATAATCCACTTCTTCTCTCTGTCATCCAAGCAGTATTCTCATAGTAATATGACGAAACACTGCTTCTGTTTGTTGATAGCATGGTTAGCTATTTAAATCTGTGGAGTCCTAGGATGTACATCTTTATATGGGCATATTTTAACCATCCATTGTAGCCGTTGTGAATCCAAGCTAACCAGAGCTGCTGTCTTTTGCAAAAGAGCAAGCTATGAACTTTCCAGAGCCGACAGGACAGGTGGGAAGTTTTTGATATTCAAAACCTAGTGTCGAAAATGTGAAAATGCTCAAACACAAAACAGTAAAAAAAGACACTTTTAGCAAAGTTTTAGAGTAAAACTTAAATGTAACCTGGCTGTTTTGCCCGTTAATATGTACATGAAAACTTTCCAGTGTGATTTTTAAGCAAAGCACAAACCATTTCCTATCAGAAAAGCTACAGCCACCGTATCCAGAGGCCCTTTTGAACTTGTGTAAATGTGTGAAGAACAGCGTTTATGCATTTGTCTATGTGTACTATAAACTATAGATCCCATCAGTACTTTTTAGGGCCCTATTCAGTCAAGGAACCAATGTAAGAGAAGGTTTACAACATTTTTCTAAACTTACGCCTCAAAATCGTCTTATACTTCTTGGCTGATGATGCTTAATTTTGTGCTGATTCTAGTTATAAACTGCTTGTTAAACATTTTCTTAGACATTTATACACTGTACAAATGATTTGCCTTTTTTGTGTTTTGGTCAATATACTGTATATGTAATGCTGCTTCTTTACTGCTGATATAATTATTACATTTTATACTGAGGCCTGTAATCATATTTAAATCATGACTAACAGGCCTTATTCATGTTTATATACATAAGTTATTCATATTTAAATCATGAATGGCAGGCCTGTATTTTTTTATAAGCAAATGGTTACATTATAGTGTTTCATGTGTGCAAGATGTTTAAAAACTTGGTGATCAAGTATACTCCTTAGCAACATTTCTCTACCAAATTGGACATATTGTTAAGTGTAGCATCTCATGTTGGCCGAGACTCGTTCCTGAACAGCTAGTCATTCAGTTTGACTGAATAGGGTTCCTCAGTGTGGGGACAGGTGGTCTGGGAGATTTTGTACTCTTCTGTATTGTTGTTTTATTGCGGGGATGTACGACAGCGGGGATTTCGAATTGCACAATGTAGCACTGGTCTCAAGTCTGGTATTGGACTGGAACAACGCCAGACTGAACCAGATCAGACCACATCAGGCCGGAACAGTCTTTTTTATATGTATATATATTTTTTGTATATAGTGTATGTCTGTTTTCTGGAGAGTTGACTTGCAGCAAACTGCCGGGACTCTTCTCCTGAAAGCCAAGTCAAGGCCTTTCATTTATTTATCACAACACAATGTCAATTTCATCTCATACTCACACTCTCGTATACACTGTACATCCAGTACATGTATTTGAATATTTGTATTTGTATATGAAACATGCATGACAAGGCCAGGGTTGAGTGAGGATTAAGTTGTTTTCTTTTGCTTGATTTCTCAAAGAAACAGTGGTTTCCGAGACGTGATATTTATCGCAGAATTAACAACTTTTGAAAGCAGAGTTTCTCAACCTTTTCTGTCCTGTGACCACAGTTTTTGGTCCAGGATGTCAAGCTGTTATGGGAATATCTCAATGGCATAAACAGTATTCTGTTTAAAGAACTTGGCGGCAGCTCCACATGGATTATTTTAAAACTAAAATGCAAAAATCTCTGCCCCAGCTGTGCAATCTCCTTCATTTGCTCAGTTTCTAATTTTGATAATCGAAAATGTTCAGGACATTTAAATATGCAGACAATCATAGATGAGCCAATTTTTTCGTACAAAAGGCAGTATGAGAAATACTACTCTCAAACTGTTAAGAGATCCTAGACTACTAGCCAAAAACATTTGGCACACCGCCCTGGGTCATGGCCAAAATCAAACATATGTGACCAAAAAACAGAACATGCTTATATTTAGATATAAGCATGTTCTCAGACCTTCTCTTTTCTACCTGATAAGTGTTGATTTAGCCAGCTGAAGTGAAAATGACTGAAGCTATCGTTAGCTGTCGGATTTGAATTAGCTGCAACTGTAGCTAACAAATTAAGCTTAACGTTTGCTGAATGAGGTGTTTTAAAGAGAAAGAAAGAAAGAAAGAAAGAAAGAAAGAAAGAAAGAAAGAAAGAAAGAAAGAAAGAAAGAAAGAAAGAAAGAAAGAAAGACGGCTCCAGCTAACCTTTTAATGTTTACAGCTGACTTGATTTTAAACAAAAATCTTATAAAAGGGGTCTTACATATGCACTTGATCGCTGACATCCATGATGCTCAAATAGTTTGAAATTAGCATCCTCTCCAGTTGATGATCCATGTAGCCGACATGGAAATAAAGAAACATTAAAAGTATTTATCTTGTATTGCGGTGTAGAGCTAGTTAATGCTAATAGATATGATAGAGAATGGAAAGGATAAGACTGTTATTTCATTCTAACCTAACCCTGTTTTGATGCTGTTGCAGTTGTTGGACTGTAAACTTCCCCAAGTCTAATTGTAACTCCAAAACCTAATTTAGTTGGTAATGATGTGCTCGTTGACTACACGGTATAAGTATAGCTCTGTTGGTACTGTAACTTTGAAGCTCGTTAACTGGACTAGTTAATGCTTATGATAAATGAACCATTTTCACATTTGTTACACTTTTGTTTTTGGTTTTGGAAATGCTGAAAAAAGATAACCCTACTCCAAACTTTTTAAAATGTAGAGTATCACTCTTAATACAGCCAATGTAGAACCACTTCAACATGTGGAGAAATCCAAAGCTATTATTATTATTAAGGAGGGGATTAACAAAAAGTCAATTAATTTTTTAATTTGACAAAATGCTTTAAACAATAGTAAATAGGTCAGTCCCACAAGGGGTTGAGAAACTTTACCCAGCTGATTCTATTGAGTTAGATTTTTTTACATGCGAGAAAAGAAAAAAAATGTTTGAAAGAAAGAGTTATCACACGGATAACAAAAAAAACATTTTATGAGAGAAAAAAAAATATTTGAGAGAAAAAGTTTTCAAACCAGTAGCAAAAAATAATAATATTTGAGACTTAAAATTTTTTTTAAAGTTTTTCCTCATAGAACATAAAACATTTGAAATTTTTAAATTATTTCTGAGAAAAAAAAATCTCTCAAATATATATTTTTTGCTATCAGTGTGAAAACATTTTCTTTCAAAAAAGATGTGTTTCTCTCAAAAATGCAATTTCTTGCTGTCAAGATTTTGCTCTGGCTGTGAAAATAATGTCAAGGGCGGGGCCACGTTCCTATTGGCCAGTCGGGTGAGCATCGTCTTGTCTTGGGAGTCAAATTCAATCATTACACCATTGTCGATTCACCGACAGTTGGGCGCGCACGCAACTCGATGGTTAGCTGGCTGAGCAAGTTCAACATCACTGAAAATGAAACAGTAATTAGACTATTCTAAATTTAAGCTAGTTTGCCATTACTGATGTGTTTGTCAGATTGACATGGACAAAGAATAGCACTCATATTCACGAATGTGTAGTATATTATTAGCATGCCAAACGCTAGTAAAGCTAATCGCTAATTAGCCATCATGCTAGGTAAACTTGCAAACTCACCTGGTTTATACTATTTTAAAATCAAATGCCAAATGAATGTGTTGATTCCTTATTTAGTGAGAACAGAGCAAGTTTCTACCTTTGTTCATCATATAAACCACATTGTACATGATGAACGAGCAGTTACTCTTCCGGTGCTTTGAGGCTAGCAAGTGCAAAGATAGAAACTGGCTCTACATGACTACCATATTATTCTATGATGTACAGTGTAAGTATAACGGCATGTAGATTTTTTTTTCTTTGGTACGCACGGACATGGTGAGGATATGAATGCTGTTTGCACAAGGTCCCAGCGGAGTTTAAGTCTAAACATAAACCGATGGGTTTGTCACGTGCGGCTGCAATGTGTGAAATCACTGTTTCTCTGAGGCTGTCAGTGTAGGAGTGGCAATCAAAAGCATTTATTGTGTAGTAGACTACAAGGCAAACAAGAAAACCACAACAACCCTGGCTCCCAGTGGACATACAAGCTTTAATGAAGTAGGCTTACACTTCGCTGCCTCCCACCGCTCATCGTTGCGTACATGTCACCCTGCCAAGGCGGTACCGTGTCAGCATGCCAGGCCATATGAACGCCCACGTAATCTTCACACATACAACATGAAAGTTGTTTACTGTACCTTATAATATTAACAAAGTGGTTTAAATGAATGCTCGTGATGAACATCCTGTTTTATTCTGATGTTTTTTATAGCATGCATTAAGTTTGCATGTGTTGATTTTTTTTCTTCTAACAGAGATGCATCTGTGGGATTAAAACAAGAATTGACCTCTTCATATGTTATTTCAAAGTATTTTAGACAACGTTTTGCCTTAAAAATCTCACTGATCAATCTTAGAATTGTGCAATGCCTTCAGATGTTTCTTTTGAAGACTCATTTTTTTGTACGCTCATTCACAGCCACTCATCATCAGACATCATCTCATAATATTGTTCCCTCAGACCCAGTGTTTGGAGAGGTTTGAATAAGAGGCAGAATGATTGGAACAGAGGAAAAAAGGGGACAGAAACATACAGCTGAAAATAATGTCCAGCCTCATTAAGCCATGTTTAAAGTTACTACAGCTCTGTGTTTTATCATAAACTGAAACAGTTCATCCGCCAAAGTGTATCAACCCAACTGTTATTTTATCTGCCCTTAAAAGAGTGAGTCATGGCTTCTGCATGATGCTTGTGATTACACTAATCAAAAATTATTTGTCCATTGATGCGTAATACAGTATGTACTTAAAATTAGTGCTTGAAGTCAGTAATATTGTATGACAGCACAGGTTTTACTGTTTTACTAATAGGAAATATGAAAGCCACTAAAGATTGATTTAAAATGACTATTTCTGTAAGAATTGAAATCTTTAAATAAATATTCATATCAAACCTTTTGTTGTTGTTTTTGGTAGATCACTGGATCCTCAGAGTGTCAACACTATAAAATGAAACTAATCTAAAACTCATGTTGGGCCAAAAGAGATATTTGGGTGCCCGTTATAGTGTATTATTAACTTGTTCAACTGTTTGGTGGTCTGTTGTAAAATGCAAAAACCAAGATTTTCTCTTGTTAGAGAGGCCTGGTTGACGATGCCAATAAAACCTTTTTAAACAGCGCCAGCACACTGGAATAGATGTATTTCACACCGTTGCACCTTTTAAGTTTGCATCTCAAGATTTAAAACGTAACGGTCTGACTGGCAGGCTTATTCCAAACACTACTTCAAATGTGGCTGAGAAATGCAGCCTCTCTTGTGCCAAAACCAGTGTTGTCTTTAGCAGCCTCAGGATATATCTTACCGTCAACCAAATGCCATGAAAAGACAACATGGCTGCATTCAAAATTTTATACTAAAATACTATTCATACGTATGATGTCAAATTGAGTATGAAGTGCATTCCAACTGCATAGTATGTGGATTTTGTGTACACGAGAAATGCTAGGATGAATACTACAAATTAGATTAGCAAGAATTTCTAAATTATGAAACGTGAGCTTACTGGACATACCCAACCACTCCAGAATGAATTGTGGCTCGTCAGACTGTCCAGTGGCAGACTGCGAAGCAGACAGTTTTAAATAATTTAAGTAATGGATAGAATAATTACGAACCATGGCAAGTGACTTTAAGTTACAGTTAAGAGGAAGTATATAATGTACTGTAGAAAACCAATTTAACACTAAAATATTTAATATTTCTAATTTGCCTGAAAGCAACACCAAAGCATGTTTCCTCTTCAGTCCCTCTACATGTTGGAAGCGTATTGTCGTATAACTTGCATAGTGCGGTTATAGCCGATAGAGAGCTGCAAAGTGAATGCAGATGTGCCGTTCACCTTGTTACAAGTTGATGAACCACTGAAATGATTTTGGAAACAGTTTAAGGTACAAAATAATCTTTTGTGTTGCTTTAAAAGTGGAAAAGGTTATTATTATTTACATTTGGTAGCTCTCCGTCTTTAAACACAGCACAAGCATTCAGCCTTTGGCTATGCTCATGAAGGTCAGGGCAGATCAGGTCAAAGTTCAAAGAGTTTAAACTTTCCACAAACCCCATTACCATTGCAACCCACTATCTACACAATAATGGAAGAGGCGTGCGTCAGTTGTATTCTGCAGTAATTTGAATACTGCTTTCAGATCCTCAAACAAACCTTCACATACTACGTCCTTCAAAGGCCCCTGAATCTTTGTATATTCATTCATCAAAATCTTCAGTATGAATCCAGTAGTGCACTTCACTAGTTAGTGCATTTATTGCAACCCACCATTGCACCATTGCAACCCACTATCTACACAATAATGGAAGAGGCGTGCGTCAGAGTTGTTTTCTTCAATCATTTGAATACTGTTTTCAGATCCTCAGACAAACCTTCACAAACTGTGTCCTTCAAAGGCCCTTGAATCTTTGTATATTCATTCAACAAAATCTTTAGTAAAAGTCCAGTCAAAATACAATATGTTATTTGATTTGATTATCTCTGGCTGCTGGAGATAGCAACAAAATGCAGAGAAGTAAACAGATGTCAGTTTTAAAGTGTTTCTTTTTAGTGAAAACTTTTTATTTACAAAATCTCAGTGTTTTAGGAACTCATAAAAAGGGGGTCTGTATTTAAACTCACATGGATTTTCTAGTTCATCCAAAGGGTTTTGGGTTCATGAAGTTTTCACATAACAGCAGTCAGCCATCGGAAGTGCTGTCATTTACAGAGGTGTCTCATACATTGAGCCATCTGTATTTTACGGTTCAAGGATTCCTCAAAGCCCTTTCACTTACATTATATGACACTGACATTCTTTGTACGATCACATTTTATGGAATCTCTGCTTCATTATTTAGTAACGCGTGGAGCGTCAAGAGAGTAACGTTTGTGGCTTTTCTAGAACAGAAATAACAAAACATCATGGACCATCTGCTCCATTGCGCAGGAAATAAGACCTCCAAAAAGATATGGTTTGTGCACAAAAGCATCTCATGCGAATATTTTGTTTTGTGTGTCATATTTTGTTTATTCCGTTGTTTGCTGAACTGACCAGCCAGTCAGAGATGCAGAGGCAATGTTGCGTGTGTGAGTGTAGTAGTCTTCTGTCTTCATGAATTTCCATTCTGACATTTCTCTTAAATATGAGGCATTTCTGCTTTATTATCTGGCACAATTGTTGCACTGCTTTCAAAATAGCAACAAAACAATCGGTTGATACTGTTGGGATGTGACCTGACATGCTAAAAGCGTGGGCTGCTGTGACAGTGTGCTAATTACGGCCAGTAGACTTCTCTCTTCTTAGTTCTAGTCCTGTCAAAGATTTTAATGAGCGCTCATTGCTATCTGCACTGCATTGTGTTTATCTGCAGATGACTTAACTTCATGTTGAGTTATTATAATATTATGGTTACCTCCCACCTGAAGCTATAATCAGGAACTTTAAGCGCCAACACACACACA
The DNA here is from genome assembly GCA_013375575.1 of Percina caprodes. Lineage (NCBI taxonomy): Eukaryota > Metazoa > Chordata > Actinopteri > Perciformes > Percidae > Percina > Percina caprodes. The sequence continues at coordinate 3,050,764 of JABXJD010000001.1, forward strand.
AACATACACATAAAAAACGTGGTTAAGTTGTTATAACCCCAAAGTGGACATCTGTTGTATTTGCTGCTAGGAATGCTAAAACTGCATTGTGACTTAGTGACGTAATTAATCATCTTTGCTTGTGTAGCACCTTGATCGCGTCACCTATCCTTCGGAACAGTTCAAAGTTTAAGAGGCCTTTTAGGACACTAAGGGATCAGAAGTTATATACACTGGCACTAGGCCATACAAGGCCTTGTATGTGATTAATTGTAGCATAAAATCATTTTGGCAGCCAGTGTAATGAAGCCAAAATTAGATAATGTGTAAAAAAAAAAAAGTCTTTCTTTCTGGTCAGTAGTCTGGCTACTGAATTTTGTACAATTGGGTGCTGTTCAGTAGCTCAACTGTAAACAAATCCTCACAACAATTGAGGCGTGAGGGTATAAAAGCACATCATTCTCTCTGTGGTACTAAATAACACAATTTGATCACATTTTCTTCTAATTACTGGTATTTTAAGTGGATACAACGTGACTGAACTAATGTGTTCATGGACGGTAATCAGGACTTCTGTCTTCTCAGGATTTGATTTTTAAATGTTATGGCACATCCAGTCTTTTATATCATCTCTGCAGCTAAGGAGTGAAGGTCAGTTGACTTACCATACTAAGGTATGGAAAGAGATGCTGTGGTAGTGGATAATAGGTAGGTGTAGAGCATGTAGAGAGTAGAACAGATGTAGAACATATCCCAGAATTGTTCCTTGTGGTACTCCATGCTTGATCTCAGCAGTTTGGCAAGTAAATTCACCAAACACAAAGTATTTCATTAAGGTTAAATATGAAGAAAACCAATCCAGAGCAGGACCAGGAAGAAGCCCACTACTTGTCTGTTAAATGAATAGTTCAACACTTTGGAAAATACACTTAACAACTTATTGCTGAGATTTAGATGAGAAGATTGATTTGACTCTAATGTCTGTACACTAAATATGAAGCTAGAGCCAGCCGGCGCTTGGCTTAGGTAGTTACACAATCCAGCGCCTCTTGTCATCTCCGTGAGGTTGCCAGGCAAACAGCATTGACAAAAAATGAACAAGTACCTAACCTGTCATTTTTACGAGATACAACCTCTCATCTAATCAAATCATCTCTATCATATCATTAACCGACCTCATCTACCTCTCAGCAGGAGAGGGTATAAGCATATTTCCCAAACGCCCAACTATTCCTTTAATAAGAATGGTGTGATTGATGGTATTAAACACTGCATTGAGGTCAAACAATAGTAACAAGCAGTAAATAGTTAAGCCAAAGGCAATGCAAAAAACAATCTGCACATAAAAGCACATCTATCTACATCTAAGTGTCTTTTTTAAGAGGATCCTGATATAGCCAATCTAAATAGATCTTCTAAGACTAATCAAACTAAATAAAGGCAGAAAATATCTTCCAAGATGTAGCTTCCCATGAAACAATTTGATTAATCCTTTTTATACAAAGCTCAAATTAAACCAACTTATCTAGCCTATAAAAATTTAACTTTCTAATATGCACCTCTCACATCTATCTATCACCTATCACAAGTCCCAGCTTTTCTCAACACAGGATCCACCTGCCTTGAGCACCGATAATCTAAAGCAATAAATGAGACTTGAACAAGCTCAGCATGAATCTAATATCACTTGAGCCAATATGGGGAGCTACTTAAGTCTCCAAGCTGCCGTTATTGCCAGTTTTATTTCCCTCGCTCCCTTTTACAAGCTCATCAACTGCGAGATCCCTGCACGCTGAAATAGGCGATGATGAGTAATGGAATAAGGAATAGTGTGTACAATTTTGATGACATGCACCTCAAAAAGCCTGCAGCCAGCACACAAACATTCACCAACCCTGCAGAAGGCAGCGTCTGTCCACTACACTCAGAGAGTACAGGGATAGAAGCATTCTGGCAAGTACAAGGCATAGTCTTCTTAGTATGAATATGAAACATCTCCTGCTATTCTTAGAAGGGGATGGGGGGGGGGGTTTCTAAATAAAGCCAGATCGTTTTGTGCCTGCCATTCTATTTTTACACACGCTGAGGCCTTCCTGGGCTGTTCTAGTCTTTTCTTAGACTATTATGTAATAAATAAATCTCAAAGCATGATGCAATAATCAAGAATTAGACCAAGAATTAAGTTTTCCATCATCCAATCGAGTGTAATGATGATTAAAAAAGGATGAGGCAGATTTAGAGGGTTTTGATGCAGGGTTTGATTTCTGTGAAGCCGTTTGGCTGTTGAGTTTGACTAATGAGTGCTGGAATCTTAACAAGGTTAAACAGCCCAAAGGACAGTTTGTCAGCTTGCTGTTAGCTAGGATGGTTGACAAGGAGGGTAGGTCGGAAGGTAAGTAGTTAGTCCGCCCTACAAAGCAGCTCGATTGGTTGGGGTTGGCATTGAGCTCGAGTGGTTAAGATTAGTATAGCTGATTAGTCAGGGCTGTCACTACTCGACTTAAGTCGAGTGCAGATGTGAGTTGCGACCAGTAGCCTACAAGATGCTAACGAGAGAATTCTGTAATTTCAATACAATAAAAATTGCCCTACACAACAAAGCTCGTTCATTGCCGGCTACAAGTTGGCAATCAAACAATCCTAGATAGCTAAAACATCTTATTTTATGGATTTTACATATTTCATTATGATTTTGTCTCGCCAATGTACAAACCTTTACACTCCTCCGTATTCTTGTCGTTTGGGTGGACTAGACGTTGTCTTAGTGTGTTCTTAGGTTTAAAATATGCAGGGGTGTTGTAAATGGAAAACACTCTCCTGAACTTCTCAGACAGGCCAGCCACATATTTACCATTTAAAAATCCGTTGCAGCCAGAAATTACCTGGATGCATAAATTAATGTCCATAGAATATATTAAAGATGTACAACACTTATTTTCAGCATTAAAATATGTGCCCTGGGACGGTTAACATTCACTGCTCGTCTCATATAGTTTAGAAACAAGCCTGCCCGGTCTCTGCATCTGTGATGTCGCACAGATGTACAGCTCCATCAAGATTCAATTGGCAGAAATAGAGAATGCAAATGTGACAGTGCCATGGAGGATTTTCTCAAGACGCGGCTCTGTTTCAGAGCTTAGGCCTATATAATCAGATCAGTGTTAACGCCTGAATGCATATTTTTAACAAAGTCAATGTGAATGCGAAACACTGTCAACAAAGCAGCATAATAAAAAGGGGGGATTTTGAGTTTAGATAGTTTGTTTTGTCTACATTAGACAAAGGTTTGCCGATGTTAACAAATTTACAATTACAAATTGAGCTGCCTTTTAAGCACTTAGTATTAGTATTTTAACTGCTTTAATTGAAGAATATTAAAGCTTTCTTTATATTAACAATGAATCAAATGACTTAGTACTGTAAAAGGAGTCACTAGTAGTGTTCTGCATGGGGCTTAAACTAGGACCCAAACCCGTTCCATAGCCGCTTCTTTCAGACCTTCGAACTCCAGCTTGTATTTTTGTTGCTTCTTCTTCAAACAGAAAGTGAAATGCTTGTCTTTCTCACAGAGCTAAAAATGATTTGTGTTGATAACTTGCTAAACATATTTGGGAAGTAACATGATCATCAATATGTACACTATAGTAACGGCAATCTAAAATATCAACATCCTGTGTCAGTCCCTCAGAAACATAGATCATTTTGGTAGCCTCAACAGCGTCCGCCAACATTCATTATTCAATACAAGGGGCAGATGATAAGCTAATAAAATTTCAGCTGCATGTCACGATGCATTTTAAATCCAAAATCTTACTCTTACTTGTTCACCAATGAGAGAAAATGTCACCTCCTGGCTCTCACTCTGCTCTCATTATGTCTTGTTCACACCCAATGTTGAACGTTATTCTCTGGATGAAGGAAAGTTGGTGCATCAGTTAAAATTCAGTGCTCAGTCATGAAAGGAACAAATTAAGAACACATGAAGACTGATATCTAAAATGACGGGAAAGATGTTGCCTTGCAAAATGAAGTCACAGTTGACTGACTTCTCCTTGCTTCTGTCATTTAACCACCAAATCATCTTGTCTCTTTCGTACAGCTGTTATTGACAGAACAAAATCTAAAATACAGATCAAAACAACTGATTGTGTTTTGACTCACGCTCTGTAATGTCTAAGCTGTGCGCAAAATTAGATGAACAAGTGAGCAATAAATGATTAATGGTCAATTTACTGGTGGACCTCTGAAATATTGAGAGAGAGCTCAGCCATGAAATGCAATGTAAATGGTTCTATTTATAGTGTAGCAGAGGAAGTCATGTGGAACAAGCTAGTAGGGGGTGCCTTGTTCATATAGCTTTTAGAGGCAAATGACAGGGGAGGGGAAAACACACTCTACACCCACATTTGCATGTAAAGCCACTTTCCATGACAACATTAAACTTTTAGACACACAGCAGGAATAGCGATGAATAATTTCCACATTGAGAAAGATGGAAAGCCCCAGCTCAACTCCCACTTCACCTGCAGCATCCCACTCCTATTAAAGCCTCCCTCCCTTTCCACTTTGTCTTATGGGATTGTTTGGGAGTGAAAAAGAATTGAAGTGATATGTTAAAACACTCTTTTTTATTAATTCTGAGAGCAGAGAATAGTTTTGCAGGGTGTCACAGCAGCTGGATGGGAGCTGGGAGGCTGTGTGATGCACATTCTGATATTAGCCAGCGGATATCAGGATGAATAAACACAAAACCTAAAATCCTAACAAGTCATAAAATATGATTGTTTTTGCACCACTAGGGATAGACTGTAGACTGTATCCTCATCACCTTTCCTTTTACTACATTATCAAGTACAAAAAGTTGGTGTAATGGTTACTTGTTTGGTTAACACATTACAAGAACCATGTGATATATACTACCCATTCACTAAGTATATGTGGTTGACTGGGTGTTCAATTGTAGTATGCTGTGTTTGAAAAAGTAGTCACTCATCTGTAACTAATTGCTCAAGTCTATAATAAGAAACATACATGTACTTTTAAGCTGTAATTGAATTTAATAATATTCATAGGGCTGCAACTAGTATTTTCCTTAAAGATGAATCTGCCTTTTATTTCCTTGATTACTTGTTTGTCTTCAAAAATGTCCATCACAATTTCCCAAGTTGCTCTTTTCAGATGTATTGTTTTGTCCAACCAACAATCCAAAACCCAAATATATTCATTTTACAATGTTATGAAACAGAGAAAAGCATATATATATATATATATATATATATATATATATATATATATATATACAGTCACGATCTGGCTCTTGGACCGTGACAAGTATGGAGACACACCACACAGCCCCACAGGGGTCGTCACAATATATATATATATATATATAAGAAACTGGTAACAGCAAGCATGTTTGGTATTTCTGCTTGAAAAGTGACTCAAACAATTAATCAATTATCGAAATAGTTAATTGACCAACCCTTGCAGCTCTAGTCTTTATGATGTATAGTTTTGTAAGTAGTTCCCCACTCCCTCGTACTCACCGACTCTAATGATATAAAAAAAACTCACTGGGTGATCAATAATTCAAGATTCAGGGTAATTCCATCCTGCTGGAATCTGATGTCACTCACTGTAGCCATGAATGGTGTGTATTATTACTGCGTGGTACCCTGTATACTGTAGAAGTTTGGTAGTACACTCCCATCTACTGGCTACTGTGTCCACATGCACGTTCATTCATCTGCTGTTATAACAGCTTCCACTCTTCTGGTTTCAGGCATTCCCTGAGATGTTGGAACATGGCTGCAGGGATTTGCCCCCATTCAGCCACAAAGCATTAGTGAAGTCAAAATCTGATTTGGTGATAAGGTCTGGTTCACGGTCGCATTTCCAAATTCCAGATTCCATTTCTGCAAAATTGGAAGTACACTATCTTGTAACATAACAAAAAAGGATTTCCCTTTATTGAAACTAAGGGGCCTATAGCCTAAGCAACACTTGTAGAATATACAACATTATTGTTGTAAGACCCTGGTGAAGGCCACAAGCTGAATAATTGTTGGTCATAAAATAAATAACAAAAAGAAAATAAAGTGTTGCTGGAGTTTGGACCTTTATAGCCTGAACCACCCATCAAATGTGAACCGTACAGGTCTGCTTATCAGATTTACAATTTTAAATCTTGCTAAATGAATGTAGTCCTGTTATGTTGCTATCTACAATTGTCTAAAAGTTGTCAGTAATTAGTCAACCACTGGAGAACCAGTTTTTCACCATATTTCAATTTCAATCAATATTGTCGACCTGTTTCATCCAAGTAAATATTTCCCATCTACAGCAGCTATATGCACATATGTTCCTACTTCTTAAGCTAAATTCTTTAAAAAGCCTCTTAGATTAGCTGGAAAATGCATTGTTGCAAAGCTGAAAACAGGGCTGATATTCTGACACCATGAAAAGCTGACTTTTAAGAGATACGTGGTACGCTACTAACATATGATGATCTAAGCATACAGAAAGGAGTTAAAATTAACACAACCTTAAACAGCCTTGTACAGCAGTAAAATGCAACATATACATTAATGCAGCCGTAATATTAATCCAGCAACATCAAATATAATAGTAAAAGAATGAGCCAGATCATTTCACTGCACAATGTCTACTTTTACTTTCATACTATACAGTAGGTACATTTTGCTGATACATATTTTTACCCAAGTAAAGTTTTGAATGCAGTCTTTTGCTTTTAGTGTTGTATTTTCACAAGAGTATGAAATAGTATTAGTACATTTACTGAAATAAAGGATCTGAATACTTCTTCTACCTTTGACTTAAGAAAGGAAAGAATCGGTGGAAACTTCCACCATCTGCAGCTGAGCACTGGACAAATAAAACAAAGCTTAATCAGCAAGTTGGTCACTCAAAATAACTTCTGTGTGATTATCAGCAGAATGAGGTAACTCTCTTGTATGGGAACAGACCACCTGTCACCTGAGAGTATTAAGAGACTAGAGAAACAGAGGCCAGACACTCAACAGTCCGCAGATACAGACGAGATGAGAGGCCTCTGGCTGCTACTGGTGGTTGTGGCTGCGGCCACAGCTGAGAGGGTCTTCATTCAGTAAGTTAATCCGTGCACATTGCAAAAACACATATTCACTGTGGTTTTATCTTTGTTTTTTTTAAGCTTGCCTTTCACATTGAAATTCATAGCTTTGTGTTTGGTGTCACTGACACAGATGTCTTTAAGATTCTTATTTTGTAAAGAATATATGAAGACATTTTTTAAAGCCAGCCAGGGGTTTCAATACTTTACTCTGCAGAATGTTCTTGTAACAGTTTGTTTCATTTTCTTCTTACTTATATCTTGCACATTCCATCCTCTTCCATCTTTTACCAGATATATTTCATGTTTTTTATTTATCTATTTTATGTTTTGCATTATAAAATGAACGATGATTCTTGACTTTTGCTTTGCATTTTTCCTACCTGAAATACCTGAAAATGTGACAAAACACACGTTTCTGATTTTGATTCTTATTCAAGAATACCTGCTGCTCCAGAAATTTAATGAGAAAATCTGGTAACTGTTAATATGAAAGGGTGTTTCTGGAATTATAAACTGCATTTGCTCACACAAATAATTAACTATTATACCAGAATAAACTTTAGGAGAACATGCAGTCTTAGTCAATAAATAAAAGTATTTAGAGACTTGATTAGGTGTTTTTCCCTCCCTTGGATGCCTTTCAACAAGCAAGTCAAATAACTACCCAAGTACATTTGTATTCAACGGGCAGAAAATTACTAAGTTTTTTGTTTAGCAAAAGATTAAATCATAATAAGAGTCGTATCAAAGGGATCAGAGTGGGAATCATGGGTCTGGGTACTAAGTGTTCTGCACGATTAATTTCTTTTTACATTGCTAAGCAGTGAATTAGATCTTCCTCTGCAGCTGAACTCATTGTTGCCTTGCCTTGAATAAGAGCATCAACTAAAAACCTAAAATATAAATAATTATGCTCAAAATGAATTTCTTCTTCCAGAGATCAGGTCATCAGAGTCAATGTGCAGTCTGAAGAACAGCTCCAACTCCTGCAGGCTCTGGAGTATCAACAGGAGTGGGAGGTACACACACACACACACACACACACACACACACACACACACACACACATACACACTCACTCACTCACTCACTCACTCACTCACTCACTCACTCACTCACTCACTCACTCTCTCTCTCTCTCTCTCTCTCTCTCTCTCTCTCTCTCTCTCTCTTTCTCTCTCTCTCTGCATTGGTTAAACAGTACAAACTACATAACTCAAGGTTTGGCAGCTGTTTGTACCAAACCATTTGTGTTGACCCTCCTTTAAGTACAAATGGCAAATTAAATTAAAATTAAAATAATCCACTTGAGATTTCACGTGGATTGAAGGTTAACTGAGTCAGAAAGTCAGAAACTCTCAGAGGCTCTTCTGTTTTGTGCTGCAACCCAAAAAAATCCAGAGATTAACCTTTCCTCTCATTTTATTCAAATTATTATTATTTTTAATTTTTAAGATTCTTTTTTGGTCATTTTTAGACCTTTTATTGACAACGTGGATTTTGGAGATTTGGAGTTCCATGATAGATAATGACTGTCATGCAATAGGATAAACAAGTTCACAGATGCAGAAATGGTTAAGAGGTCAATAATGCAGTGTGGCTCAATGGCTTCATAAGTGAACAATAAACCTTAAGATCAGTTCTAATGAAGGGTACCTAAAGCTGGAGTGATGTGTTCACGCTTACTCACCCTATGTGAGGATATGAGATATGACACTGAGAAAGTATTAAAGAGTAATCTGTGGTTTCTTATCATTACCGGTCTGATCCCAGCTGGACTTCTGGCTTCACCCGGTCTCCACTGAGCTCCCTGTAGACATCCGAGTGCCCCTCTCCAGTATGAGCTCTGTGACGGAGTACCTTGTTGCCCACAACATCCAGTATTCTGTCATTATAAACAACCTTCAGGTATAAAATCCTCTAAATATAATCTAAAAAGTGTCCAAGTGTCTCTGATTATGTGTCCAGTTTTTTTATTGTTATTTTCAGAATAAAAACTATGGCAACACTGAATTTGAGGTCTCTTGCGTGTCACATTCAGGAGCTTCTTGATGAGGAGAAAGCTGAGATGGAGGAGAACGAGATGAACGAGTTCCGCACCAGGAGCTTCAACTTTGGAGCTTATCATCGTCTGGAGACAGTAGGTTATTTTTTTTTTTAACAAACGCACAAGTAACTCATGACTCTCCAGATAAGAGAAAACCATCTTTAAGACCCACCACACACACGTAACTCATCTCCCCTTCATATCAAACATCGATTTTCAAAATATTAATTGATGACAAATAGACAGTGGGGGACTCGGATTATTTACTTGAATAAAAGTGGCCAAACCATCCATCCATCTTTGTCTGTTTATCCGGTATTGGGTCACGGGGGGCAGCATCTCCAGGAAGGGACCCCAAACTTCCCTTCCCCGAGCCACATTAACCAGCTCTGTCTGGGGGATCCCGAGGCGTTCTCAGGCCAGGTTAGAGATATAATCCTCCACCTAGTCCTGGGTCTTCCCCGAGGCCTCCTTCCAGCTGGACGTGCCTGGAACACCTCCGTAGGGAGGCGCCCAGGAGGCATCCTTACCAGCTGCCCGAACCACCTCAACTGGCTCCTTTCGACATGAAGGAGCAGCGGCTCTACTCTGAGCTCCCCACGGATGACTGAGCTTCTCACCCTATCTCTAAGGGAGACACCGGCCCCCCTCATGGGGAAACCCATTTTGCCCGCTTGTAGCCTAGATCTTGTTCTTTCGGCCATGACGCAGCCTTCGTGACCATACTGTAGGTGAGGGTAGGAATAAACGGTGCGAGTGGCAAAACCACAGTGTAGAAATACTCTCTTACAAGTAAAAGTACTATAGTATTAGCCTCAAAATGGAACAGAAAGTTTAAATACTTATTATGCAGAATGGACCATTTCAGAAAACCAGATATTACTTTTAATACTGTTAATTATTGATGCATTTGTACATGTTCCAGCTGGTGAGGGTGGAGCAAATTTTAATGACTTTATATACTGCTGGGTAGCATAATTCATAATAATGCATCAAACATTATTAGTTGATTTATATTTTGTATGCATTATCAAAATCTTTAACTAAACTTTAAAATAAATGTGGAAAATTTTGCCTCCAAAATGTTTTGGCGTATGAAGTACCATAGAATGTAAACAGTCAAGTACAAGTACCTCAAAAATGTACTTATATATTGTATATAGGTACCTATAGTGTACATTTACTATACTTGAATAAAGTAAAATTTGAATATGAAATGTATATATGACTATCAGAGCCACAAATGTAAAGAAACGATTGTCGATGGTCTTTTTTCACACAGACACACACGCATGTATTTATTATGTCACTTAGTTGACTAGTCAGTTAACAGACAAGTATTTGAATAGAATTTTAATATGTTATTGTTCAATGCTGAAATTAATGTCAGATCATCAGGGTAACCAGTGTGGCACATGGATAAAAAATAAGTTAATACATCTTTGAAATTTGTCAAGTACAGGGGTAAACTAAACGTGACGATGACAAATGATAAAAATAAACCAGAAAGATTTCCGTTTTAATAATTATTGTCATCATAAATGTCATATTTTTTCTTTTTGTGTAATAGTGGTCTAATACAGTAGTCTATTAATTAATTGTTTATTAGTCAACCACAGCACACCTAAAGTATTTCTCTTTATTATCATACATTACTCATTTGTATGGAAATGACCTAACTTGTCTCCCATACAGATCTACAGCTGGATGGACACTCTAGTGGCTCAGTACCCTAAACTCGTCACCAAGCAGGACATCGGGAGATCGTACGAGAACAGGCCCATGTATGTTCTCAAGGTAGGACATACCTCACACACACCACACCTATACTCTATATCGTTTCATACATTTTTAGAACAGCAGGTGTTTTGATTCTGTTTACATTGTGTTATAGTTCAGCACTGGGGGAGTCAAGCGTCCTGCCATCTGGATCGATACAGGTATCCACTCCAGGGAATGGGTGTCTCAGGCTACCGGAGTGTGGACAGCCAACAAGGTACAACATATCAACGAGTTTGACTGATAGATTGAGGGATTTAATTTAAATGTGTTAGATTTCATGCAGAGGCTGTAAAAATAGACTGCCAGAAGAAAAAGATGTCAGTGATGCATTTAAAATAAGTAACATTACTATAAATATCGCTGAAATGACTGATTAACAGTAATTCACTTTTTTTTAACAATTGATTAATAATTTTTGTAAATTTCCAAGCAAAATTTGCAAAATTCTTAAATGTGCTTTTCTTGGTCATATTCATTGTAAATAAACCATCTTTGGGTTTTTAATTGTTAGTCGGACAAAACAAGAAATCCAAAGACAATAATCAATATCTACATTTTCCCCACAAAAGATGCACACTGTTTAATGATACATCTGATTTTCTTGTTTCTAGGTTAATAATGTGTTAAATGGATTTCTTCTTTTATAGTAAATAACCTTTTACCTGTTTTCTACATTGTTAACTCTGGATAAAACTGTCTGTTATTTTTTTGAGAATGTAATTTTTTAAATAAAAGCGTTGTGTTGCTTAGATTGCCACTGATTATGGTACAGACGACTCCCTGACCTCCCTTCTGAACACCATGGACATTTACATGCTGCTCCTGGCCAACCCTGACGGCTACACTTACACCCACTCCAATGTATGTTACTATCATTCAATGGACACATTTTGGACTCGTTAAACCTGCTACATCGTTGCTCTTATTTTCTTGTTTTTTGCATGTTATGTTTACCAAAACACATTATTTTGATGTACATATTTGAGAGGGAAAACATGGCTGATATAAACCAGTTTACAGTTTAGATCTTAAGAAAAAAACATGACAACCCATACTTGCAGTTATGTGCTTGACTGACTTGAAACTGTGTGATGCACAGGACCGTATGTGGCGTAAGACCCGCTCCAAGAACTCAGGCTCCATGTGCATTGGAGTTGATCCCAACAGGAACTGGGATGCGGGCTTTGGTGGTCAGTATAGAAAAAGACAGTTAATGCTTCTAATGTAATTTGTGTTGTATAACTTTGTTATTGTACTAGATTTTGTACTGGGGGACTTTGTCTGAAAACATATGCATTTTGTAGACACCCATCTAGAAATTACCTGCCACATTGATTGAAGTAAAGAACATTTTCTAAAATGTTCAAATATAAACCCCTCAGTTTTACACAATATTTGGTCTTTCTCAAACAGCTTTTCTGTTTCAACAGTATTACTAAAATTAGAAAAAAATTTCCAGTGTTAAAAATACTTTCAGCAGATTAACATTGTGGTTTTCCAGATGAAGGTGAAACAAAATGTTGGAAACAGCATGTGAATATACAGTCAATATACACAGTTTATTAAGTACAGTTAATGCAGTCTAATACAACAGCTCCACAATAATGCTTCTGGGGAGTGTTTTTCAATATTTTGACCACCCCATGACCAGAAAAGAGTAGATAGAAATATTAGAACACTGCTCAATATACTGTAAGCGCTGTGCAATTGAACAGCACCATAAACTACAGACTCCTACATAACCTAAAATCATTTTCATTCATTAAAAATTTAAAATGCTTTAGTTTTACCCAATAAACTGACAGCTGAGTGTCTGCATGCGATCATGTATGTCATGGTGTCATGATGTCTACTGTAACTTACAACATGTTTAAAGTTGCAATATGTAATACTGGGCAGAGTCATCTCCCCCGCCCCTTCCTCCCAGATTTGAAGTTCACAGAGATTGCCAGGCTGAGGCTGCAGCATCAACAACAATGTTGCTAGACACTTGTCTCACATAGGACATTACTTCACAGCACAGCGAGTTAAGTAGCTAACGTTAGCTGATTGTTATATTGACAGTCATAAAAGCCTGTGATTGCGCAGAGCTCTGTACCCAACTGACAGACACACTTCCTCGGCCTAGCTCAGCTACGATAGGAACCGCTTAAAATAACATTACCTTGCCGTCCTCTCCACCCGACTGAACACACTTTATTGGCTTAGAATTACGGCAACAATCGCTAAACACACTGCAAACTCATGGTCGTCACGATTTTCAGCCCCCTGTCCTGGCTTAAAATAATGCACCATTTTTGGCTACAGCCACTGAACAGGCTACACATTATAAAAAGCCATGGCCCGCGTGCCTGGTCCTCCGGTAACGTTAGCAGTTAGCATGGCGGCGTTAGCCAGGACCAGTCGGGATCACTTTACTTGCTGTGTCTCAGTTGTTTGCTGCTATATATTGCTATATAATTCAACATGAGCACACAAATGTTGAATGTCATAAAATGCCTGTCGCTTGTAACCGTGATAAATTAGCCTGAAGCTAATACTTACCTGTTCATGCGGAAATTAGCCAACTCGGTGTCCTTTTTGGCTCTAAGCTGTGTCTATCTTTCAAATACATCTCCAATATTTACCCGGGGTTTGTTACGTCTCTGGTCACGCAACTGTTAGAAACATGACGTTTTTTTTTTAGGTCGGGTAGAATCTATCTCCATTGATCCTGGTTGTGTGTTTGCTGCTTTCATGGCTGTACTAACTCTACAGCTGTAGTGCGCTGGGTTTCGTTTTTACAGGTTTATCTGGTAACCCTAGCTGTGAAACTGGGTAATTGATAACAACACAGGGCAAAACACAAACAGAAATTTTGTCACAGAATGTAAATTTCAAAAGGAGAAAATATTGGCATTAGCATTGTTGTCAGAAAAGATAATATTTCAACTTGTCATTGGGGTCATTACTTTTAACTTTACATAGTTACATCATTTTTGGATTTAAATATTATTAAATTAATATTAAATAAGTAAATATTGGACCTTAAAATTTTGTTTTCTCCCTCCAGGCCCTGGTGCCAGTAATAACCCCTGTTCTGAGTCCTACCACGGCCCCTCAGCTCACTCTGAGATTGAGGTAAAGAACATGGTTAACCTGATAAAGAGTCACGGAAACTTCAAGTCCTTCATCTCCGTCCACGCCTACTCCCAGCTGCTCATGTACCCCTATGGCTACACCTGCAACAGTGTGCCCGATCAGCCTGAGTTGGTAAGGAAGGAGAAACATACAGTGTGTAAATTGTGAGGAGGCACATTGCGAATTAAATGAAACAGTAGTTCTCACACAGAAGAGTTGCAAAACAGAGAGGCAGCTAAATTGTCACCTTATAAATGTGTGCTCTCAGGAAGACAAGAGACTCAGCTATTATTACCTGATTTTTTTTAAAAAAGAGTTTACTTTAATGATTAAAAAAAAAAAGCAATATCCTGCCTTTTGACTGCAGACTACTTTAGCTGTACAATTTGGGGTTCTAATTTCTTATCTAATTTAAGTTTTATTGCTACAAATTCAAATTATTTGCTCCAGGATTGACAAATTGACCATTTATAAACTCATCACTACTATACCAAATGATCTCCCTTTACTCAGCAAGTTTTTGTGCATATTAACGCTGAGAAACGGTAACAAAGCCCTCTGAGACTTTGAAAAGACAATTTGTGGGGTTGGGCTATATAGATAAATGTTCACCACCCTTTCTATTTTTTCCGGGTATTTTAGGAGTAAACTCTAAAAAACACTGCTCTATGGCCTTTTTTTCCTGCATGTCCCCTTCTGTTTTTGTTCCCTATACAGGACTCTGTTGGCAAAGCAGCAGTGCAGAAACTCACTTCCCTGTATGGTACCATATACAAGGTTGGAAGCATCTGCAAAATCATCTGTGAGTAACATTTTTCCCTTTATGTCCAAATTTAAAATTACCTCAAAGTTAAGCAGATGACAAGCTGCTGAAATTTGTAGTTGTAATTATGATAAATAATAATGACGTGATACGGCTTACTTACCTTTAGTTAGTAAATGTAGTGGGTACAATAAATAAATAAACTTTACAAACGAATTATTAATTGCAATTCCTCTAAAATATTTGATTAGTACTACTCATATAGATAATAGTACTGATACTAGCTAGTACTGATATTTTAGAGAATAGTGGCTTGTTCTTAACGTATACTTGGGCCAATAAGTAACAAGAATTTGAAAGGACAAATGTACCAAAGACATGTTTATGGTAACTTACAAAACAGTGTCACCATTACATACACTACGTTGTTCACTAGAGAGCACTGACAAGTTCATTTTCCAACTATAAAATGTTCAACGGCAATATATTTTTTATCATATTTCTTTGAAAAGTTCAAGCAATCAATAGCAAAATTATTTAATTTCATTTGATGTATTCATGTAAAACATTGAATACAAGTTGATATATTGTCATTGGATTATGAAAATGTTATCATGTCAAAAAGACTCAAAAATCCCTGGTTAGTAGAGCTGCCACCATCATGTCATCAGCTCACCTCTTCCTCTCAGATCCAGCCAGCGGTGGCAGCATTGACTGGTCTTACAACTTGGGCATCAAGTACTCCTTTGCTTTTGAGCTGAGAGACACTGGTCGCTATGGTTTCATCCTGCCAGCCAATCAGATCATCCCCACGGCCACAGAGACCTGGCTGGCTCTGAAACACATCATGGAGTACGTCCGTGATCATCCTTATTGATCGCTACAACCTGTGGAATGAGGATGAACTTGAAAATCAATTGACACAGAATACATTTCTCATATTTCTTTGCTGATGTATGACATGTGATTGACCAATTGACTAATAAAGTCATGAACATTTTATTTGTGTTTCCATCACTTCCTTTCATCTTTTGTGTTAAATTGTTATACACATAAGGTCAAACTGTGTGTGAAGGGATTTTGTACTTGAGACTTGACTTGATAATGTAGAGAAATACCAACTTGACTTGGGTTGTAATTACTTGAGACCTTTTTTTGATTTCTAACTTATTACTATATTTAAATGAAATTATGTCTGTACGTTATTAGCTGTGGTGGAAGAAGTACTCTGATCTTTTATTTAAGTAAAAGTGTAATAGCACAGTGTAAAAATACTCTGTTACAGGTATTTTAGTCTTGCATTCAACATTTAACTTAAAAGTAATAAAAGTACATATATATAATAAATAAATAAAATTAGTTTGAGAAACTAAATAATTATTTTGACATATTAAAGTGACAATATACTTATACCTAACTTGTAATGTGTGCAATGTTCCATCTGATGATCATAAATGACCTGCAACAGCAAACTATACTAACTGTAAAAAGAATGCTTTTTTTAAAAATTGTTTTTATTAATGCCTCGGCCCGGGTCCAATTTTGCTCGCAGAGTAACAAAATGATTTATGGCAGGTAGACGGCGATATAGAGCACACATTCAGAAGGGTCACAGATTTCGGCTGAACACTGGAAGAGCTTGTGTTAGTGAGTATGCAGGTAAATGTTAGCAGGAGATGTCTTTATGTAGGCCTAAATGTATTTTAATTTCATTTTAAAAGTTATGGCTGATACTGGGGCAGGGCCATCACAGAAAAGAAGGAAATTAAATGAAGAACAACTAAAAGCTAAAAGGGAAAGTGAAAATCCGAGTCACTCTTGGTCGGGCTTTAAACAGATGGAGACAATTACGTCCCTGAATTGGCCCTCAGATATGTAATATGTCTATTTCATTCATAAAATAATTTTAGATTTTGCAATGTGGTTGGTCAGTAGCCTAGGTTAAATTACATCCCCCTTCAATTTAGCGCAGGCGTGTTTTCTTTTAATCCATGTTTGTGTTAGCCTACTATTTTCTTTTCACTTGTCCCCATTTACCTGTGTGAAGCGTCCTTGAGTTTCATGAAATGCATTACATTAATCTAAGTTATTTCATTGGTTGCTACAACAATCTCTTACTGCTTTGGCTTGGGACACAGTGACAGTGATACCCAGTTTAGCTCATGATACATCCAAAGTAAGCTAAGTTACAGTAGGCCTATTCAACACTTGAAATGCAATGATGCATCTGAAACTTACTCTTATTGTAAATTAATTATCTGTCCGAGTAAAACATTAATTGCAACTATATGACCTCCCCGTAGCCCTAACTCCTAGACCTTTACGACAGCAAGTGTGGTAAAAACCCTACTGCTTCTGTCCAAAGGGGCCACTAAAATCAACACAAACTGAAAGTTACATATAGTGACTTTAAGTCATTATTTTGAGAAGGTTTCTTATAGTTTCAGATACTAACTCATTTTTGAGAAAGTTTATCAGTATTTTGAGAAACTAAGTAATTATTTGAAAAAAAGAAATCTCATCCTGAGATACTAAGTCATTATTTTGAGGAATTTTATAATTATTTTTGAGATATTTGAGATATAAGAAGGTTTCTTATTATTTTGAGATATCCTACTATTTTTATAGAGATACTAACTTTCTCATTATTTTAAGATACAAATTCTTATTTTGAGATACTAACTCATAATGACTTAGAGGATCTTTTTTCATCACATTGGCGGAAATGGGCTTCCATACTAACTGCATGACGAAATGCAAAAGAATTCAAGTGAAATATGTTATGTGTTAAGGGTGGAAAGCAAGTTCTGGTTCCCGCGATTCCCGCCTCTCACTACCCCACGGCTTTGAATAAGTAGCGATAACTCTGACAAATCAGCGGCTCAATTCACAGCAGAAAAGTGAGATTAAAATGGGCTACTTAAAACAAATTGATATTGAAAACTTCAAGTCATGGCGAGGGAAGAGAGTCATCGGTCCGTTCATGCGATTTAATTGTATAATTGGCACAAACGGCTCTGGTAAGTGAACTTTTTACAGTCAATGCTAGCTAGCTCTCTAGAGCCAAGGTTAGCTGCCCATGCTACTAGCTAGCTAGCTTTAGCATTTAAATTAATATCAATTAGCTAATTTAACAATCTAGTTACTGAACTGTGCCCGTTCTCGGTCAAAGTTTTACATAGCCCTTTTTTAAAGAAAATTATAAATTTATACATTCCTAAATATAACGTCAGTTAATTAAAAACTAGGGCATCAATGTTTGTCTAAAAAATAGCTATATGTTTTAGGGAATGACAACATTATGTTTGTTAAATTGAACTGTTAGCATAGAAAACTAGCTAGCTAAGCTATAACAGTTAAATGTTAAATGCAACGAATAAAATATTTAGCTAGTTATTCAGAGATATCCTCAAGATGTAAAATCACACCAGGCAAGTCCAACGTGATGGACGCCCTGAGCTTTGCAATGGGGGAGCGGGCTGCCTCTCTTCGGGTTAAGCACCTTAAGGACCTGGTACATGGAGCTCACATCGGGCGGCCGGTGCTCGACACCGCCCGCGTGGCGATGCGATACTGCGACGACGACGACCAGGAGACCGTCTTCTGTAGGAGCATCATAGGTACGTTTAATAATTTTAGCTTACGAGTCTCTATATATTAATCAGGTTTTGTAGTTAAATGTTAAAGGAGCCTTGGTGTTTCAAAACAGAACAGACTAAGAGAAATACAAAATCAAGAAAAGCTTTCTATAGGTTACGCTTGTATAGGTTAACTAATTATAATAACTAACCTAAATGACACAGGTGCTTGCTTCTCTTTGCAGTGGTCTATTTGGTATTTTTAGGTTCATGAAGAGATGTTTGCAAGTCCCAGAGACCTGGAAAGAATAAGAATATAAAAATGTTATTTAGATTAAAGAGCTCCACATTTCAATTGTTTTATAAAAAGGTTTCTGTTGTACTTGACATAAAAATTATTTTAAAGAGTTGCAAGTATCAAGTTGAAACAAGTACAGTAACACATTCTCAATGTTTTGAGATATCATAACTGCTATTCATTGTATTTTTTAGGTGAATCCTCTGAGTATCGCATCAACGGTGTACATGTCTCTCTTGCTAAATACATGGAGGAGCTGGAGAAGGTCGGCATTGTGACCAAAGCTCGAAACTGTCTGGTTTTCCAGGTAAACACTGTCATAAACATATAGATAGTAAGATCAGAAGTGTCTGTATCTATTATATTTTTGTATTTCTGCCGAGGGGGGACTGAAGCTGAAAATATTTAAAGTGCTGTGACTCAGTATGTAATACAAAAAAACACACCAGATATGGGCACTAAAACATACAATTTTGTTTCAAAATTCAAGACAGCACGACACAAATACAACATGGCAATATAATGGCTGGTAGTAATAATGCCTTACAAACAATTTGTTATTCATTATGCGCCTCATCAGGGTGCGGTGGAGTCCATAGCTCTGAAAGACCCAAAGGAGAGGACCAAGATGTTTGAGTGCATCAGTCAGTCAAAAGAGTATGCTGCAGAGTATGATCAGAAGAAGCAGGCCCTTCTCAAGGCCAAAGAGGACACACAGTTTCACTTCAACAAGAAGAAATCTGCTACTGTTGAGAAAAAACAGGTGTCCCAGGAAAAAATAGAGGTAAATTCACACAAAATTATGAATGTAATCTTTCTTTACATCCAGCATCTGTGATTTGTTCCCTGTGGTCACACACACACACACACACACACACACACACTTGCAGTTATTTTTCCTGCCAGCTACATTCCTAACCACTCACAGTCAAATGTCTGGCTGAGATCAGGTGGCTGGTTTTTTTGTTGCTGAGGAATCTGGAGAACACAATGCTACTACAGTACTATCACTTATGCCTCTGTTGCTGCTTTCAGAATGAAGGGCTTTAACTGTCTCCCTCGAAAACATAAAAGCAACAACAACAAAAAGGACATCCACAAACAGAAAAACTTATTTTTTTCAGTTTGGTCTGTCATATACTAATTAGACTTACTGTTAGACATGCTAGAGCACACAAAAGTGACAAAAGTAGTTGTATATCCTCCATGAAGTGTATGTGATTGTCAGATTGTCAGTTTTTAAAGGCTACAAAAATAGCTGGACCAGCCCACCGCCCGAGGAGGCTGTTGGACCATCAAATAAGCATTTTGGTTGATGCATACTAAGACTTTAACTGCTCTTGGATTGGATTTTGAGCTCAATGAGCCAAACCACAATTTTCCTTTGTACAGTGCTGCCTGCATTGTGATAAAATGCTGGGGAAATTTGGACTGCACCCTGTTGAAATTGTGATGCAATGTGACTGTAACGTAGAACATTATAATAGATATTGAAATACCCCTGTCGTGAATTGATGGCTGTATTTCTCAGGCTAGTATTGTAAAATACCACTATAATGGTCATAAGTAGCACGTAATGCATATTTACCCCTTTATGAACCTCATGTTATGCCAGAGATTAGCTAAGGCCACAACATCGTAGATTATCCAGTTTTGTAATACTCTGGAAATCCACCTGAATTTTTTTTGATATTCTGCTCTTTTGGTTTATTTGAATTTTCTTCCTCTAATGGGGTTTAATGCTGGCCTTCATTCTGGGGTGAGGCTCGTGCTGTCTCTGTTGGTAGGGCTGGGCAATATGTCAATATACAGTAAATCGTTATCGCGATATGAGACTAGATATCGTCTTAAATTTTGGATATGGTAATATGACATAAGTGTTTTTACAGGCTGATTTTACAGGCTGCATTACAGTAAAGTTATGTAATTTTCTGAACTTACTGTTGTGTGTGTGTGTGCTCACAGGAATTGACTGTCCAGCATTAACTGGACTGTAGTTTAGGTGCCTTAGTTTCTCTGCAGCTTTCCTGTCCATCGATTAAGTGGTCCCACCACCTCCCACTTTTCCAGGCGCAGAAGTACCAGGCGCTGTTGGACAAACTTCACCAGAACCGCCTGCAGCTAAGCCTGGCTGAGCTCTACCATAATGAGAAGGGCATCAACGCTATCAGCAACACCCTGAGGGAGAAACAGCAGGCTGCAGCTGCTAAGAACAATAAACTGGTGAACGCTGAGCAAACGGTCAAAACCTACAAGAAAGAACATGGACGTTTCAGCAGAGAGCAGCAGCACATAGAGAAAGAGATCCGTGTGTGTGTGTGTGTGTGTGTGTGTGTGTGTGTGTGTGTGTGTGTGTGTGTGTGTGTGTGTGTGTGTGTGTGATTTGAAAATTATAACTGGTAAAAAAAATATAAACCGGTGTCAGAAAATACCAGAAGTTAAACGTATGGATATATTTATTATTATATTTATTATATATATTGGTCCTTTATAACCTGTTTTGTTTCTCCATGTAGGGATATTTAAAAGGCAAGCCTCCCATCATAGCATCTGTTAAGCTCTAATGGAAATGGCACATAATGTAAATAAGTTTGCGGTCTGTGCCATTAGCTAGGAATAACTTATGTCTCCTCTCACTCAGTGCCCAGGAGCATATCCTGTCCCAGTGTCGATCCCAGTACATCAAAGCCAAGGTAAACACCTCCCATCACATGAAGAAGGCTGAGGAGGTTTGTGATGCCCTGAGAAAGAGTCAGAAGCTGATAGCTAGTAAAGAGTGGGAGCTAACAGAGGGGCGGCAGGAGATTTCTGAACTGGAGAAGACCTGGAAGAACTATGAGAAGCAGATACAGGAAAAGGGGGCCTCCCTGGGGAGAGACGTCGAGCTGGATGAGGATCAGGTGAGTGTGTGTCAAACAATGGCAACTCCTTTCCTGTATAATCGAAATAGAAGTCAGTTAACATTATGTAAAATATAGTCGCTGGGAGGTTGGAGGCCAGGGTTATATTGTTTTTGTATTGTGCAGCACATATTCTAAACATACTAATGAACCCATTGGACAGTATGTGAAGGTTTACAATAGGTTACTCACATACACTTCCTACAATACATACATTTTACCCAACTAAACATGTTTGGCGGCTGTTTTTGGTGGCAACAGACACATAATGAGTTACAACATTCAACTCTGTGGCAGAGGTGCACTGATAGGTCACATTTTTAGGCAACACATTGGTTCACATTATTCAGTCCTAATATATATTAGAGATTTGGTTTAGTTTTTCTTATCCATGTAACTATATACTGTACTTATATTAAATATAAACTTTAATTTCCACTTCATAGATCTAATTGAATCACCCATGCTTATCTTGCAACTGAATATGTATTTACTAGAGCTGTAACGATATGCAATATAAAACCAAAATCATGACACTCAGATCCACAAACCTGTGTGAGAAGGCAGGTTATAGACGAGCATGAGCATTAACTACTTGTCAACCAGCACCTTTACAGTAGGCACCAAAGTTAATGAACCACTGAAACGATTCTGGAAACGATGCAAAAATTGTGATAAGAACCGAATTGTGGGTTTGGTGTATCGTTACAGTGCTAGTATTTACAATAGCAAAAATTGTAATATATTTGTGGATCGCTCATGAATCAGACATTATAATTCATTGTTTATCCTGTATTTTAATAAATAACACATTTTTCATAAGGGACAAAAAAAAACTGACATTGTCATACAGTAACACCCTCAGCAAGTTTTTTGCATTTCTGCCACAGTTAGAGCATTACAAAGAGCTGAAGGAACTGGCCCGAAAGCAAGGGGCTGTCCTCAACCAGCAGGCAGAGAAACTGTACTGGCAGGTGAAAGCTGACTACGAGAAGATGGCTTTCGACCAGCGCTGTAAAAAGGAAGTGGAGGTAGTTATTGGCACATTTGTGCTGCCACCACATATCTTTGAAGTTAATGTTTATGGATTAACGGTTGCTGAAAAACACATGCATCCAATATGTTTTGCGCTGCTTAATCTGATTAATTATATCCTTAAACATGAAATAATTTAAAAACATTTGGCAACTTTGTTGTGACATTTACATATCATCACCTTTTAAGTTGATATGACATCCTTGTTAGCAAGCAATTGTGTTTTTACACATCCAGCAGTTAAAGAGCAACATTATCAATCATTTTGAGGTATGTCTCTGTCCACCTGATAAATATAAGTCCAATATTTACTTATTTAGCTATGTTTTGGTCTACCAACTTCTTTGTGGCTCTTAAGCTGCTAAATGCTCCATTATATTTATCAGCTAGTCACTAACCTTTTATGTCTGCTGTTTGGTGCTGAGTTGGTAGTGTACAATGCTCTTTAAAGACTTTTCACTAAAATCAGTTGCTGCTGCGGCAGTGTAGGCGAACTAAAATTAAAATGTAAAATTATAGGCACTTTAATTGTACAACTCTTGGAACATCATCTGTTGTAGGTTGCCATCAGGAACAACCAGACTCAGCTGGAAGATTTGACACACAGAGCAGAGAAGCTAGAGGAGTACACCACCTCCTGCAAGTATGTCATGTGCACACCGTACACCACAAAGCCTGTCTGTCCCTGACAGTCAGGGAGGTGTTGAATACACTCCATGGTTATTTATTAGTGATATACTGATATACTTTAAAATCAGGATGCAACATCACAGATGAAACTGAGAATACTTTATAGAGGTAATGCATTTTTCAGGTTGTCCCTTGAAGAATACCTTCAGCGAGAGGAAAACCTGAGTGCAGAGTTGCAGCGAGGCCGCCAGCGAAGCGAGGAGGTGAACCAGGAGCTGGGCCAGGTGCTAGAGGAGCTGGGGAACGCTCGTCTGGATAGTCAGGAAAGCAGAAGGCAGCTGCAGCGTAAAGAGCTGCTCGAGAGGCTCCGCAGACTTTACCCTGACACTGTGGTAAGATATAGAGTGGCATTAGAGTAGGGAACAGGAGACTGAAGACATGTTTATTTTTTATTTTTCTTTTGTCTTAGCAACTAATCTCACTTGGCAATTATCAACCTACTGCGCTGAAAAGAAATTTAATATTTGGTTATTTGTCATTTAGAACTTAATTTATGTCTCTTGTCTTTCTTAATACTTACTGAGGGCTATTTGTAATGCTACTCATTATGGCTGGCTGTATCTTTAGAGAGAAATGTGTTATTTATTTTAGAAGGCGAAACCTTGTGAACCAGATAATTATTTGTAAATATGAAACTATTCTGACTAGAGGCATGACAAGATCTTGTGAGATTAAAACGTTATTATATTTCTTGTCGAGGTTAAAAGTTGTTTCGCGGTATCAGTACAAAAGTGCAGAATTACGTCGGTACTACCGAGGACCAATGCATAAATCAATCGGTGCATAAACAGTGAATACATACTTCTCTGTCCTCTCTACATCTTTCACAGAGAGCGGGGCTCAGCTCCGACACACACACACACACACACACACACACACACACACACACACACAGCTGCAGTTTGGACAGAGCAAAAGTTACATTCTGTCTGCAATTTGTTAAAGTCAAAGTAAGACACGGAAATATCGGAAAGCGGACACAAGTGTGGTTACACTTTTCCAAACTTCACGCAGACACCGAGTGCTGCAGTATAATATAATGGAAAGAATACGTGCAGTCATCGTACAATTAATGTTACACTTTTAAGACAGACAGGTGTTCTCTATTGCTCTGATAACTGACTGACAGGCACAATACAAAAGCGTTCATATTCTCTGGTGACCGACTGACAGGCTGAGATTGTAGGGCAAGCCAAGGTAACTTCCTTTCTATAGCACCCTTTATTAATGTGGTTTACATAAAACATTAAAGAGTAATTAAAAACGTCATAGTGCTGTGCAAGAAATTTATAATTATTTGATTTAATAGGTTGTAGAGACGCATTTGGGAGAAGAGAGGGGCACCGCAGTTATTAGGTCTGGAAAGGTTCGTTGTACATGAGAGAAGCCATTTGAGTTTGTGGCAAAATCTTTCACAGTGCTCATTTTTAATTTTTTGACTTTTGATTGAATAAAACACATTTTCCAGTGATATTTCATCATTTAAGTTTCCTTTAAAATAGTGTCAAAATCTCTTCTAGTCTCGTTTTTGTGAACCCAATCTTGTGAGCTGAATGTCTCGTCACCCCTAATTCTGACCCATTTTTCTTTCCTGTCCCAGTTTGGTCGTCTTTCTGACTTGTGCAGCCCCATCCATAAAAAGTACCAGCTGGCTGTCATCAAGGTGTTTGGGCGCTACATGAACGCCATTGTAGTGGCCTCAGAGAAAGTGGCCCGTGACTGTATCAATTTCATCAAGCAGGAGCGAGCCGAACCTGAGACCTTCCTGCCCATTGACTACTTGGAAGTAAGTACTTTATTTGGATGGTTGAAAATGCTAAATAGTAAAGAAGAGGAGTTGTCAGTATATGTGAGTATGCAGAATTGTATTTTTTGCCAATCACAGTAGCACACACACGCATATGTAGTGTCAGTGATAACCATCATTACTGTATGACCAGGTAAGTCCTCTAAATGAGCGACTGAGGGAGGTGCCCGGTGCCAAGATGGTGGTCGATGTTGTACAGTTTAACACTGCCTCAGGTGCCGGCCAGCTGAGGAAAGTGGTGCAGTTTGTCTGTGGCAATGCCTTGGTGTGTGAGACCATCAAAGAAGCAAGGAGTGTGGCCTTTGACAGGCAGGAGCGCCATAAGGTAGGCCTGGCTCTCGGCCACAGACAGGGGACTTAGGTTCAGTTCAATCCAATAAGTACAACAATAACACATTGCATTTAGTTTGGTTCTGTCATACTGCTGCATTGCAGTTTTCTTTTCATCTTATGCTGACCTTACACCAAATGATTTCACTGTTGCAGACTATTTTCCAATATCAGAATGAAATTATTTGAGTCTAGTTAGAGTTGGGGCTTGCTGCCGTTGTCTCAGTCGTTTGGTGTAAGGTGGTTACCACTGCCTACACTCTTGAACTTGCTTTCTGACTGACATGTTCCCCTTTACTGCCAGCAGACATGCAATCATATGTGTTTTCTCTAGGCGGTATCTCTGGACGGGACGCTGTTTTCAACGTCAGGGATAGTCTCTGGAGGCTCCAGTTACCTTCGGACCAAAGCCCGTTGCTGGGATGAGAAGGACATGATGCAGCTGAAGGAACGCAAGGACCAGCTGACAGCAGAGATGCGCGTGAGTCAACACATAAAATGTTTCATATAATGTTAACTTCAGGGCCTTGACCAAGCCAATCTTGACCAGAGTTTTTTAAGTCTTAAATTAATTAAGTTATTTTCCTGCCCTGTTTACACATAATTTAAAAAAGCTGCAATCGTTTTGTTGTTTGTGCTTTTGCCATAAATGATGTCCTGTCATACACATACTGTGTATTAATTGCTGAATATTTTGTCAATAACGAGACACACAAATGGGCTGAAACTTATATTTATTAGTGCATAATTAATTTTTTTGTCCTGTGACAGGATTTGATTAAGCTGAGGCGGAGGGACTCAGACCTGAAACAGATCATTGCTGAGGCTCAGGGTCTTCAAACCCGCCTCAAATACTCCAAAACTGACCTGGAAAACCTTCGGAAGAAAGCCATTCCTAAATACCAAGCGGTAGGGCCACAGAAAGTCTTTGTTTTGACTTTGTCAAATTTAATATCATAATATAGTTGTGTTCTTTGACATGGCTCTATAGTATGTGTACATGTAAATCAGAGCTCCTGGTGAATTGCTTTCACTTGAAATCCCAAAGCATAATAGATTTACAAGGATATAGGATACAGGAAGCAGAGACAAAGTATCACAGTACTTACTCTGTCTTGTCATCTGCTGATTTTTTTTCAGGATATTTGTCGTATGGAGAGTGAATTTACAAACTTGGACTCTCAGATCCAGATGCAGCAGGAGAGTGTGGAGGCAAAGGATGCAGAGATGAGAATAATCAGAGACCAGATCAACCAGGTAACGCTGTCTGAGCACTGTCTTCAACCTATTGTGTGCCATTTTTTATACCATAAGGTGGCGATTTTGTTTATTTTTTGAGTCAGAACCACTGGCCAAATTTCAAGTCCTAAATAAAGTATTTCACCCGAAACAACTAAAACTATCAGCTCAATGTCGATATTGTCTCATGTACTATTTTTGTCATCCTATAATTATACTATGTTGGTTTAGTTAGTACACACAACAGCTATTGAATGGCTGTCGGTCCTGGGAGAGGAATACCTCTGCTGTTCCTGCGGTTTCTTCTGTTTTCCCTGTTAGTGTTTTTTGCAATCGACTTGGCTAAACAGTGAATATGCTCTGTGTATTCAGATGGAGGACTTGGTGTTTTCTGACTTCTGTGCTGAGATTGGTGTGGACAACATCAGAGAGTACGAGCAGGAGCACCTAAAACAGCAGACAGAGCTTGACAAGAAGCGGTACGGCAACCACACAGTAGGATCTTCAGCAACAAATGTGCTAAACTTAACCAGCTAAAACGGTGCTGATACACTGAATGAGAGGAACATGATGTGTGGACATATGTATGACTTTTGATCAAGAAAAATACAAGAAATATTTTTTTATTGGCTTTTTTTGATACAGTGACAGTTTACGCTAATGACCAACTGATCTGAGATCCACTTTTTATCTTATAAAATTCCTTGTAAGTTTATTGTTTTCTTTTTTATGTAATTCAGTTATACCTTTAACTATAATAATATAATGTAATTAAAATTGTTAAGCAAATTGTCACTGTAGGTTCCGAATAAATTTGTGTGTCATGTTAATTACATGACTTGTGTTGGTACTAAAATGATGGTATCTGTATGCATGACATGTTCTAAAGTGTTTTACAACATGAACACCTTGATTTGTCTCTCCTTTCAGGCTGGAGTTTGAGACTCAGTGCACTCGATTAAATGCACAGCTGGAGTACAAACAAGACCAACTGGCGCAGCAGAAGAAGAAGCTCCACAAAATGGAGGAAATCATTGACAAGGAAGACAGAACCATGGCTGAACAGAGGAAGGTAGTCATCCCAGGCATTCATTCTGTGTTATCATTGTTAAACTGCCTCCTGTAATAAGGATAAAAGATGTCCAGAATGACAGGTTTAGTTACTAACAAACATGGCAAATAATTATTACCCATTTAATTCTGGAAAGTATATTTCCTCCAAATTAGATTTTACATTCTTTTTTGGCCTGATGTTTTAGGATGAGGAGAAGATGCTGATGGCGGTGGAAGAGGGTCAGAGAAAGCTGCTGGAGCTAAAGAACCAGATGCTGTCCAAGAAGAGCCAGGTGGCCGCTGCCAAAGCTGAGTTGGACAAGAAAACCCAGAGCTTCCAAGAGATCAACAGGTAACGCTACCACCAATACCACATACTTTGTTGTTGTGCTATGATTACTGCCACCACTGCTGCTACCACATTGGTCCGAATATAAGACAACCCTAATTATAAGACGACCCCCTCCTTTTTTCATGACTAATTTTTGGAAAAATACTTTATTAATTTCTAATAAAGACACATTGAATAAAATAAGGTAGGCTGTTGTTTTTAACATTTTTTTAAAATAAAATAATATTTTCAATATATTTTTAGATGAAAGTGTCACATTTAAATTAACAGTAAATATTTCCAAGGCCTGTTTTTCAGTCACATAATCACACACTCCTGTCAATTTCTTGGAAGCAGCCGCTTTGAGGACCATGGTAAGATTGCGGTTTGCATATTTTAGACGGTGTAACATTTCCATGACAACGCCTCATTCTACTTCCAACGTCCAGGCTTTTCGTACCTGTAGATGGATCTATCCAAATATGAATGTGGGTAACGTTAGTGAAATTGAGATGCTTGCTAGTTATATTTCTAGGGATGAATCGACGAAAAGAAGTTTTATTTCTCTGAGTTACGCTCTCTTCAGTCACTCTCTGTCTCTTTCAACCATATAACGTTACCGTGCTTTTGGGTGCTCGTTGAAGCTCCGTCAAAAACTGCTTTTTCAACAAGCTTTTTCTAACATTAAAATAAAATGGATAATGGATCATCTTATTTCTATAGTTTATAGCTGACTTCTCTATTGGCTGTTGTAACAGGTGCTGTCCCTTACATTCCGCAAACAGCTGAATGTCTAGACCCCGATAATAAGACGACCCCACTTTTTCAGATTTGTCTCTAGGAGAAAAAAAATCTTATATTCGGACCAATACGGTACTTGCTGCTCCTGTCAATGCTGCAGCTGGTGTTGTAAAAGAGGGTTTGCTAGAAAAGGTGTCCAATTGCTTATTAGTTGTTAATAAACGTTTCAAAGATATAAACTGTGATGTAAATGTAAACAATAGGGTAACCCGAACAACATAAATCAAAACTATAACTTAAACATGCTATTAATGCCAAGACTTTGTAGAATCTTGCATCTGCAATGTGAATCATTTCTATTTTATTTTCTGTTATATTGGTGTTATTGTATGGTAGATATTTTTTTCTGGTATTTCATGAACTAACCATAAAAAAGTTTTTTAAAAATGACTAGATTTCTTATGACCAAAATGATGAAATCCAACAAGAAGACAACATTTTGGATGAGTATTTTTCCCCGTCTCTCTTTGTCTCAGAGAATTAGTGAAGCTTCAGCGGGAGGTTATGTCTGCAGAGACGGCCTTGGAGCAAAAACGCTTAGCCAGACACAACTTACTGTTGGCCTGCAAGATCCAGGGTCTGCCCATCACTCTGCTGTCAGGGAGCCTCGATGAAATCAGTGAGGTGCAGGTAAGACAGAGAGAAGTGACCATTCTTTGTCTCTTCTGAATTACCATTTCAATTCCAGACCTGCACTTTTTATTTTGGAAAAGTAATGGCTATCAAATTAAGCTCAGATGGTCATATTTTGAAAAAAGGGATAATGTGATAAAATGAGCTGTAGAAACCCTCACATTAGAGACTGAGAAACCCAACAGAGAAGAAACTAAATGTGAGTCATGAAAGTCATGAAACTACTTAAAGCACTTGTGGTGTCAGTCTTACTTGATGATTGATTGTTCTCTTCTGTACAGCTGGACACAGAATCCGAAAGTACTTCAGCCACCATGAGCATCTATGAGAGAGAGGCACAACTAGTCATCGACTACTCTGGCCTTGACGCAGAACTCAGAGTGAGACAGCAAGCCTAATCACAGTTTTTTTATTTATTTAATTTTTAATTGCTTTTATCCTTTTTATTTGCATTTTTTATTTGTCATTTTTTTCATAGTTTTTTATTTGTCTTCTCTCTTTTATATTTAGCATCTGTTGGCTTCATGTTTTTAATCACCAATTTTTTGTCTTGCCTTTGTTTGGCCCTACTGTTGCTTTTGCTTTGCTTTGTCTGTCAAAACACCTTGTAAACCCTGTGTTTAAAGTTATTAAATTATAAAGTTAATATTATTATTAATATGCTGAGAGTAGGCCTCTGGGAAAACCCAGGACTAGGTGGAGAGATTATATCTCTACACTGGCCTTGGAACAGCTCGGGATCCCCAAGTCAGAGCTGGTTAATGTGGCTTGGGAAAGAGACATTTTGCTGTCCCCTGCTGAAGCTAACTGGATAGATATTAATATTATTATTATTCATGTTATCATTGTTCAAATTTTTCCTTAGCGCTTTTCTGTTTATTCATATGACCTGAAATGTTTCACAAAGCCTTACTACATGCATTGAGTTTGTGTGTGTACAGAGTCTGCAGGCAGACGAGGAGGTGAAGGCCTACATTGAACGGCTGAAGGAGTCTGTGTCGTCCATTGAGGAAGTGCTGCATCGCACCACTACCCCCAACCTGAAAGCTTTGGAAAAAATAAGGGAGGTGAAGGAGAGGTTACAGGGAGTAACAGATGGTATCTATGAAGTTATTAATTTCAAAATGATTATTTGGTGAAAATATACCTACTGCAACAAAAAAAAATGTTTTACTAATCAAGACCACACAGTTTATATATTTAACATCCTGTTTACAATATATACTGAGTTGCAACATGATCATAAAGTCTCTGGATGGCTTTTTCAACTTTGTTTTCTGTCCTTCACTCAGCATTTGAAGCCAGCACCAGAGCAGCAAGAAAATGCAGTCAGAAGTTTGAGCAAGTCAAAGCCCGTCGCTTACAACTCTTCAACCAGTGCTTTGAACATGTGTCTGTCGTAATCGATCAGATCTATAAAAGAATATGCAGGAACAGCAGCGCCCAGGTGAAGGATCAAAACCTTAACCACAGAAACACCATCAAGTTTCTGTTTTTATTGTGTTTATCTGTATTGTGTTTACTAAACGTCAGCTAATTCTAAACCGTGTAAACTGTACATTTGCACTGGGCCTTGCAGAAGGTTTTACAAACAAGAACAACATGTTTTAAATGACAAGATCTTGCTTTATGTGCTCTAGGCCATTCTGAGTGCAGATAACCCTGACGAGCCGTACCTTGGTGGCATAAACTACAACTGCGTGGCACCGGGGAAACGCTTCATGTCCATGGACAATCTGTCTGGTGGAGAAAAGGCCATCGCTGCCCTCGCCCTGTTGTTTGCCATCCACAGGTAACACTGGGCTCACAATCAAACATGAAACAGGCTATATTACATTATATTCCAGTACATTACATCAATATGGGAAACTGGAAATTTGTGTTTAGTGAATAGCAGAGATAACCAACTTAGATCAACAAATAACTCAAGATACAATAAATTGCACATAAAAGGACCAGATAACAAGACTAAACGTTAATAATAAGTATTTAACGAGCGGTTGACATACAACCATCATATTTCCCAAAATCTTTGTTTGCTTGATATTAATTTAGCTGGATAATTATCCCCCACAGCTATGAAAATAAAAAATAAAAGGGAATTAGCACAGCTGTTGACACACCATGAAATATCTTTCAGAAACTACAATCTCTTCCTGGGGAAAAGAAAACAGTTGGCTTGGTGTACTTAACTTGTAATGACTGAGTTATTAAACTGATTAATGGACTTATAAAGTATA
This sequence comes from Percina caprodes, assembly GCA_013375575.1. Lineage (NCBI taxonomy): Eukaryota > Metazoa > Chordata > Actinopteri > Perciformes > Percidae > Percina > Percina caprodes. Next base: position 3,082,504 of record JABXJD010000001.1, read on the forward strand.
GGCTAAATAATATTGGAGAGCTGTTGATCCTCACATCATTAACTTTATGCGAAGAACTCTCTTCTAAGAGACACTTGACATCTCCCTGAATCCATCGTCACTGCTTCTTATTTTCTCTTATAATGAAACTATTTTTCCTTTGTAAATTAAAGATAGTTTCAACTCTTTTGAAAAAAAAATTCTTTCTGAAGCACTTTATGCCACATTATCAAATACTTGTTACATCTGTCTTTAATGGCGGTAGCTCTGACCATTGACCCATGTTGTTAGTTCATTGTGTCTGTGCTGTTTGGCACACTGGTGTCATGTCTCTCAGCTTCCGCCCTGCTCCCTTCTTCATCTTGGATGAGGTGGATGCAGCCCTGGACAACACTAACATTGGCAAGGTAAGAACCAGCAGTGTCCAGAGGTTACAATTAATACAATTATTAATATAATTACCGTATTGGTCCAACTATAAGACAGTTTTTTTCCTAGAAATACGTCTGAAAAAGTGGGGTTGTCTCATATTTGGGGTTTAGAATTTTTTATGTTAATACACCCACAACAACAGATGCGTGTTGCCCTCCTAACTGAAGCAAGTCACCGTCCCTCACAGCTAGTTAGTGCCAGGGCCTCAAACATGGAGAGACACAGCGAGGGTCTATTGGCATTTCAACAGCCAATAAAGAAGTCAGTTGGTAAAGTTAGCTATAAAGTATAGAAATTAAATTATTCATAATATATTTTATCTTAATGTTACAAACAGTTTGTCAAAATAGAGTTTTACACGGAGCCTCAACGACCACCCAAAAGCTTAATGTTATGTGGTCAAGCCAGATAAAGAGAGACTGAAGAGAGAGAGCCCAGTAATGTTAGAACAAAGCAGTGAATCAGAGAAATAAAACATGTAATTGGAGCAAACATCTCACCAACCTATCACTAACATTATCCACATTCATATTTAGACACAAATGATATATCCAACTACAAAAAAAGCCTAAAAGTCAGAAGTTAGAACGGAAGTACAACAAGGTGTTGTCATGGAGATGAAACATTGTCTAAACATGCAAACAGCCAGAGAAAATCTCTAATCTGTTGTAATCACAGCCATGTATGCTATTGTCTACTTGGGCATGGTTTAAACTGTATAGTTTTTGGATTTCCAGCAACATAGTTTGCAATTGAAACAGCACTAAGATTATAAAAAACAACCAGAGTAATGTCATTACTAAAGGTGCTCTAAGCGATGTCAACATTTTTGTCACATACAACAAACATCTCACTATCCGCAAGCTGCCTGTCCCCTGAACACACTGTAAAAAAGAAGCACAAAAAGGGAGGGAGAGGGGACAGGATGAGGGAGGGACGAGCTAGCCTAGTTTTGTTTTACAATACTTTGAACGTTAACACAAAGCGCTGTCACCAACATCACTTAGAGCACCTTTAAGTTTTTTATTTATTAAAAGGTGTATGTTTGTGTTCAACTGTACACCATTATATTGTTTTTATGGCTTATATTTGTGAACTACCTTGTGTGGATGTTCTGTTTGTATCTAGGTGACTAGTTTCATCCGAGAGGAATCCAGGGAGAACATGCAGATCATTGTTATCTCCCTGAAGGAGGAGTTTTTCTCCAAGGCCGATGCTTTGCTGGGAGTCTACTCAGATGTAAGAAATTTGGAGTTAGAGAAGAACTCTTTAATTTCTATGTTAAAATAAAACAGTCAGTCACTATGGTCTTCTCTTCTTCATAGTTTGATGAATGCATGTTCAGCTGCATTCTGTCCCTGGACCTGCGACCTTACCCTCTGGTTGAAGAAGACAATGGGAAACAGGCGGACAAGTAGAAAACGGGACCTGTGTAGCCTGGAATCACCTGCTGTAATGCTCCCTGCATGTACTGTATGTCTCTTGCATTTTTGTTCTTTGGCCATATGAGTGGTTCTCTGTTTTCATCTTTAGACTACATGAACAGTAAAGATAGTTATCTTAAACACCAAATGGTGATTTTTATGTTCCATTTTAAACTGTTTTACTGAATTGATTTTACTTAAAAGATAAGACGTTTTGGAACTGGTTCTGTTTATAGCTACTTACATATGAAAAATCTTGCAAATTTGGTCACTAATAAAAGCCACAAAGAGTCTTAAATACAGCAGTATTCTACGAATTGTAACATTTAAATGGTTAGATGGCAAATACAACAGCATGAAAAGAAAAATATTCATGTGTCTAAAATGTTATGGATCTCTTTTGTCTCTGTGATGTTTCATGTTAATTCCAAAGTGAAAAATATTGGCATATTACGCCTTTGTTTTTATACTTGTTCATTTTATTTAAAAGGGTGTTACTTTTGTCCTGTTCATTAAATCTACTGTTAAAAATGTATGTATTTCACTATCTATTTTTATGGCATTACATTTATCTGACAGCTTTAGTTACTTTACAAATTAAGATTATTGCACACAAAACATACAGTACAAAGAGCTTATAAAATTTGTCTTGTTTTAAATTAAACTACCCAACAGTTTATACAAGTACAGCTGAAACGATCAGTCAACAGAAATTAATAGGCAACTATTTTGATAATCGTCATTTTCATTCATACATTTTAAATGTTTTTTGTGGATTTGTGTTTCTTTAGATTTTTTTGCATTGAATACTTTTACTTGTGATCATTTAAGTATATTTTGCTGATAACATACTTAAATGCAGGAATTTTACGTGTAATGGAGTACTTTTACATTGTGGTGTTTTCTTTTTCTTTTTTATCACATTGGCGAAAATGGGCTTTCACAGCATACTTGCTCCACCACTGTGGGTAAAGTTAGAGGGTGACTGTCGGTACACGATCCGTCCTGCCTGCACGATCCGTTCTGCGCATGCGCATAAATACGTAGCTGAAAACCCTACACTATTGGTACCACGCATGCGTCGGAACACATGACGGCCAAGCGTCACAACGGACAGCTTTTTTTTTTCATTTTATTAACAAAGAACAATTATATCGCCAGCATGTACATATACAAACAGTCAATACCAGAGGTGCATATACAGAATATATATATATATATATATATATATATATATATATATAAGAAATTATATATTAGCATTTTTTGTTGGCTAGACTTTTGTAGTTCACAAGTGCTCAACATGTAATCTACACTTGTTAGTAGTTCAGATATATATATATATATATATATATATATATATATATATATATATATATATATATATATTTTTTTTTACCGGGCATAGGCGACATTATTATTAAGTGATCAACATGTAATCTACACTTGTTAGTAGTTCAGATATATATATATATATATATATATATATATTTTATATATATATTTATATATATATATTTTTTTATAAATATATTTAAATTAAGACTGGTCACTGATCCAAAACTGTGTACCGACATCTGTGTACCAGGCATAGGCGACATTATTATTAAGTTATTAAGTGATCAACATGTAATCTGGGGATTTTTTGTTTTTAATTATCGTTTACGCCAGGCTATGAATTACGAGGTGTTTACGTGGTGGCCAATCCAAAAATATAAAGGAGTTGTTGTATGAAGGAGTTGTTACATTAACATACACCCTTTTGATTGGAATTATTTTTGACCGAGGAATCAAAGCATTTAAAAAAAACATTTGCAAGACAAATATTTGTCTTGCAAATGTTTTAAATATTCCAGCAGCACATTAACAAGCCTCAAATCATGTTTTATTTTATTGTTACATTAACATACACTCATTTGAAATCAGCCAAAGTCCGCATTTTTACGCTGGGGGCAATTTCTTTTGCTGCATAAATTGCAGATTTCCATGCAAAATAATGCAGTGCTTGCATGATTTCATAACCCCCTGATTTTTGTTGCAAAAAGTCACAAATATCTTAGCCCCCTTATATTTTTGGATTGGCCACCACGTAAACACCTCGTAATTCATAGCCTGGCGTAAACGATAATTAAAAAAAACAAACAAACAGATTACATGTTGATCACAGAATGTCGCCTATGCCCGGTAAAAAAAATTAAAATAATATATATATATATATATATATATATATATATATATATATATATATATATATATATATATATATATATATATATATGAACTACTAACAAGTGTAGATTACATGTTGAGACAAAAAGTCTAGCATACAAAAAATGCTAATATATAATTTTTTATATATATATAAAAATATATATTCTGTATATGCACCTCTGGTATTGACTGTTTGTATATGTACATACTGGCGATATAATTGTTCTTTGTTAATAAAATGAAAAAAAAAAAAAAAAAGCTGTCCGTTGTGATGCTTGGCCGTCATGTGTTCCGACGCATGCGTGGTACCAATAGTGTAGGGTTTTCAGCTACGTATTTATGCGCATGCGTGAACATCGTGCGCATGCGCAGAACGGATCGTGCAGGCAGGACGGATCGTGTACCGACAGTGACTTCTGCCATGTGCTGTTTATTTTAAGGCTTCACCAGCAGTAGGGGGCAGTAGTATTATGGTCTAGATACAAAGAAGAGGATCCCGTGATCAGTATTTACGGAAGTGATGCCTTCTGAACTCTGTCTTGTTTGTTGTGATTTCCTTAAGATACGTGGGGTAACGTTATCGCTCACCACCAGCATAGTGTCTGCTAGGCTCACTTCATGTTGGCTTCAAAGGAACGTATGCTTACCTAGCTGGTAAATTGTAGCAAGAACAACTGACGTTAGCTAACTAGCTTGAAAGTCGGAGAGTAAACAACTACCCGGCCTTTCGGTTTCTCTCCTGCGGTACATGGTTGTCTTGTTAGTCCGGGTGTGCTTGGAGGTCATGGGAAGTCTTTGCAAACGGTTAGTTATAAATTAGATATTTGGGGTTATTTCGCGGCCGTTTTGGAAACGTTGACGAAAGCTAGCTACGCGCTAGCTTGCTAGCCGGGCGTTAGCACCATGGGAGCCGAACAGAGTGGAGATGCGGAGCACAAACACTCCGATTACAGCTCATCGGGTAAGATAACGTTCTGTAACGTTAACGTAAAATAATAAATCATTTTAGTAATTGTTTCAATTGTATAGGTCAACCAAGGTACAGTGGTATATAAGCGTGCTATAATTGATGGAAAGTAAGTTAATTAATGTGAAGTAAATTTACTGAAGTACTGTAGCTAGGTATTTATTTACTTGAGTATTCCCATTTGATACTTTTACTCCACTACAACCCAAAGTGATATGTTGGATTTCTTACACTGCATTTACTTACAGATATCAGTAACTTTCTTGTACATAAATTATTTGAAATGGGCCAATCTGCTTAATACATACTCTTACTTTTGATACATTTGCAAATATTTATTTGAAGTCTGCTTAAATGTATCAGTGGAGTTCTAAAAAATCTTGCTTAAAACAATTGCTAGTGATGTGAAGTGAAGGAACTACTTCCTTTTGATATTAACAGGAATATTGTCATTGCAGTGGTGCCCTCCCCAGCAAAGCAGAAGGCAAAGATGGATGATATTGTTGTCGTGGCTCAGGGGACCCAGTCAATGCGAAATATCCACAACGACCCAGATGTCATCAAGCTTCAGGAGATACCAACCTTTCAGCCACTTTTAAAAGGCAACTTTTTAAGTCTTCCACCTGCTGACATGAATTATAGTGTCATCTTTCAGACCGACAGTTCATTAGGTACACCTTGCTAAAACTAATGCAGTCTTATACAAGTTGCACACTTGAGTCAACAACTACATACCCACAGCAGAAATCCATATTCTCTAGCAAATATTGTAATTATGTGCATTCATAAAGCCCTAGAAATGCATATTTATAAATCATAAAACCACCCAACCAGTCAAAGTAGATGGCCATCCACCTAGAATCCACTTTCCCGTTAAAGGGGAGTTTATCCTTGCTGCCGTCACCAAGTGCTTGCTCATGGGTTTTGAAGAGTATGCGTTAGACCTGCCCTATGTATGGAAAAAAAAGTGTCATGGGATGACTTCAGATTTAGTGCTATATAAATATTATTGACTTGTATATACAGAATTGGCACCATTTCAGTTTTAGACAAACAAAATTGAATAACTTTTACAGGTGCTAGATTAAAAAAAAAAACTAAAGGTAGATAACAGATATGCACACTGCACTGATAGTCTCCAATAAATTAAATATATCACACATTTTGATCTCTCTGTTTGTCTAAAAAAGATTTGTTTGAGATCAAAGTGTTCTTTTAAATTATTTTTATTGGAAGCTAAAAAATGTGCAGATCTTTTATCTGACTGCTGTCATTTCATTTTTGATAAAAAGATATTGAGAGTTTCATGTTATTTTCAGCTAGCTCCCTCCAGTCTATTCTCAAAGCTAATTGTCACTGCAACACATTAGCACTGTGGTGGAAGTTGGATAATGAGCCAAGTTTCCTGTGTCGGTACACTTCTGAAATACTGGAGGGGTTTTTCGGTTAGGTCCTGTGCATAGCTAATTATAATATTTACAATTTGTTAACAATGTTAAGTGTTGCTCTGTTCAAACATGTTTGTGTAAGTCCTTTTGCTTTTTCGCTTTCCACAGGAGTGCTGAGTGGCCAGACGTCACCCAGCAGTGTGTGTTTGGAAAGGCTGGATACTGCGCAGGTTATGCAGCTCTGCATTCGCTACCAGGACCACCTACACCAGTGTGCCGAGGCCGTGGCCTTCGACCAGAACGCCCTGGTCAAGAGGATCAAAGAGGTAAGTCTTCAAAAGTACAGCCTGATATATTTACCACGCAGATTTCTTATTGCTCATTCCACAACCATACTACCGGTAACTATTGTGTTCCCTATTGGTTTATGTCAGCATGGTTAAGAAATGTTTAAACATTAGCTGATGAGAAAATCAACATTAATGTTGAGGAGCAATTGATCATTGGTTGAACAAAACAAACAATTTCAAGACATTACCTTGGGCTGTGGAAATCTTTCCACTGTTTTTGGAAATTTTATAATTACTAAATGATTAGGTGGTTACTTTATATTAAAAACAATAGATTAATCAATAAAACAAGTTAACAGAAAATAACTCACACAGTCTTAAGTCTACAATGACTAACAATTTATTACATGTAAAGATTTTTTATTTTGTGTGTTGTAGGAAAGGTTTTTTATTGTCAGGATTTCATACAATCTAATGCACCTTATTTTTTATATTTTAATTTACATTATATTACTGAAAGATGCTTGCCTTGTACATTTTTGTATTATGTTAATCCTATTCATACATTAGATGTTGCTGATGTAGTATTGTATTAGATGTTTTAAGATGATTCATCAAGTCTCATCAAATGTCAAAGATTATCTCTTTCTCTCTCCCAATTGTTACTTTCCAGATGGACTTGTCAGTGGAAACCTTGTTCAGCATAATGCAGGAGCGCCAAAACGCTACGCCAAGTACGCTGAGCAAATCCAGAAGGTTAACGAGATGTCCATGATCCTGAGACGCATCCAGATGGGCATTGATCAGACGGTGCCGCTGATGGAGCGCCTCAACAACATGCTGCCTGAGAGCGAGCGCCTGGAGCCCTTCAGCATGAGGCCTGATGGGGATTCTGCCACAAAGTAGCCTCCTTAAAGCCAATGCAGCGGTCTCATACCCGAGTCTTCATCCAATGTTGTGGTCAGGAAGAAGTGCAGGTCTGTCCAGCTGTAGGGATTAACCATTACTGTTTTTTGTTATCATAGTAGAGGTGGAGCTTAGGTGTAAATGTGTTAGACTGCTATAGGCAGCTCTCCAGGTCAGTTCTATTTATTCTTTTACTTAATGCAGGAAGTTTTGCTAAGCACACATACTCCCAATCAGCAACATCATACTTACTATAACACTTTTACTCACACGCACACACACATATACAAACACACACACACACACACACACACACACACACACACACACACACACACACACACACACACACATTCATACCTGAGTTTAACCACAACCTTCTGCTTCTGGCCACTGAGCAGCTCTACTGGAGCAATTTATGAAGTGCTGCAATCAAATGCAGTGGGCATTAAGATTATTTCTCATCCCCTCCTTGCAGGGAATCAATCTGGTAATCTTCCAGGCAAACATTTATTTAAGTAGTCTAAATGCAGGGGAGGAACAAACACTTTTGATTGAGTCAGAACTAACTCCATATGCTCCAAAACTTGCAGACATGTTGCAGGTTTTAGAAACTCAATCTCATCTTGCTTTTACGCCATATTCCTTGCTCACTATTTGGAATTCCCTTCCATGAACTGCTTGCATGCAGATTGACTGCTTTTAATTTCTGAACAACATCATTGAATCATTTTGGAATATTATGATGAAGAGACTCATGGAGAGAACCGAAACGGATTATTGACATTGGATTGCAAGGAGCATGGATGTACTGCACATTGAAAGTAAAATGAGAATCCTCTTCTTGGACAGAGGGTAGTTTAAATATTCTCATGAACAGTTTTGTGGTAAGAAAACTTGACTTTAATTTATTTGGAGACTTGCTATTTAACATGCAAAACAATGAAGGAAATGACACAAAGGACCGAACAAAGACCCTGAAGCTTTAAGTTTTTCAGCAGATTGGTACAGAAGATAGATGCAGAGGTGGACTGAAACCATTCTAGCAAGTTACCCATCACAAAGTTTCCTGCAGTGCAATTTCAGCATTAACTTTGTATGTTTGTTAGCTCTGTCATCACACATGCCTAATATTTCCAAATCCTTAAAGCTGACACTTTAGAGTCAGTCATATCTTTGGTCTCTTTGAGGAAAGTGATCAAGTTAACTTTACTGCTTTATCTATTGAATATTTGTTTCTGTATCATACATTTTGCTTGTTAGGCTTAAAGGGTTAATTCATCCAAGCTATATTAAACAAAGCACATTTTCTCTCTTACCTCTGAAGGTATCTTTTGATGTAGATAGTTTTTTGTTCATTTGTCCAGGTACTTTCCAAGATTTCTGGCACCACCACAATTCAATGGAGTTGGATGCCATCTTATTTATTGTGCACAGAGCAATAAAGATAAAGACAATAATCAACATCTTTGGAGAAAAGGTGTTCATGTTACTTGGGATAATTAAAAAAAAAAAAAAACACACACATGGACAACAATTTTTAATATATACTATTTTTTTAGGTAGAAAAGTAACCAGGACATTGTTTCTGAAAGACAAACACAATGTCATTCACATTTGTTGTATTTGGTGGCAGCAATCTGAAAACCTGGCCAAATAAAATCAAAACTATTTGCATGGCTAAATACCACTGAAGCCTAATTTGGGTGAATACACACTTAAACTACATTATCATTAGTCAGTTTTTGTGGCAATATAAAATAAGACCCAAACAAGGTTATTATTATTGCAGCAGTGTTTTTGTATGGGCTTGTGTAAATCCACCAGGTGGTGCCAGAGATTACGGATCTGCGGCTTCATATTTTATGATTAAAAGTTGTTAATCAGCTATTTCAGTGAGGATTAAAGACCTTAAGGTTATTGAGAACTTTTTTCTTTTACTTTTCATAGACTACATGATTAACCAAGGAAATAATCGGGAGATCAGTTGCAAATGAAAACCACCATTAGTTTCAGCCCTACATTGCTTGCGGTTACATTTGTTATCTCTAACTGCTGTGCACCTGGAAAACTCACCGTGAGCTCTGAAGTTATTAGCCTTGGCACAAATGCATATTTAACAGGGTTTTTAATGCGTTCAATTTGATGATAATAACTTATTTTTCAAACATAAAATGCACTTAATGTAATTGTCGCCTGACTCAACCTTGCGGCACCCATGGCCAGTCTTTTAAAGCACCCAGAATCACTGCTTTTTCAAACTCAGTTTCTGTGAGACTTCTCTCTTTCCAGCCTGCATTTAAAAATCCATTGTCATTATACATAATACTATTGTACACAATTAGGAGTGCTAATTTTGATCAATACGAGAAAAGACTTAGAAATCTTGTGTTTGTGATGCTAGCAACGTTACAGAAGCCTCAAAGACGGTTGTATGTATCCTTTGAGGATTACAACATGTATGCATCAAACCCAAAGATCAAATCAGAATTAGGCATTAAAGGATTTTGGGCAGAAAGCTTACTGCTAATGGTGAGTAGCTCCTCTCTGGAGTCAGTGGTGGTGTTATTTTCCCATGAGCCATGTAGTCTGATCAGAATTGTTTTGTACGTTGTTGAATTTTTCATTGGTGTATAAACATGCTGAACTCAATTACACCTACAAAAGAGTCCTCCGGCTGGCTTGCTTTGAGGTACGGAATTAGCGCGTTCGTTGACATAAGGGACATAAGACAGAAACAAGTTTTCTTCTAAATTTAAAGCAGGACTCCTTTGATATGTTATCGCCTTTCATGTGTAAATTAAAATGGGTGAAAAATGTCTTAAATGGCCTTGGGGTTATTGTTTGAACATTGGAACAGAAATGGAAATTGTCATTGCATTCTGTGGCGAGGAGGTGTAAAAGTTCATCCAAGTCTTTGTAATATAGAATAGCCCCAGACGCTCAGAGCTGGATATTAACGCCACGAGATGATACAATACAATCTGCCACCAGGAAATTCATTCTCTGAAATGAAAGAAAAATCCAATTTCCCCTGTATACTTCTCATTTGAATATAAATCAAAGGCTGGTTTGCTCTCTTTTTCCTTCCTGTTTTGCACACTCAAAATTAGAATCATGAAAGTAAGTCTGGGCTTCTTATCCTCCTCATCTTTTATGGTGAAACTCAAACCTATGCACATTTTGAGTTTCCAGACAACACATCCATGAAATGTACAATATCATTGCATTTTAGTCACATATTTCAAAGTTCTTCACAGTACTTTTCCGTCTGTCTGAGGTCTTAATTAAAAGAAAATAATTGATAGGATTTCTAATTTACGTTGATAGTTATTTTAGCTGAAACAATCAATTAGTCGACTGACAGACAATTGATAAACAACTAATTCATTGTAATTTTTTAATTAAAAATATCTTAAAGGTCCCATGGCATGAAAATGTCACTTAGAAGTTTTTTAACATTAATATGTATTATTCCTCAGCCTGTCTATGGTCCCCCAGTGGCTAGAAATGCCGATAGGTGTATACCAAGCCCTGGGTATCCTGCTCTCCCTTTGAGAAAATGAAAGCTCAGATGGCCAATCTGGAATCTTGATGGGTGTTTATCTGGAATATAAAAGCATCCAAAGAGCACCATGTCATGGGACCACATTCCCTAGTTACAGCTTCTCATTTGTGAGGATTTGTTTTATCTGACAGTATGGGATTTGAGCTGAAATAATTGATTGATTAGTCACTAAACAGATCAAAAATTTATTGTTATAATCAATTTATCAACTCAGTACTTTTTTCACAAATATTGAAGGGAAATTGACAGGTTGCAGCTTCTCTAAATTAAAATGTGCTCCTTTTTTGTTTTTATGATAGTAAACTGATTGTCTTTATGTTTTAAAATACTGGCTTGGACAAAACAATAGATTAAAATACAAAAACTCTGGGAAACTATAAAGCTATTTTCTGATACTCTGTTGACCAAACAAATTATCATATAATCAAGAAAATAATCAGCAGGATCTTCAATACAAGTGATTTGGAGGGTTTAGAAAAAAAAGAGTGATTTCCCTCACCCAGTCCCAGGACTGTTGCGAATACTGTATTAGTGAGTATCTTAAGGAAAGGCCAGAGGCGTCCCTTAGATGATTGCCAGTATCGACTGTATTGACTTTCATCCTGTAAAATCACCCTGCACTGCTTTTTTATTTGACACTCAGTCACCTCCAGTGATAAATACTCGGTGAAACCTCCCTCTTGAGCTGCAGCCAAACATTATCTCTCTTACTGGAGACATGGATTCTACCTCAGACCAAATCTGTCGGGTGACATCTAATAAAGCACTTTGTTGCTTCATTGCACAGTTGTGCTCTCAAGGACACAGAGCTGCTACAGCAGACAACGAGTGACGTGTCCTTCCACTGAAATACCGCTGCTGTAGTAGAGTTTAGGAGGGCAACAATATATCAACTACCAGCCTGTTAAAACACCTGTAACACCCAAATGCCTTAGACCGGCCCACTTTACTTGACAATTGCCTATATTAAAATAATGTATTTAAAACCTTGGTATAAAAGCGCACTGTTTTCTACACCCTTGTAATTCTGTGTATTTTTGTAAAATATCACCATTTTCAATTTAGTGCAAATACAGTAAGAGTAGCTTCACAATTCAACCTTTATTTATCCTCGAGAGATCAGATGTGACCCTCATTTCATTGAGTATTACAAAGACATCTTTACAGTAACACAATACCAGAATCTATTTTCTGTGCAAAAAAGGCTTCACATATATCCAAACCTTAAATTGAAATGAAAGAATGATATAAAATAAAAAGACAAAGAATTAAATAAAATGTATTGCACTTTCTAATACCATATTTCATATTACTTTCATCCTATTCCCTTACAATTGTGAGATTTGTATATTTACTATCCAACTTTCAAGGATAAAAGGCATAAGGAGTCACTAGGAACATTTGGTTTGAAAACAAACATTTAAAAGTGTTTTTATTGTAGCTAATCTGATGATGTTTGCTTGTTTACAACAGCTTATAGTAGATGTTCCTTCCACGCTGATACACTAAATCACATTTTATAAATAAATCTCCCCTTTCACAAAGCTTTCTGATCAAGGCAAATCAATTTCATTAATGTAGTGCCAAATCACCTGGCATCATTGATTATCTCTAGACATTTTTCATATAGAGCAGGTCTACACCATACATTAATATTAATTCTAATTCTTAAAATATTTAATCAATGAGCAGTCCTACCTGTCCACTCTGGAATTATGACCTCATTGCTGCTGCTTGGTACTGGCTCTTCATAGTCACTGTTAGCAGCAAACTAGACTCGTGGTTGCTGCTGAAGAGGTACAAGAAAAAGTTTCATTCATAAACATGATTTGCAGGCAACATTGTCTAATGTTTTGCACGACCACTAGCATACTGTACTGCTGTGTTCATTTGGCGTTTACACTTAAACTGCGAGCTGTCTGAAAAAGTTGCTCACTGAAAGGTCCCATGGCATGAAAATTTCACTTTATGAGGTTTTTAACATTAATATGTGTTCCCCCAGCCTGCCTGTGGTCCCCCAGTGGATAGAAATGGCAATAGGGGTCTCCCCTTTCTCTGCTTTGCCCGCCCAGAGAATTTGGACCACCCATGAGAGAGAGACATCATGGCTTTCAAATGAGCAAAGTGGCAGTACAGAACAGAAGACTGTTTTGGCAGCCACAAGAGAGAAATATCTTGCGTGCTCGCTGGACAATACCGGCGTAATTTCTACAAAAAGTTGCCAGATATGTTGCTAGTCGCTTTAAAAAAAAACTGGGATCTGACAAGTCCCTAAATCTAGCGACACGGTCACTGAGTTAACAACACTTTGTGCTGCTATCTGATATCTGTGCCTTGTAATGCCGCACAATTCCCTGCTATGCCATGAACTACTACAAAGAACTACTACAAACTGTTATTTTTTCTGTGGCTGTTATTGCCACTCTTCATTGTAACCCCAACCGGTCGTCAGACACCGCCTACCAAGAGCCTGGGTCTGTCCGAGGTTTCTGCCTAAAAGGAAGTTTTTCCTCGCCACTGTCCCACTGTTGCTTGCTCTGGAGGGAACTACTAGAACTGTTGGGTCCTTGTAAATTCTGGAGTGTGGTCTAGACCTGCTCTATCTGTAAAGTGTCTCAAGATAACTCTTGTTATGAATTGATACTATAAATAAAATTGAATTGAATTGAATCTCTGACTCACTAAAACTGCATACATAGGCGGAACTCGGCCACCTATGGTCCTCCAAGCTTCAGAGCCAAGGTGGGGCCACAGATTAGGTGTCCCTGAAGAACCTGCGTATCTAAGTAGTTCTGCATTACATTAGTTAATTTGCACGCAAGTTTTATTTATTTTTATACCGCAAGTATAGAGTTAATTTATGTGCCGAACCGTGACGCCCGTGCCATTTCGGTTCAATACGAATACATGAACCATTCCACCCCTAATAGGATGGAAAGTTCATTGTGGGACTGGCTCTAGTGGCTGTAATTCTGCACAAAGGTTGAATTTTGGAAAAAAAGACTTCAGATATGGTATTATGGGACCACTAAGGTCTATATAAAAGCATCCAAAGAGCACCATGTCATGGGACCTTTAAGATCATCTGGCCGCATCACTTTCTAGAGCTTTCCTTATTTTTAATTGTCGCCTTTTCAGCACAGTCTTGCGCTTATTATCTTATCTTAGCTTTTATCTTATTTTTATAGCTTATTTTTGCTCGTGGATTACATCCACTACCAAGCACCCTTGACTGAACTGTCGGAGGTTTTTTTGAGCAAGCTGCCGCCGTCGGAGGAGTCCAAACATAATTACATCATAATAACCAGACTGCACTCTGTGAGTGGGCTGCATGAATGTAGAGAATGATGGTAGCAAGAAAAAGTAAATACTGTGAATAAAAATAGTGGGCTGTGAGTTCAGGCAGCCTACATAACAATTATTGAAACAAAAATTTGAAGCAAACATCTTTAACAAGGCAGACTAGTTTGTTAGCAAGTCTCACTATGAAAGGAGCCAGTATACTTCATCAGAACTTCCTGCTGGATGGTTGAATAGCTTCAGAAACCTCCTCCCATTACACTTTTACGACATCAGATTTGAGAGGCTGTGTCTGACCCATGGTCCGACCGTTTCTGTGACTTTCAGAAACCAACATGAACACCTAGTTGTCTCTAGTTGTTTTTCCATCCTTTACACAACTATTTCTGTCATTTTTCATCAACTAAGTTACTCAATTTAAATACTCAACAAGGTGTATCTAAGCTTTAAGTAAAGTGTTTATGTAATGACAGATACGGTTAAGTGCCTGCACAGATGTACTCTGTTATCATGAATTAGAGCAAACTTGTGCGGGCAGCAGAGTGGAAAACTAAAACATTGGATGTCATAACAGAGAAGCTTTTTGCCAGAGCATTTTTGTAGTACTGTTATAATAATAACACAAATAATATGTTAAGTAGAAACCACAAAACATGTTTACACTTAACGAATCAAAACCAGAGGTAGTCAAGTTGCTGTGTTTCAGAAGAGCATTAATTATTTTGCTTGCAAGACTAAATGTGGGTACTTTAACAATTGATTTAATTTATTTGCCCCTGAGCATTGCACTTTGCCCCCAACTGTTTCAGCAAAGCAGCCAGCTGCACATAATCATTGTAGAGGCGGTTATTGGCAAATTAATAATGTATAACACATCCTCCCCCACAGTTAACTTCCCAAGTTGTTTGTGCAAATAAGGTCATGTTCTGGTTTAATACCCATACTAAAAAGAAGAAACAAAGCCAGGATGAGGACATTTCACACCAGATATAGCATTTAAGTAGTTTGAGAACTTTTCTTTGATCAAATGTTGGACAGTGAGAGACTCAGATGGTGATTCAGTGCCATGGGTGACAGCGTCATGTCTCATCTGATGCAGCCTGTAGCATAACAATCAGCCCATTACAGCATCAGTTCAGATTGCCTGCTCTGAATAGAAGCGAGGTGACACTGGCTCATAACGTGGGAGGGGAATGTGTGCTGCCATAAATTGTTTGTTTCTTTACACTCAGTGGTCATAGTGTCAAACAGCAGTCAAGCAATCTGTTTGGTTCGAATGCAGTTATTCTTTGGAAATGATGCACAGATTCTTAGGCATTCTGTTGTCAAATGCCTATATGAAGCTATAGTTCATATAGCTGTTGTAAAATGGGCAAAAAAAAAACTACCCGAACCCCCCCGGTCTGGGCTGAGCCCCAAATGTTTACTACTTCTGGCTCTGCCCCTGGTTAGGGTTAGTCAAAGATCATTGTAAGGATTGATGATGTGGCGACACATTGAAGGAATTTATAGTGTTGCGCTGGGTTGTAGACACAAAAGTGATGGAAAGAGACCTTTTTCACAACAGCCATTTTGGATTGTCATAGCAAGAAAAGCACAGCTATAGTTGATAACATAAAAAATTCTGTGAGCTAGTTCTAGGGATCTGGTACTGTGCATACTGGCTCACTGTCATGGCTTACTGGGACACAACATTTGCTTTTACCTGTACTTTTCCTGCTGTGACAAGTCAAAATGTCTGACGTGAAAAAGGTCAGTAGTTGTGTAAAACAGGTTGAGAGAGTAGTATAAATCCTGCCTAATCTCTCACCTCCACACACCTGGCGAATCTCAAGTCAGCATGATGGGTGGATTGTATGTTCTGCAAAGTTACAAAAATTGTCAGACACAGCTCCTTGAATTCCCCTTGAAAAGGTAAGGTGGAAAGGTGGTTTCAGATATTGTGAAAGCATTAGACAGATCGCTTTGTTTGGGCCACACTGAGGCCTTTACACTATCTTTTTCTGAAGACTAAATATTTAATCCATAATTCATAGAAGAGTAAGTGGGTGGAACCCGAAGAGACAGGAACCATGTCCATCACTGCTCTGTTGTATTTTACTCACTCAGATGAGTGAGTCTAACAAGCCGCTGGGAGTTCTGCTCTCTCTCAGTGCAAAAGCTTAGTGTTACTTAGTGTAGGACATAACATTCAGGTCCCCAAGCTCTGATGTTTTGCTTATTGACGCACAACTGTCAGTTACAAATGTGGCTTTTTGCTAACAGCATCTCTGTTTCTCATCTTATTCGGCTGTTTAAATTTTAAAAAAAATACATAAACTATTGATTGTCACTAATCCTATACACAAGTAGAAAATTATCCAAATGTAAATAATACTAACAATAACAATGATACTGAAGTTGTATGAAATTCTATCATATATAGTTTTAGAAGTAATGCAACTCCTAAATCATTGACAATGGATTTACTCAGACATTGTAAAATAGCTTGTCATGTACTACAATGATGATGCATTTCAAACAATGACATAAGCACCATACTGTCTGATTGTGGGTCTCCATTTAAGAGGGAACACGTGTACTGCTTCACTTCAAACAATAACAGGTAGGAGGAATTCATTATTTGCTGTTATTCGTGTGCAAATTCAAGCTTATCCTCTACAAGAAGGCCATCCTCTTCAATCTCCACTTTGCCAGGTGCTCCAGCTTTTTGCATGTGTGTGCTTGAGTCTTGAAAAAAAAATACATCATCACATCCTATATCAATTATGTTGAGTGGTCTCTTCACATTTATTACAAGATAAGAGGTTGAGCCAAATGCTTTGTTCCAGAAACATACTGTAGGCAGATGAGTTGGTGTATGTCGGTGAAAAGGCTGTGGAGGACCCTCAAGGTTTGATCAGAACAGAACTCAATGAAAGTGTTGGCCTACAGTGAAACGTCCTTTGTGTTTGACCGTTTCCTAAACATGGACAAATACCCAAATCATTTAAAAAATCATAATCATCTTCTCCCCAACACCACATTATCTGCAGGTTCTAGTTTTCTGTTGCAGTTGTTTATGCTAAACATCACTGGAGAGTAAAATGATTTCTGCTCTTTCTCAGAGAGTTTATTTGTTGAAGACATTTTTAAGGACCATAACAGAGTTTTTCTTCACATAGTGTATGTCTGGTGATATTCTATATATATCTTATCAACAAATCCAATGAAAAAACTAAAACCAACAATGATTTGATCGGTGTCTGTTTATCCAACCTGTTGTCTTACTCCTCTGTGTCATAAAGCTCCAATGTTGTCCCAAATTTACTAAAAACTGAATGACGTACCTTCATTACCATCAAATATATTTTCCACTTACCTGTAGTGCTATTCATCAGTCTAGATTCCTACATTTTCTTTCTCCAGAACTACACCCACTAACCATGTCTCCGTGCACAAGGACTCATGGATCATGCACTCATCGATGAGAAGTTTGTGACAGTGTGAGATGTAAGCATTTATGAGAAGCAGCCTAGGCCAGAAGTAAATACTTCCCTTGCACATACATATACTTCACTTGCACATTCATATATACTTCCCTTGCACATACATATACTGGTACTAACCACTTGCACATAAACGCAATAGTTTTGGTTACGTACAAGATTAACGATTGTTAAATTTAGTGTTTGGGTATGTTTGTGAATGTTCAGCATAAGAACCTGGGAGGACAGTGAGCTTCTGTTGGTTATGTGACTTTGATCATATTTGTCCCTGTAGCATTGGTGGAACAAGTATTCAGATCCTTAACTTCAGTAAAAGCAGTACTCTGTGCACACTGAAAGTACTCCACTACAAGTAAAAGTTCTGCATTCAAAACCTTGTAAGTATTATCAGCAAACTGTACCTAAAGTACAATACTCCACCACTGCCCAGTAGGTTTTTCTGTCACATGTTGCTGGAGCCAATTCAAGCCTTCATTAAACCAGATTGCAACATGCAAACTGCACCAAGAAATCAACAAGAATAATACACAGGTACTTCTTGTTGTGGAGCCAAAGCACTAACGACTTGGCTGCTGTTCCAGTATTGTGATAATGTGAGACTTTATTGATATCTGCTAGCTGCCTGTCTCTAGGGAGGTCAACTTGAAGGATGAGCAACAAAACGGAGCAACCGAGTGACTTGCTCAAGGATACATCCAAAGGTTTTAACCTTTACGTTCTAACTGGGTGTTAATCTAATGCAGGTTTCGAGTCCGGCAAGGCACCATGGTGAATGTCGTCCCCATTTCTCGCTCTCTATTGTTTCCGGTCATATAATTTCTGTTGAAACTCTAATAATGGCATAAAATGGTCTCCTGAAAAATGTAAACAATATCCAAAGGTGAAAATGCACTTTACAGTTTCTCTGAGCCCAGGGTGACATCTTCATATTGCCTGATCTGTGTGAACCCAAATACATTACATTTACGTGATATAAAACTACTAACAATAAAACCAATAAATCAGTCTAGAATCTTCTTCAAACCCTTTGGAGGTCCCTCCCTGAAGATTTAGAAACTCTGGTAAAATATTGACCACTACTATTACCATCAATCAAAGATGTTTTAAATACATTACTGAGTAACGTATCTAATTTCAGATAACCTGACCCTGAGAATCAGCGAAGAGGGAATTCTGGCCAGTGTTTCAGGTGAAGATGAGCGGCTCACGTCTCGTCTACGTTGCTGCTTTTCATCCCGCTCCACCGGGTTAAAATGTGAGTTGCAGTTCACTGAATATTTAGTTACGCTGGGAGCTCTTGCAACCTTTCAAATGGTCGGTTATGAAATATTCAGACCTCATCTCTGTGGGAACGTAGCAGAAACACAGCAGGAGCTTTGACATCTGATTGGGTGACTGAGTTTCCCTTTAGATTGTTTTATGATGGCATTCCCTTTTACACTGACAAAGCTGACCTTAATGGCTACCCTTCACACCTTTCACACATTTAATTAAGGTGCAGGCAGTTAGAAAATACAGTAATTGACAGTATAGAGAGGGGAACATTGTAACTGGGAGGACAGTTATCATTAGCCTGGTCCTACCAGACTCTTGTACATTTCATTTGTACAACATCTGGCCACTCTCCATTGACAAGTGTTAACTTCCTTGAAGGCAGGTACTCTGTTGAAGTTTAAAACTATTGGATCTGTCCAAAGCCACTCTGGATCTGCCATAACCAATTGCTAACTTTTGGTCGTGACGTATGTCATGCGCATGTGCAACAAGAGGGAAGACCGACAAGGCTTGTATGTATTTAGCATTAGCATCACTAGCGTTAGCCTTAACCACTAACAGGGCAAGCTGGAAAATCAAACTTTTCTCAAACCCCGTGGGGAGGAGGGCCACAACATCATGGCCACCAACAAAATTCAGCAAAGATTGTTCTTGCTTGGGCTTTAACTTCTGACTTCATTCACATCTTTCTCCTTCGCCATTAAGGAACTACAACTCTAGCGCACAGCCTCAACATCATTGTTCTCAGCCACTCCCTGACCTACCTAACGCACAGACATACCTGTAGAAAAACCTTCATATAAAATACATTTTTAAGTTTTTTGACTTCATATTTCTTTCTGTAGTAAGCTGAGACATGTGGCTCTGGCCTTGTTTTGTCTGTATATCACCTAGATGTGTTTATAGCAGTGTATTTATAGTCAGTTCACATATGTATGACTTGGACAGAAAACAAAACCTCACACTTTTAACAAAAACTTGAGAGTGTTACCTTTCCAACGATATGAAGCACACCCCAGAGTGTCAAAGTATATGGGAGCTGTACCACTTTTTTTTGGGTATGTCGTTTAGATCAAAAACATGGAATTTCAGCTGTTTTAGAAGAGGCAACTCCATGACACCGTGTCTATGTTTGCTTTTGTGCCAGTCTTTTGGATCACACCACTGTTTTACATTCTTAGCATGAGATATTAAAACTAATTGTCCTCCATTTGCTGCCACGCATACTTACTCCAAGTGACATAATCCATGGTAGTAAACAGCTGTTGCTCTAGACAGATCTGTGTCCACTGTGTCAGGGGCCATTCACACCGTTGTCTGAATTGTAATTCTGCACCCAAAAATCAAACCAAACATACAAAAGCTCCATCTCTAATTTCACAACAATAAATAATTGGGACAGATGAAAAATTACGACAAGGGGAATCAATTCCAATTCAAAGTTTCTGACAAGCTAATGGATTGAGCTCAGGTTCGGCCATGGTGGGGATGTAAAGTGCTGCCGGCCGCCGGAAAAGCAAAATCTCAACTGCTGCTATGATCCACTATGTTCCCTCTCTGATTGGAAATCTCATGATGTATGGAGGAGATGAGGGAAAGTATTGACTTTTTTTCACCTCGTACAATCATCGCTCTCATTGCATACCTCAAGGTCTCGTATTAATCATTCATTGCATCTGGAATTAATGCTATTTTCAGAGGTGGAAGATGTACTCTTAACATAACCGACGCCACAAAGTAAAAGTCCTACATTTAAAATCTACTTAAGTACATAAGTAATATCTACTAAATGTACTTAAAATATTAAAATTGAAAATGTAATTTTTTTTTGTTTTTACAAAATAGGCCCTTGTAACTGATATATTACTTTATCTTACATTAGTAGATTGTTAATACTGATGCAATAATGTGTAAGAAGCACATTTACTGTTGAGTAAATGTTGAGCTATTTTTAACTATTTTATAGTTTGGTCAGTGGTTCCCAGGTTGGGCCCCCTCCAAAGATCACAAGATAAGTCTGAGTGGTTGGACTGAAGATAAGTTCTGTAACCCAAATCTGTATTCATTTTTTTTTTTTAAACATTCTCTAATCTTTGAGTTTTTTAAATTAAGTTTTGGATAGTTTTAATAACTGTTTGAAGTTATTAAAATGAAACCAGACATTTAAATTGGAAATTTGTCTTTGGTGGAGTAGACATCTGAAATATGACAAGGAACTACAACCAGATACAAGCCAAACAGTTTGGGAACCAGTCGTTTAATCTTATACGCTTAACTGAAAAGTAACTCCACCTGTCAGATAAATGTAGTGGAGTAAGAAGTACAAAGTTGCATAACATGGAAATGCTCAAGTAAAAGTACTTTATAGTCCCATATTGTAAAAGTGAGATGTCCTTGTCTTTTATTATAATAAAGTAGGTTGAGGTGCTAAAAAAACAGCCCATATTCAGAAACTGTAACTTTAAATGAGCCATCAGGACTTCCGTACAGTTGTGATGTTATAACTTTACTATATTTAGGTAGAAAGGGCCGCTGCAGTTCCATTAGAACCTGAAAATGAGCATAATATGAGAGTTTAATAAATGTACTCAGTTATTTTTCATCACTGGCTATTATGTGAATGAAAAAGAGAGCAAACTGATTAAAATAAATCAAACAAATTATTTGATTGGACTTTGTCATGTGTATTTGTAGCTGTGGCTATTACTCATTCCATATCTGTCTGCAAGGTTTGCCATGCACCAAGTTATGGGCATGGTCTAAACTTTGTTTGGCAGCTAAACATGATAGGATCTTATTTTTAATGTGTTCCAGATGGAGGAAATAGTAATTTGCATCAGTTAGTAGCTGGATAAGACGAGGCTGTGGAACTGCGAAAGAAATTCAATCTCTTTCTCGCACCTGACCCTCTTCCCCATCTCCTGTATTTGCGATTGTCAAAGTGTCATCTGCCGACCTCAAAATGCTCTCAGAGCAACTTGAACTTTTAAAACCGTTAATTAAGATTTGTTCTGACACATTTACTGCTGATTTCTCAGGCAAATCCATATTCATATTTCAGAGAGAAGAAGGTCATGCAGCGCAATGCCAAGAGACCAGTCACCCGTGGATGTCTTTGAGCAGGACTTTGCGTCGCCTCATCAATTTTTAATTGATTTATTCATCTATTCATGAATTAGCTTAGCTTGTCTCCAAATCACATCTGAATATCTAAAGTGCACACCAGTCCCCTGATTAATAATTGCATTTCCTTGGTGTATCAATAGTCAGCTGACTGTCACTCATCATTATGGCAGCAAATAACCTGGTTCCAGGTTATTTGCTGCTCAGACAAGCTGACAGGAAATTTTCTTTTAATGAAGTCATTCCCAAGAGAATTTATATGAAATAAGAATCAACACTTAAGTTCCCAAGACGAAATACAGTAAATAATGGCATAAATCAGGCGTGTGGAGAATATTGAGGCATTGATGGGTGGACTGAACTTTGACACTTGCTGTGGGTCCTGATATAATCACTGTGTTAACTCTCGCTGCATTATTTCCCCTACAGCAATAATAGTTCTTAGATACTAGTTTTCACGTGACGTCACAGCACTATGGGAACGCCTACCTGGAGGGCAAAAAGAAACTGCTCTCCACTGTCTGTGAACGAGTCAGCTCAACTTTTACCACACTCTAGCCAAAATATCAGATACAGTAGTTGTTCAATTGGATGCACAAACCGAAGAGAGACAAGCCTGGGTTGTATTTCCACAAAATCACATCTCAGTGCGAAAACCCAGAGAGGAGGATATTGTGGATTTGTGCAATTTATACGTGCCGCACCAGTGAACTAACATTAACGTTACACTAGTCTCGCTTTGCCAGACCATCCACACGCAGCGAAGGAGGGTCTAGAGGGTCTGGATAGTCCACATAGCATTCCGGGATGGGAGAAACACTTGCCCTGGTTTATTGGCATTTCTTTAAACCAATCACAATTGTCATGGGCGGCGCTAAGCTCCTCACGGAGCCGCTGTAAAATAGTTGTGCTTGAGAAAACTCACATTGGACAGATAGTCTAAATAGTTGTCTAAGTTTACCCTGCAGAGATCTGAGGAACAGTTAACCATAGTCCTTATGAATCCACCGGAGTTAAAGTTCCATCACAAAGAAAGCGGAAGGAAACGGACATCGGCGAAAATACATGTGTTACAGGTCCCAGACTTAAATTGCCTTAAAGACAGGTGAAATAACGGGAGAGTTTGACACAGCAGCTTTCTTGTCTTCTCCCAAATGCATTTGTTTTATACATTCAGAAATAATCATAAAATATGGCCATATTTCTATTTTCCAAAATAACACATATCACATCCTATTTATTCACATTCTAAATCTGTACACATTCTAACATTCACATTCTAATTCTGTATTCCAATTGTACACTTAAAGTGAACTTTTTTTAGGTGGCTAAAATATGTTTACCAAAAACATATTTACAAGCAGTGAACCCCCTCATCCAGCCTTGGGCAGGAGATCCAGTCATAAACAGAAGATGAATCCTAACGATTTATCCGACTCTGATATCTACTGTTGTGTTGAGTTTCTGGGCATAGAAACTTATTTTTCACTCTGTAACTCGTACCTAGGTATCTCACCGTTATGTTGTTCATTTAAGTCATTTAATTTAATTTATTCATGAGGACACAACACAATTTAATGAACATATCCATAAATGTGCCAGTGTGCCACAAGTTTTTGACCAATGAAGTGACAAGTAAAGAAATATAAACACAAGACAGTAAGATGCTCAAATGACAACAATAGCAACAAAATGATTATGCTGCTGATAGTGTACATGCAGAATAACAGGAAGCAGTAAAACAGTCAATATAATAACAACATCCACCATTTAGAAGCCATGCAGTGGAGTATGATTACCATTAAATGTCAACAACCAATTCTTTTAACCTTAAAAAGTTACTTGGGAGGGGAGGTGCTGCTCCTCTGCTCCTCACAAAACAGATTCAGAGAGAGGTGACTGTTTTGGTGGCCACAGGAGAGAGATACCTCACGTGCTCGCTGGACAATACTGGCGACTTTTTTTTTTTTTTTTTTTTTACAGAAAGTCTGCGTCGGAAACACAGTTAATGACTAATGTCAAATGACAGTTATGAATTACAGTTTAATAATGTGTTAATAGGCCATAAAGTGGTTTTGCACATTAACTACAAGTTGAATTCACTACAAATGAATACATCACTGCTGACATTTTTCTATACCATACCTTTGTTCATTGCCAGGTTTCAGCTTTTTTCACAACAGTATGATAATCAACTAGCAGTGACCTAAATGTGCTTTAGATACATAATCCATCTCAGTAAACATTTATCAGCTTTGTTTTTTGTCAAAACTGCACATTATTGCATGGTAATTGTATTGTGTTTGCAGGGTGGGATGTTTTTTCTTCAAGAACACTGGCATCTGAGATTTGAATTGATATTTTACAGCTTTTACAATTTCTTTGTATCTTCTAGGTTTGATTTTCTCACAGCCCATTAACGTGATAACGTTAATAATTGCAACAGGTGAATTAAATATTAGCTTTGTTCTTGAGTGCATCACCAAAGACAATGTTCAAATAGTTTGAGCTAGCAGCAAGAAAACAGCTGAGTGAGTCATGAAAAATGTCAAGCTTATTTTTATGTAAGATTACTTTGGGCTTTTATTATCTTTAATAATGGCAGCTAGAGAAACTGGTATGTGGGGAGAGAGACACACAGGCTGGAAGACATGCAGCAATGGGCCAGTGTCTTTAGGTGATTGTTCTGAAATTAATAGAAACAAGTGGCTGCTTAGAAGTTTGGAAATAAATCTAAAATCTGTTGTAAACATGATAGTTAAAATACCTCATTCATCCCTGAAAGTAACTGGACTTTAAGGAAAATGAGGAATATTAATTTTTAAAATATATACGAAAGCTGCTATAAGTAAAAAAGAATTGAACAATAACAGTTTTATTACAATATTTATAAAGGGCCAGCTTCCGCTGAGACTGAAAATGTTTGTTTGATATCTGATATCTGTCCTCCATGTTTTATTTTCAGGATAAATTGTACATTACATACAGTAGGCTTACATACATAATAAAGAACCATGAAGCTACGCATGTTGAACCTTCCCTCCAGTGCATAAATACATCTCATGACCTTAAAATAAAGGTCGTTTATGCTACAAATTCCATACAAAAGTCTAGATCTCCACCAGGAAAATCTCGCACCAAGTTTCAATCAATTTTTAATTAGATTTTCTTGAGGCTAATAAACAGCACAGTGGACAGAGCATCAAAATCCCAGAAATAAAAACTAACAAGGAGGACAATAAGATAATTCCTGATTTCACTGTTCCCAATAAGAGCACGACAGATGTTCCAACGTTCCTGTCCATATCAAAGTTGCTGCACTTGAATTTGGCTAATGCTTACAGAAGTATTAACAGCAGGGACTCTGTGTTGATGCATAGTGTTACACGGTGTGATCTGAATGATTTAGGACCCTACATTCTAAAACAGCTGCAGCACATTTTCAGATACACAAACATGACAACACCTAGAGCATTTCATGCCTTCAACTCAAGCACATCTCTGTTTTTCATGCTGAATTAAAACAAATATCACATGAGGAAATAGTAGCTTGGAGAATATATGTAATCTACATTGTAAGGAGCTTGAAGGCTAATAATTGCAAAATGGCAACTTGACTCCTGGCCCTCTTTCGGTGCAGACCCAGTTTGAACAGATCATTAAAGGCTACATCCACTCAATATTTACAATTCTCACATCTTCTCAGTAAGAGCGGTTTGGTGTTCTGCTTTTTTAACTTAAATTTCTTTATATCTGTGTAGTAAGTTAGTGTGTGTGTGTGTGTGTGTGTGTGTGTGTGTGTGTGTGTGTGTGTGTGTGTGTGTGTGTGTGTGTGTGTGTGTGAGTGTGTGAGAGATGGTGGGAAGAGTAAGGGGGTTAAAAAGAAGAATAGAGAGGTAAAAGCCAATAAGAGACAGTGGTTGCAGTTTGTGACACCTTGTGGTGGAGAGTGAGGGGGTGGCAGAGATGGAGAGAAAGGGGGCCAACGCTGAAAGAGAGAAAAAGAGAGAGAGAGAGAGAGAGATCAAAGGAAGAGACAGGAGGAGGAGGGACGAGGATGAGAGATAGCAGCGCTGCAGTGAGCACCCTGCCTGCCTTTGCGACAAATATTTACTCCACTTTTCCTGGGAGCCGGTTATCTTCCCTCTGTGTGAGTCATGGAAGTGATTTAGGTGAGTGGAGTGTCGTGGAGCGGCAGGAGAAAGCCACAGATCTGTTTGTGTGTCTGCAACGTGGGCAGGTAAGCTCGCTCAGCATCTCTCTTTGGGTGTAAATTTCACTGTTGTATCTGCTTTCCTGTCTCCTGTAAGGAGAAGCAAACAACTTTTGCAGAGTTTGGGTCTTGTTTAATTTGTCTCTACTCATCAATACATACCTTTAATACATTCAATCATCCACATTTCTGTAGTTTGTGCTGATGCAGGCTATATAGTGGGACTGTGTGAAATGTGAAAGGCGTGCTGCGGCTTCTCTCTGACAGTCTGAGCAGCATTTAGTGTCTCAGTATTGACAGCTGGGCTCAGTTGAGATGAGGGTTGGAAGAGGATGAGAAGGGAGATGAGTCAAATCTCTGCTTGAGGGACCATGAGGGTAACAGCGTCAGCTGATGATGATCCCGATCTGTACAAGAGCAGAGAAAAAGGAAAAGATAATCCTGCACAAATAAGCCTTGGCTGCTTGTCAGATTTTACACTGTATTTTTTCTGGTTTTGTAACACAGTGGAGGTAAAACGTGTGCATCTGGAAAACCCACATTGGCACAAGCACTGGATCTATTCTCTGGGCATCCCTTTACGTCCACGCTGACTGAGTCCGTTTTTGGAGGTGTAGAAGGCAGGTGATCAGAGATTTGTGGCTCAGCCCTCCTGAGTGACAGCTGAGCTCTATCACAGCTTTCATCATGACTCAAGCTGGTAAACTCAGCTCAGCTTGTAACACAAATCCCGTTCTCTCAGCGATGTGGGAATAACCTGCCTTCATCTCACGGCTGGATTAAAGTGATTTACTGTCGCTCCCCGTCTGAGCGAGTGTGTTTGTGCGGGGTTTGACCTATAATGGCACGTAATGGCATCATATGTTATTTCCAAGAGGACACTGTCAAACGGGACACTGTCGCCAGCCACATCCAGTTGTAATATGGCAGTTGTTATTAATGCTAGCTCTCCGCATGACCCCCATCAAAACTACTACTGGCAGAGATGCTGGACAAGAATTAATGGACCCTTTAAAATTAGACATTACATTTATCTTGGGCTGGGTTTACCATCAGCGGGCAGCTCCATCACTCTCTCTCTCTCCGTAAAGGACAACTTCAGAGGATAGTTTTGTCTTTGTTGGCTGGCCCCCAAAAGGTCCTCAACACAGTTTGAGTTGAGTTGATTGAATTTACAAAATATCAGGGTCTTCTCCCTCATATCAGTCTTTAGCCTCCACATTCCTGTTAGACATCCTTGTCATTGATTTGTCTGCTTGTCTTTACTTGCATCCCCTCTGTTGTGATTGGTATAGATTAGACATAGGGAATCAATAAAGGAAAATGGCTGTTACCTGGATTTACCTCATTTAGGTGCTTTGTGGGAAGAGAATGTGTCCTTGTGTGTTTTTAGATTCAATTTACTGACATTTTTCTTGCTAAGCTGCCTTGGACTCAAAAATCATAATCAACTATCATTAAATTCAAGACATTATATTAAAGTTTCAGTACCGCAGCTGGGAGAAATAGCTCACAATGAAGGATCAATAAACAGGCAGAAACAATGTGAGGGGAAAGCAATACAGATATTAAACACAGTTAGCAACTTGTTTGCAATATGTATGCTTACAAATCAGTGTCATCTTGTTAATATCAAAACTATCAAGCGAGCACAGCATGCAGGGACAAAAAAATAAACTGGGGCATGCAATCCTAAAATCTGTTCTCACTGTTTTCTCTCTATAGACCATTGATTGCCATATTACTCACTCAAATTTGAGGGCGCAAATCCTCTTGGGCAGGCAACATCTAAAATCTGAAAACAGGAGTCTCAAGATTTGCTTTGTGTTTTTAGATCTGTCACTGTGTGTTTTCAAACCATGACATCCTAGAAATTATGTTTATTACTACAGACACTGCACAGATCTGATTTGACGGATCGATATTGGCTCTAATACCGACCTTACTAAATGGGATCGGGTGTCGGCCATGACATGAACAATGCACATATAATAAAGTTTCTTTGTCAATGTCATTACACAATCAAATGTTTCTGCTATCAGTTACAGAAATTCAGTCACAGTGGCCTCCCAACTCATTTTATGGCACCACAGATATCTCTGTCCTAATGTTATTCAAAATAAAAATGATTCCAAGCACTTCTACACAGTGAGGTGTACAGATTTTTAATTTGGTACTTGGTGTCTACAAATTAACCAGATCTGAGGTATAGTAGGAGTTGGATTATTCCATCTTTATATAGCCTACCATTAGTTTGCAACCAGGGCATAAAGTTAACTTTTTATTGTCAGGTGGATATGGCGCCCCTGCCACTTTTTGCCTCATAAAGGTGAAACACAGGAATTGATGTGTCTATATGAGCATACTCGTGGACATTATGCCGTCATCACATGCTGTAGCAGGGGGGCCGGGCTGGGCCACACAACTTATCATTAACTTATCATTGCACCTTCAATAATGTAGTTGTCAATTTAAGTCATCCTGTACATCTCATCTGCGGTTTTTCCTTCATCCACCGTGTGTGATTGTGTATGTGTGTGTGCGCGCGCGTCTGTCGCGGGGGGAACGGAGCAGCCCCCCCCTGCTGCAGCGAGCCAACAGGATTGAAGCAACAGCAACTTTCAGCGACTTTATAGTGAAAATGTTGCCAGGACGTCTTTCTCTGTACGCACGCCTCGTCTTCATATCTGAAACACTCCCGCTTGGTCAGTGGCTGCACGTGGGACTGCTGGGGTTGTCGCGAGTAATGAACATGCGATAGGGGGTCCCGGCTGTCAATCAATGTCTTCCAGTGATGCGGGCCCCTGATTGGTCCGGGCCAGTAAGCAACTGCGTATTCTGCTTACCGATAGTTACGTGTCTGAATCATTCTCATTGGTTACCTGCCAATGTGGCAGGTAGATTGACAGACTTACCCGCCAATTGCAAAATTCACCCGCATTTGGCGGGTGGGCGGATTAATTTCATGCCCTGTTTGCAACATTTGCAATTCAAAAGAAACGTAATAATGTTAAATCAACATTGCAAGAAAACTTTTTTGAATTAACAAAGTCACAAGATGTTCATACTAAACACATCTGTTAAATGTTCAGACATCTTACGATTTATTTTTCTAATCTAATTAAACAACTAAAGTATGATTAACATTTACTTTTTTAATACCTTTCTTAGTAAGTTGACGTTTACAATATTACAGGAAATAAGGGGAGATATGGCGCGACAAAGCAAACCAGGGATGCTGCAGTTCATTAACCCCTCGGCCACCGGGCGCCCCACGAGTAATGTTGTCGTGGTTATGTTTAGGCATTCAATGCACTTGGTTGGGTGTAGTCAGAGGTGCGCACAACAGTAATGTCACGGTGTAGTAACACACCCTGAAGCACACCTCCACATCACTGCAGCGGAGATGTTAAACCCCTGGAAGTCAGCAAAAACAAGATTGTCAATCAGTGTTAAGTTGCTTTTTAAAATTAAAAATGTCAAAACTGAGTTGAAAGCATGAGGCAGGGTGTGTTTACTTTTCCCATACTTAACCACATTCCTTTTCCTTACCCAAAGTGTTCTTGTTGCCTAAACCCAACCACAAACTAGTCTCAGGATCTGATCCTCTGCCTTTTGGATCCGGTGCTTAGCACACCCAGCATCCACCTCAACCAGCTCCCTTCAGCTGTTGTTCTGTAAAATGTTACACAAACATTGCCATTAAACAACCCACAGGCAACAATTATGCAAAAACAAATTGGTTGTATCATTTTTTATTTTCAGGGAGACAGAGTTGCAGATTGAGTACTGATCAAATTTAGTTTGTTAGTAAACCTCCAGACAAATCATGTTCTTTTAGTTATACAATTCAGGAGTCTTTTCAGTATCAACAAAATTACCTTCCATCTGGCATCAGTAACAAAAAACAAACAAGTATGAAACAAGATTTAAAGGTCAATTCTGATTTAAAAAAACAACAACTGCATAACTAGATAAAGTGTGAAAAATTTTGAAGTGGTGTGGGTGGACTGCCTACTTTTAAATAAGCAACCGAAGTCTACATAGCCATCTGCTCACAACAGAATACTTTTTTTTTTTATCATGGCTTCAGCCTCACAAGAACCAGACTCTCTATCTCACTCACTGCAATTTAGCATCTTGTACTCAGAGCGAACAGCACACACAACATAACAATTTAGTTACGTCTAATTCAAGTGAAAAAGCCAAGCATGACTTTGGTGCCGTAAACAGATGCTGCTTTTGACAAATCACTTTTAGATGTGCCATAAGTGTGTCAACACTTCCTGAGCAACTTATTACGTCTTTATTTTTAGATTTTTTTTTTAATCTTGTCACAAAAAAAGATAATTATACACTTCACAGGGTGGTCTAATTGGATTACTGTATTACTTACTTGTCTCCCATGTTTAGAGAGATGATGTAAACAATCAATTTTGGGATACTTACTGTACTGTGCAGCTTTTTTTCTTATGCTGTTTAACAAAAGAGAGATTATAATCATATAGTTGTTTTTTTTAAGTTTTGGCCTCAAAATGACGTATGCATACTTTAATAAAGGACAATGAATGATTGACAACGCCAAACTTAAATCAAATCAAGATTCAAAGTTTCAATTTTTCAAAGGCTAGTACAATATGTGCATTGAAATGCTGGTTTGCATACTCTTAGGCTTAAAAGGCTAGTGTGCTATAAAGAATACAATTTAGAATTAGAAAAAGAAAAAGAAATATAAATGGATAAAGAATCAAAGATGAAAACTTACACATATATGTAGTGGCCTGGTCTTATGGGCTGGCAGTGCAATTTTTCAGTATCTAAAATATAAAATGTATTTATGTAATAGTTGTAAGGGAACACTTAACTAGAACATTTTGTACACTTGAGTGTACATATAAGAATGTGCATGTTTGGTATACATTTTTTTCTCTTTTTTTTCTTTATTGCTATTTTTGTCTCTATATTGTGTTTGACTATTGCTGACTGAGTTACTGCTGAATATGGTCTGTCATACAGTTATGGGAATAACGGCGTTATAAATAATGGTGTTACTAATTGAGTTACTTTTTTTAGTAATGAGTAATCTAATTGATTGTGTTTCTCATCTTAATAACCCCGCTACCTCCAAAAAATGAGTGAAATCAGTGGTAGAGTTGGGCACGTGTTGGAAAGCACGCATAGTCGGAGACACAATGAACATCACAAGCGAGTCAGTCAACAAGAGACAGGTATCGCGAGCCCAAATGAGGGGCAATAAATATCAAAAGATCTAATGTGTTATTTGTATCAATCCACTATATAAACATAATATCTACATACATGGCATTTTGCCAAGAAATATAATAAAGACTTTTTAAACTTGTTTCCCTTTTGAGTGCCTCACTGTCCCTAAACCCTTGTACAGATGTAGTTTTTGTGGAAGACAGTGCTCTGTTAATGGGAGTCTGATGTTTAACGCTGACTGAAGATGGAGTCCTCTGTCTCAAGTGGCCAGACAGTTCATTAGAGGATGTGTGGGTGAAAATGCATTACATTATTATTACGTTTTGTTATAAAACAAAATGCATCACCTTAGATGTGTTTCTTTGTTTCTTTTTATTTTCAGGCCGACTCTTGCTTTTGTGTGATTAAGGATCAATGCCAGTTCACCGAGTGAACAGAACCTGACAACAACCTGACCACATCAGCAGGCAGGTAAGAGTTTTAGATTGTCAAAGTTTGTTTTCCAGGGCTGTTTTAACAATTTTGAGATTGTGAAGCATTCTCACATTGTTGTCAAATTAGTTGTGATCGCACATTATATTTGTTGGCACAAATATAACTCTTGTCACCAGAACCACAGTAGCGCCTCTTATCAGTCGTTCTCAGTTGTAATTAAATGCTAAATCTATGAATAGACTTTGTGTTGAAATGGTAATTCATGCATTAAAGCAGCAGAGATGCATTTATTCATTCTGATTCTTTTGGACTTTCTTTTGGTTTACGTGTTATTCTGATCAAGCTCAGTGTAAAAGATATCAATGTTAAAACAAAGAAGCCTTTGCTCATTTTATCAATTCCCCAAAGGGATTTTAAAGAAATCTTTGCAGCTTAAATATAACATCTCAGAGTTTCTTGTTAAAGACAATTCACTTATGTTGCTCTCATGACTTTAATTGTTCAGAAGATCTCACCTTTTTCTAAATGACAGCAACTTTAACAATTAAAAAGTTTCCTATGGTTTGGTACGTTGTGGAGAGACCCTAACGTACGTGTGCATTAAAGATTCATCTAAACAGCTGCTCCTGGTCTGGATCAGGACAACATGTGATCATGATTCCAAACTGTGTTTCTGAGCAGGAAGAAAATCACAGGTAATTATTTTTTATAAACTTTCTTGCCTTTAGTCCTATCAACACTAAACTTGAATTGATCCTTAGAGGGGAAAAAAACCTTCTTTTTTTTTTATTGATGGTGATGTGATGTGGGACTGAAAATTGTGTTTCCAGGCATCAGCTGTGCTGATTTGCCCTTTAGGAGGACTAAATCTTTACAGGATCGATTCAGGGTCTTGACCTCTGACCTGCCCAGAAGGAGGAAAACAGAAAGATACTGATTCTGCATTAATATTATAGGTGCTCTAAGCCATGTCACGCTTGTTTTAAGCTCCACCATTTTTTTGTCACATACAGCAAACATTAGTGACTATCCGCGAGCTGCCTGTCCCCAGAACACACTGTAAAAAAC
This sequence comes from Percina caprodes, assembly GCA_013375575.1. NCBI lineage: Eukaryota > Metazoa > Chordata > Actinopteri > Perciformes > Percidae > Percina > Percina caprodes. The sequence continues at coordinate 3,115,794 of JABXJD010000001.1, forward strand.
AAACTGCGCCCACCTGCTCCACGAAGCATACACAAACAGTGTTCCAGCGTTCCAGCCAACAACCAACAAAAAGGATTTAGGGGTGGGGAGTTAGGGCGTGGAATGACAGAAGAGAGGGGACGGGATGAGGAGGAGGGAGGGGCAAGCTAATCTCTTTTTATTTGAAAATACTTTCAACATCAACAAGAAGTAACGTCACCCAACATCGCTTCAAGCACTTTTAAGAGAACAAAAAAACAACAATTCACGAATTATCTGTGAATCCAAAGCCTGTTATATCTTATTTCTCTCTGTGCCTTAGAGCTCCATTGTTGTCCAGAAACACATCAGTGAGCTACACTGTTGCACTGGGTGACATATTCCTTCATTAACATGAACACACACTGTTTAGTTTGAATCAATCCCACATAAACCGTCCTGCTGCCCCAAATACTCACTAGAGCACAAAATGTGGATTTATGCACCACTGAAAATAGTTCCCATCAAAAACATTACTTATGCAACTTATGCTAAAAACTACAGTGGCCAGCTGTTTTTGGGAAATTATTAAGCCTTCTTTAAAGTAGCTATATGTAACTTTCAGTTTGTGTTGATTCAAGCGGCCACTTTGGACAAAAGCCGTAGTGATTTTTGTCACACCTGCTGTCTTAAAGATCTTTTCTTTCTTTTCTTTATTACCCACTGTAAATCTTAGTTAGCGTTACTGAGAGGTTATAAAGTCGTGATGAATGTTTTGCTTGGACATTCATTTACAATAAAAGAATAAATTACAGATGCATCGTTGCATTTCCAGCATTGCAGTAACTTAGCCTACTTTGGGTGTCTAGTGAGCTAAACCGGGTATCACTGTCACTATGTCATAAGCCAAAACAATAACAGAATGTTGTAGCAACCATTGTAATAATAACTTAGTTAATTAATATAGCGCATTTCATAAAACCCACGGACACTTTACACAAGTAACGTTACAGGGGGACAAGAGAAAAGAAAATGATAAGCCAACACAAACACGGATTAAAAGGAATCAAACTGCACTAAATGGAACAGGGGGGTTATTTAATGTCGGCTACTGACGTACAACCACATTGTGCATTGTAAAGTTATTTTATCTGTTAAAAGCCTGACCAAAGACTCACATTTTCACCTGTTGTTTTTCCCTTTTAGCTTTTAGTTGTTTTTCATTTAATTTCCTTTTTTTACCTGTGATGGCCCTGCCAGTGTATCAGCCATAGCTACAGCAGATAACTTCTAAAATAACATTAAAATACAATTAAGCCTATAAAAAGAAATCTCCTGCTACCTTTTACCTGGCAGGATACTAACTCAGGCTTTTCCGGTGTTACAAAGAAATCTGTGACCCGTCAGAATGTGTTACTGTAACGCTGTCTACCTGCCGCAAATAGTTCTGTGACTTTGTGGGAAATATCGGGCCGGAGCAGAGGCATTAATACAAACTACATAAAACTAGCACTCTTTTTACTGTTAGTCTTGTTTGCTGTTACAGGTCATTATGACAGAGCTTTAGAAATATTCAAATGTTACATATAGTCACTTTATATATTTACAATATTTGTGACCTGTTTTTAAAGAAGGAACCAATAGGCTCTGGCCTGATTGTCACAGACGAGGTAGGAAAGTTGGGAAGGGTGAGATGAACTAACACATTTTTGGTTTTGGTCTTTTCATAGAATTTGTTTAGCCTGATAATCAGACTGAACTTTATTTTCACTTAATTTATTTAGCCTGGCATCGTATTCATGTTATGAACTTTTTTCGGAGCAACTAGTTAAACATTTCACACAACAACCTGTATAGCTGAGTCAATCTCATCTGCACTTGTCGCACATTTTTTTGTCGCTATGATGTTTTCATTCTTAATAGCGCCAACAAATCTCATATTTTTTCCTGATCAATATCAAGGATTTTATTACTACTGTTTCTTTGACATCTGAAATGTGTGGTTTCCAGCTCATTCTTCTAGTTTTTGTCTGATGCTGTGAATCTAATCTCTGATTTATGGGACCAACTACATTTTAAAGAGACAGAATGAAGAAGGGCTGCAACTACCTCTACTTGACTGATGACTTCTGAACTGGTTGGTCTGTTAAGTGTCAGAAAATTAATGAAAAATGAAAATTAAAAATGGATGATGCAAGTTCACAGAGCCATGTGATTTTTCACATTTTTCTTTTGTGTCAGTTTAAAACCTTAAAATGTTAAAATCAAAGTGACATAAAACAAATAAGCAGCAAATCCTCACATTTGAGTGGCCACCCTTTAGCATTGTTACTACATAAATGACTTCAACAATTAGTCAATTATCAAAATTGTTCTTGTTTAATTTTCTGTGATTAAGTAATGAACTAATCACTTAAGGACAAATGTCTATAGTTTAAATGTATTTCAGCATCAAACTCTAATGTGTCTTCCTCTTAGTTGTACATTTGTTTTGAAGGCTAGGATTTCAAACTCTTCCATGAATTTAAGTATCTTTAAGTGCAAGATGAGAGTCAAAAATTTCTCCAACAATGCGTCTGTTGTCTCTGGTAGATGGTGGTAGACAAGCTTTTCATTTTCTCTTGCATTTCAAAGGCGTTTGATCTGCCTCCCTCTAACGGTTGACAACTTAGAAGAGGAAAGCCTACAGCAGTCCCACAAGGCTTAATTATCCCTCAAACTGATAACAACCTGGTAAGAGGAGGCCTGGAAGAGAACAGGAACTAAAAGGGGATGGAGATGGTAGGATTAATGGAGATTGTCTGATATTACCTGGCCTCTGATCAAAAGACTGTGTTGGCAGGCGGAGCACATCCTCTCCATTTTTCTATTCCATGCCAAAAAACTGCTGGTGCTGTGTAGCTCATTGGGCAGAGCACAACCTCACCGACCAACAGTAGGCGGTTTGTTAATTTGTAATGTGGAACGGCCCACCATCCCGCCTCATCTCCCCTCAAATTGCCTACTGATATCAGACATATGGGGTTTGAACTAACGGTGGGAAGAATGAACATGTAAGCCAAGTGTGTCCATTCTTGATTAAAAGCTCTGTTTTCGCTGTCTACTTTTTCTCTTTTAAGAGCATGCCATGCAAAATTACTTTTCTCTGACTCACTTATTTCTCCGGCTGTTGCTTCTTGTCTCGTCTCTAAACTTTGTTCTGAATCACTGACTCCAATGCACAGATTTGATTGACTGAGTAGCATCAGGTGAGATGATTTACAAAGCATGCAATTGGTCTGTGAGTTTCCTGGGCAGCTAGAAATGCTGCAAAATAGAAACACTTCATCAAAATGTAATAATTCTCAATAATTTATCGGTTATCTGTCTGGATATGGATAGGATGCTGTCCGTACGCTTCCGCCTATTAGGGACCTTGGGTGGATGTATAGGAATGACAGGTTAACAAGAGATGCATTTTGGTCATTTTGTTTACAAGGGGGATGGTGACACCCCTCATCCCCTCTCAAATCACCTACAGGCTTGTTTATGCTCACAGTTATAAACACATACTGACCTTCTGTCTGTACTCTGCATTCATTTTCTCAGTATTTGTGCATGTTATCTGATAGATTATGGATACCAACCAAACGGAGCAGTACCACCGGAAATCATGGGTGCAGTGTAGCCAATAGTTCCAGTGAGATACAAGCATAGGACACAATGAAGAAATTTAAAAAAATGGCGGAGCTAGGGAAATTAGAAAATGTAAACATCTACACTTACTTTACTTTGCCAAGGCACAGGGACAAACAATTACTACAGAACAGCTTGAAGGAAATTAGATGGGATTTAAAATGTGAGTTGGGCTGTAGCAAAGGAAAAGTGGAGGTCCGTGTGAGACTGATTTGTTGGAGCCCCCCTCTAGTGGTTGTACAGTGTTGCTTAACATCCATGCCACTGATAAGGAAGTATGTGGGCGGGTTTCATTGTTTTAAATGGACGTATATATTTTCTTAAGAAAGGGAGCATAAATGAGCCTTACTGTTGAACAGCCTGTTCCCAAAGGAAACCCTCAATCAAATAACACCAGTCAGGGTACCATCCCCACAGGTTGAATTTATGCAGCAATGTTACTCTTTTTCAGAGCTTTTTGTGGAATTTTAATAACCAAGTCCAGTCTTACATTTTTGCTCAATATAAGTTCATATTCTTTGTGGATGTTTTAGTCCATAGAGACACATTTTCTTATTTCATCATCTTATTTTTTCTTCTGAAGTACATCTCGGCTGCAATAAGCCTCTTCAAAGTTTGCAGAATTTTGGGGGATTTTTGCTCAAGGACGTTTCAACAATTTGCATCAAACGGAAAAGACAAAAGCAATGGTTTAGAGAGAGAAGTGCTCAAAAGACAAAGGTGTGACACACATCACAATAAACACATCACAATGCATTTCATTTAGCAGGCTAAAGGATTTCTGCTTTGTTCTGATCAGTGTGTGTTTATCTCAGCAGTGTTGCTCAATGATTATGACAAATATTTTGATGATTTCTGATGGTTTTCTATTCCATATTAATGTCATGAATAGAAAATAGACAGCGGTGTTGAAGGTGTTTGAATTTTCTGAGAGGAACAGTGTTATCCTCTCTTAATGTTTTGTTTAGAGGACACCTAAATCTTGTTAAAACATAAAATTAAAGACAAAGGAAAATGGGGCCAATCACAAGGCCTTCAAAACCCACAATAAATCCTGCTTTCAAAACTGGGGACCTCACTGTGCAATCAGACATGTCTTTATGTCTTCTGTTGAAGAAAAGGTTACAAACTATGCTCGCTATCATCTCTTATTGAATTATTGTGTTGTGGCTTAATTGTTTGGTGCTAGCACGGATGTAGCCAAGAATAGTAAAGTCAATAAACCTGATTGGTCTTTTTTGTTTGCTTTCCACTGTTTAATCCCAATGAGGAGCTACAGCAGAGTGGTTTAAACTGTGATTTTTTTGTGCAGATTTATAACTTTTGGGGAAAAACTTCATTTATACAAAACAGCAACTTTATCCTTTAACAGAGATAAGCCTAAGCTGCTTAAAAGACAGAAAAAGCTATTTGGGTTTGCACTTGACAGCACTAATCTGGTCCTGAAAATAAATCTACTTATAATTTTGGAATATTATAAAAAAAAATGACAATCCTCAGTTATTATAGTATCATAATTGATATTACTGATGTTTGGATAAATGTTGAATGGGTTCATTCCCATGGTGCGATCCTCTTTCACATTGAAGGTTAAACTTTTAGACAATATCAAACAAGGATATATGATAATAGCAGATAGGAGAAGAGGTGGGTGTCCATGTCTAATTATTTAAATATACGCTCTCACCTCTGTTGGCAAAAGTAATTATGACAAAGTCATGTGGTGCTGGAATAGGACGAGTGGACCCGTACCGACATCAGAGAAACATACCATCCAGCTGCCTGAGGAGGAGATAATCAAATGTTCAGCAGCTCAAGCGACTGTTGAAGAGATTTTTTTATTATTATTCTGAACATTTGCTATGTTTAAAGTCAGAGTTAAATGGTGGTTTAGAGCATCTTGCTTCCAGACTGTGCAGCTGTTGAAACAGGATGTTGGAGCTTTAATAGCATAACTAATGGAATATTGGTTTAGTTTTAAGTAGTAGCAGAGGGGTTAGAGAGACTTTAAAAACATTTTTTTTGGGATTTGTATGAAATCCCAGGAAAAAACCTACTGAGCTCCTGATATAGACATATTGTCATTTTTGGGCCCATATTGTCTAAATCGCGTGTTGTAGTCAGGATCTTGAACAACTTTTTGTCACCCACTGTTCACCTTCAGTGACTTGCACTTTGCAAAACTTGATTGGAAAAGTTTCATAATTTCAAAATGAAGTCTTCAATTTTTTTTTTAGTGAATGCGCGTTGGTTGCAGAGTGTGCAATGGAAACTTTAAAAATATGGTGTCTTGTAACTTGAAAGATAAATGTAGCAGTCCAACACTAACATTAATTATTGCACAGGGTTAAAAAATACAAACAGTCCCTTTTTTTTAATTTAGGCAGCTTACAAAGGGGTTAAGTTACAAAATATAAATTTTAAAACATGTATTATTTAATACTGTGTTAAAATGATACCTGTACAGAAGTATTAGCTACAAAAGTGTCATTACATTTTTAACTATTATACCATCTTATTAGTCTGTGCTGTATTAACGCCTTCTTGACGAGAGAGTGATATAGTTTTTTTCATATTTTTATTACTGCTTGTTATTGCTTTGCATGGCTGAGTGGTGTCGGAGTTGTATGAACGTGTCCTGGTGCTTGCTTGGCTTCTTATATTACCTGGAGCTACTGTTGATGTGTAATCTCTGCTAGTGTCCTGATGCTTTCTGCAGCTCTGCATGGTATACCAAAAAAAGCTTATAGTTCTTCTCTAGCTATATATATGGTATATATATATGTTTTTGTGTTGCTTCTTGCTGCCATGGTCTAAAATCATCTGGCCAAAGAACTACAGTTAAAAATTAGCCGACTGGCTAACACTGGCACATTTACAGAAATGTTGATTAATGTGTGTTGTCCTAAAATAGAAATACAAAGTAAAAGTACTTATGCATGCCAAATAGCTCCTGTCAGTATTAAATTACAATATTGGATTCTTATTTATGGTGCATTACTGTTGAAGCAGCATCTTAATGTTGAAGCTGGTCATTATAAAGCTAATGAATATGCTTATGGGAAATTTAATCAATAACAATGCATCATATTTTATATTTTGTATGTCAAATCTAAATCTGTGATATAGCTGTCAAATAAAGTAGTAGCTGCAGTAATAAGAACAACATTTTGCTATGAAATCATCGAGTAAAATAGAATTATGGAAGTAGTAGGAAAGTACTAAAGTAACATATAATTTCTTGAAAAAAGTACTTTGCGTTGCATCACTGCTGCTGATAATAATTATTAGTACTACTACAGTAGTACTAACTAGAAAATTCCGCAGAAATTTTATCAGTGTGCCTGCTATTGGGGCACATCCGCATAGCAATAAAACCTAATAATGGCCGCCCCGCCACGCCCACACCGTACGACGAAAATTTTTTCTTTCAATAACTTTTCATCGTTGACATGTTAAGATGACACACACCAAGTTTGAAGTTGATCGGATGAAAGCTCTAGGAGGAGTTCGTTAAAGTACGACACGTGGAAATGGCCAAAATCGCACTAATTTCGAACATTCAATACAAAATGGCGGACTTTCTGTTGGGTTTAGGGGGGGGCTACAATGGAGTTTTATGTCCGTCCTGCCATGCTACATATGTGGACCAAGTTTCGTGAGTCTACGTTAAACGTAGTGCAGGGGCTCAATTTTCATAATATTGTTTTGGTGGCGAATCGCACAAAATGGCCGCCCGCCACGGCCACACCGTTCGGCGAAAAAATTTCTTTCAATAACTTTTCATCGTTAACATCTTAAGATGACACACACCAAGTTGGAAGTTGATTGGATGAAAGCTCTAGGAGGAGTTCGTTAAAGTACGACACGTGGAAATGGCCAAAATCGCACTAATTTCGAACATTTGAAAGGGCCCCCCCCTCTGTCCTCTCAGTGTCAGGGCCTGTTGCTATGGTGATTTCCTCAGAGAAGAGGCCAGAGTGGGTTTTTTCTGTTATAAGTCAGCAGTTGGTTCGCTAGCGCGAAAACTTTACGTCCGACAGACTCCATAGTTACACGTCTGCGATCAGCACAAGATTTTCTACATTTTGACCAACTATGATGTCTGAAGACGTAAAACTGGAGGACAGAGAGACATTTGTTTGGGGAAAATGTCATTAAATCGTCCTCCAGCTGCCAGTTTTTCATAGTTTCGTCGACAGTTGGTAGATCACAGCCCACAATTTAAGTCCGATAGACTCCATAGTTACACGTCTGCGACCGGAACAAGATTTCCTACATTTTGACCAATAATGAAGTCTGAAGAGTTAAAACTGGAGGAGAGAGAGACATTAGTTTGAGAAACTTCCAGATATCCGTCCTCCAGCCCCCACTCTGTCCTCCACTCTAGCTCTGAACATTCCACCACATACACACACATTGGAAAATCTGAGGCGTCTGAAAACGGGACGATACGTAAACTGTGATTTGGGAGAAACCGTGCTTGATATCTGAACGCCCATTCAGCCCAATAAACGCCAAAGTCTTGTCTTCGGTTTAACCTTTTAATCATGTTTCTACGTTAAAGTATGGCGACACAGCACGGTCCCAAAGAGGGCGTTTTGAGCGATGTTGAGATTTTCCCGAACATTTCCCATTCAAGTCAATGGGAAAATTTTGCGTATTTTGCCGATTTCGGAAAACCGCGGCAAATCTGGTTAAAACTTCCGAGCACACCATTCCCGATCATTACCCACGTTTGGTGTATTGTGTTTGCGCGTGTTAGCAACGGGACTTACGGACGGACGAAATTTGGCGGAAGATGAAGAATAATAATAACTAGAAAATTCCGCAGAAATTTTATCAGTGTGCCTGCTATTGGGGCACATCCGCATAGCAATAAAACCTAATAATGGCTGCCATGCCACGCCCACACCGTCTGACGAAAAGTTTTCTTTCAATAACTTTTCATCGTTAACATCTTAAGATGACACACACCAAGTTTGAAGTTGATCGGATGAAAGCTCTAGGAGGAGTTCGTTAAAGTACGACACGTGGAAATGGCCAAAATCGCACTAATTTCGAACATTCAATACAAAATGGCGGACTTCCTGTTGGGTTTAGGGGGGGGCTACAATGGAGTTTTATGTCCGCCCTGCCATGCTACATATGTGGACCAAGTTTCGTGAGTCTACGTTAAACGTAGTGCAGGGCTCAATTTTCAATATTGTTTTGGTGGTGAATCGCACAAAATGGCCGCCCCGCCACGGCCACACCGTTCGACGAAAAAAATTTCTTTCAATAACTTTTCATCGTTAACATCTTAAGATGACACACACCAAGTTGGAAGTTGATTGGATGAAAGCTCTAGGAGGAGTTCGTTAAAGTACGACACGTGGAAATGGCCAAAATCGCACTAATTTCGAACATTCAATACAAAATGGTGGACTTCCTGTTGGGTTTAGGGGGGGGCTACAATGGAGTTTTATGTCCGTCCTGCCATGCTACATATGTGACCAAGTTTCGTGAGTCTACGTTAAACGTAGTGCAGGGCTCAATTTTCATAATATTGTTTTGGTGGTGAATCGCACAAAATGGCCGCCCGCCACGCCACACCGTTCGAAAAAAATTTCTTTCAATAACTTTTCATCGTTAACATCTTAAGAGACACACAAAGTTGGAAGTTGATTGGATGAAAGCTCTAGGAGGAGTTCGTTAAGTACGACACGTGGAAATGGCCAAAATCGCACTAATTTCGAACATTTGAAGGGCCCCCCTCTGTCCTCTCAGTGTCAGGGCCTGTTGCTATGGTGATTTCCTCAGAGAAGAGGCCAGAGTGGGTTTTTTCTGTTATAAGTCAGCAGTTGGTTCGCTAGCGCGAAAACTTTACGTCCGACAGACTCCATAGTTACACGTCTGCGATCAGCACAAGATTTTCTACATTTTGACCAACTATGATGTCTGAAGACGTAAAACTGGAGGACAGAGAGACATTTGTTTGGGAAAAAGTCATTAAATCGTCCTCCAGCTGCCAGTTTTTCATAGTTTCGTCGACAGTTGGTAGATCACAGCCCACAATTTAAGTCCGATAGACTCCATAGTTACACGTCTGCGACCGGAACAAGATTTCCTACATTTTGACCAATAATGAAGTCTGAAGAGTTAAAACTGGAGGAGAGAGAGACATTAGTTTGAGAAACTTCCAGATATCCGTCCTCCAGCCCCCCACTCTGTCCTCCACTCTAGCTCTGAACATTCCACCACATACACACACATTGGAAAATCTGAGACGGTCTGAAAACGGGACGATACGTAAACTGTGATTTGGGAGAAACCGTGCTTGATATCTGAACGCCCATTCAGCCCAATAAACGCCAAAGTCTTGTCTTCGGTTTAACCTTTTAATCATGTTTCTACGTTAAAGTATGGCGACACAGCACGGTCCCAAAGAGGGCGTTTTGAGCGATGTTGAGAGTTTTCCGAACTTTTCCCATTCAAGTCAATGGGAAAATTTTGCCGTTTTTTGCCGATTTCGGAAAACGCGGCAAATCTGGTAGAAACTTCCGAGCACACCATTCCCGATCATTACGCACGTTTCGGTGTATTGTGTTTGCGCGTGTTGGCAACGCTTCGGGACTTACGGACGGACGAAATTTGGCGGAAGATTAAGAATAAGAAATAACTAGAAAATTCCGCAGAAATTTTATCAGTGTGCCTGCTATTGGGGCACATCCGCATAGCAATAAAACCTAATAATGGCTGCCATGCCACGCCCACACCGTACGATGAAAAGTTTTTCTTTTAATAACTTTTCATTGTTAACATCTTAAGATGACACACACCAAGTTTGAAGTTGATTGGATGAAAGCTCTAGGAGGAGTTCGTTAAAGTACGACACGTGGAAATGGCCAAAATCGCACTAATTTCGAACATTCAATACAAAATGGCGGACTTCCTGTTGGGTTTAGGGGGGGGCTACAATGGAGTTTTATGTCCGTCCTGCCATGCTACATATGTGGACCAAGTTTCGTGAGTCTACGTTAAACGTAGTGCAGGGGCTCAATTTTCATAATATTGTTTTGGTGGCGAATCGCACAAAATGGCCGCCCGCCACGGCCACACCGTTCGGCGAAAAATTTCTTTCAATAACTTTTCATCGTTAACATCTTAAGATGACACACACCAAGTTGAAGTTGATTGGATGAAAGCTCTAGGAGGAGTTCGTTAAAGTACGACACGTGGAAATGGCCAAAATCGCACTAATTTCGAACATTTGAAAGGGCCCCCCTCTGTCCTCTCAGTGTCAGGGCCTGTTGCTATGGTGATTTCCTCAGAGAAGGGCCAGAGTGGGGTTTTTCTGTTATAAGTCAGCAGTTGGTGAGCTAGCGCGAAAACTTTACGTCCGACAGACTCCATAGTTACACGTCTGCGATCAGCACAAGATTTTCTACATTTTGACCAACTATGATGTCTGAAGACGTAAAACTGGAGGACAGAGAGACATTTGTTTGGGGAAAATGTCATTAAATCGTCCTCCAGCTGCCAGTTTTTCATAGTTTCGTCGACAGTTGGTAGATCACAGCCCACAATTTAAGTCCGATAGACTCCATAGTTACACGTCTGCGACCGGAACAAGATTTCCTACGTTTTGACCAATAATGAAGTCTGAAGAGTTAAAACTGGAGGAGAGAGAGACATTAGTTTGAGAAACTTCCAGATATCCGTCCTCCAGCTCCCCACTCTGTCCTCCACTCTAGCTCTGAACATTCCACCACATACACACACATTGGAAAATCTGAGCGTCTGAAAACGGGACGATACGTAAACTGTGATTTGGGAGAAACCGTGCTTGATATCTGAACGCCCATTCAGCCCAATAAACGCCAAAGTCTTGTCTTCGGTTTAACCTTTTAATCATGTTTCTACGTTAAAGTATGGCGACACAGCACGGTCCCAAAGAGGGGCGTTTTGAGCGATGTTGAGAGTTTTCCGAACTTTTCCCATTCAAGTCAATGGGAAAATTTTGCCGGTTTTTGCCGATTTCGGGAAAACCGCGCGGCAAATCTGGTTAAAACTTCCGAGCACACCATTCCCGATCAATACCCACGTTTCGGTGTATTGTGTTTGCGCGTGTTGGCAACGCTTCGGACTTACGGACGGACAAAATGTGGCGGAAGATGAAAAAGAATAACTAGAAAATTCCGCAGAAATTTTATCAGTGTGCCTGCTATTGGGGCACATCCGCATAGCAATAAAACCTAATAATGGCCGCCCCGCCACGCCCACACCGTACGACGAAAATTTTTTCTTTCAATAACTTTTCATCGTTAACATCTTAAGATGACACACACCAAGTTTGAAGTTGATTGGATGAAAGCTCTAGGAGGAGTTCGTTAAAGTACGACACGTGGAAATGGCCAAAATCGCACTAATTTCGAACATTCAATACAAAATGGTGGACTTCCTGTTGGGTTTAGGGGGGGGCTACAATGGAGTTTTATGTCCGTCCTGCCATGCTACATATGTGGACCAAGTTTCGTGAGTCTACGTTAAACGTAGTGCAGGGCTCAATTTTCATAATATTGTTTTGGTGGCGAATCGCACAAAATGGCCGCCCCGCCACGGCCACACCGTTCGACGAAAAAAATTTCTTTCAATAACTTTTCATCGTTAACATCTTAAGATGACACACACCAAGTTGGAAGTTGATTGGATGAAAGCTCTAGGAGGAGTTCGTTAAAGTACGACACGTGGAAATGGCCAAAATCGCACTAATTTCGAACATTTGAAAGGGCCCCCTCTGTCCTCTCAGTGTCAGGGCCTGTTGCTATGGTGATTTCCTCAGAGAAGAGGCCAGAGTGGGTTTTTTCTGTTATAAGTCAGCAGTTGGTTGAAGCCGAAAACTTTCGTCCGACAGACTCCATAGTTACACGTCTGCGATCAGCACAAGATTTTCTACATTTTGACCAACTATGATGTCTGAAGACGTAAAACTGGAGGACAGAGAGACATTTGTTTGGGCGAAAACTTCATTAAATCGTCCTCCAGCTGCCAGTTTTTCATAGTTTCGTCGACAGTTGGTAGATCACAGCCCACAATTTAAGTCCGATAGACTCCATAGTTACACGTCTGCGACCGGAACAAGATTTCCTACATTTTGACCAATAATGAAGTCTGAAGAGTTAAAACTGGAGGAGAGAGAGACATTAGTTTGGGAAAACCTTCATAGATCCGTCCTGCAGCCCCCCTCTGTCCTCTCAGTGTCAGGGCCTGTTGCTATGGTGATTTCCTCAGAGAAGAGGCCAGAGTGGGTTTTTTCTGTTATAAGTCAGCAGTTGGTTCGCTAGCGCGAAAACTTTAAGTCCGACAGACTCCATAGTTACACGTCTGCGATCAGAACAAGATTTTCTACATTTTGACCAACTATGATGTCTGAAGACGTAAAACTGGAGGACAGAGACATTTGTTTGGGGAAATGTCATTAAATCGTCCTCCAGCTGCCAGTTTTTCATAGTTTCGTCGACAGTTGGTAGATCACAGCCCACAATTTAAGTCCGATAGACTCCATAGTTACACGTCTGCGACGGAACAAGATTTCCTACATTTTGACCAATAATGAAGTCTGAAGAGTTAAAACTGGAGGAGAGAGAGATTAGTTTGAGAAACTTCCAGATATCCGTCCTCCAGCCCCCACTCTGTCCTCCACTCTAGCTCTGAACATTCCACCACATACACACACATTGGAAAATCTGAGACGTCTGAAAACGGGACGATACGTAAACTGTGATTTGGGAGAAACCGTGCTTGATATCTGAACGCCCATTCAGCCCAATAAACGCCAAAGTCTTGTCTTCGGTTTAACCTTTTAATCATGTTTCTACGTTAAAGTATGGCGACACAGCACGGTCCCAAAGAGGGCGTTTTGAGCGATGTTGAGAGTTTTCCGAACTTTTCCCATTCAAGTCAATGGGAAGATTTTGCCGTTTTGCCGATTTCGGAAAACCGGCGGCAAATCTGGTAGAAACTTCCGAGCACACCATTCCCGATCATTACCCGTTTGGTTGTATTGTGTTTGCGGCGTGTTGGCAGCTTTGGGACTTACGGACGAGACGAAAGTGGCGGAAGATGAAGAATAATAATAACTAGAAAATTCCGCAGAAATTTTATCAGTGTGCCTGCTATTGGGGCACATCCGCTAGCAATAAAACCTAATAATGGCCGCCCACGGCCACACCGTTCGACGAAAATTTTTCTTTCAATAACTTTTCATCGTTAACATCTTAAGATGACACACACCAAGTTTGAAGTTGATCGGATGAAAGCTCTAGGAGGAGTTCGTTAAAGTCGACACGTGGAAATGGCCAAAATCGCACTAATTTCAAACATTCAATACAAAATGGCGGACTTCCTGTTGGGTTTAGGGGGCTACAATGGAGTTTTATGTCCGTCCTGCCATGCTACATATGTGGACCAAGTTTCGTGAGTCTACGTTAAACGTAGTGCAGGGCTCAATTTTCATAATATTGTTTTGGTGGCGAATCGCACAAAATGGCCGCCCCGCCACGGCCACACCGTTCGACGAAAAAATTTCTTTCAATAACTTTTCATCGTTAACATCTTAAGATGACACACACCAAGTTGGAAGTTGATTGGATGAAAGCTCTAGGAGGAGTTCGTTAAAGTACGACACGTGGAAATGGCCAAAATCGCACTAATTTCGAACATTTGAAAGGGCCCCCCCCTCTGTCCTCTCAGTGTCAGGGCCTGTTGCTATGGTGATTTCCTCAGAGAAGAGGCCAGAGTGGGTTTTTTCTGTTATAAGTCAGCAGTTGGTTCGCTAGCGCGAAAACTTTACGTCCGACAGACTCCATAGTTACACGTCTGCGATCAGCACAAGATTTTCTACATTTTGACCAACTATGATGTCTGAAGACGTCAAACTGGAGGACAGAGGGACATTTGTTTGGGGAAAAAGTCATTAAATCGTCCTCCAGCTCCCAGTTTTTTATAGTTTCGTCGACAGTTGGTAGATCACAGCCCACAATTTAAGTCCGATAGACTCCATAGTTACACGTCTGCGACCGGAACAAGATTTCCTACATTTTGACCAATAATGAAGTCTGAAGAGTTAAAACTGGAGGACAGAGAGACATTAGTTTGAGAAACTTCCAGATATCCGTCCTCCAGCCCCCCACTCTGTCCTCCACTCTAGCTCTGAACATTCCACCACATACACACACATTGGAAAATCTGAGCCGGTCTGAAAACGGGACGATACGTAAACTGTGATTTGGGAGAAACCGTGCTTGATATCTGAACGCCCATTCAGCCCAATAAACGCCAAAGTCTTGTCTTCGGTTTAACCTTTTAATCATCTTTCTACGTTAAAGTATGGCGACACAGCACGGTCCCAAAGAGGGGGCGTTTTGAGCGATGTTGAGAGTTTTCCGAACTTTTCCCATTCAAGTCAATGGGAAGATTTTGCCGTTTTTGCCGATTTCGGGAAAACGCGCTGCAAATCTGGTAGAAACTTCCGAGCACACCATTCCGATCAATACCCACGCTTTCGGTGTATTGTGTTTGGCGTGTTGGCAACGCTTCGAGACTTACGGACGGACGAAATTTGGTGAAGATGAAGAATAATAATAACTAGAAAATTCCGCAGAAATTTTATCAGTGTGCCTGCTATTGGGGCACATCCGACTAGCAATAAAACCTAATAATGGCCGCCCCGCCACGGCCACACCGTTCGACGAAAAAATTTTCTTTCAATAACTTTTCATCGTTAACATCTTAAGATGACACACCAAGTTGGAAGTTGATTGGATGAAAGCTCTAGGAGGAGTTCGTTAAAGTCGACACACGTGGAAATGGCCAAAATCGCACTAATTTCGAACATTCAATACAAAATGGTGGACTTCCTGTTGGGTTTAGGGGGGGGCTACAATGGAGTTTTATGTCCGTCCTGCCATGCTACATATGTGGACCAAGTTTCGTGAGTCTACGTTAAACGTAGTGCAGGGGCTCAATTTTCATAATATTGTTTTGGTGGCGAATCGCACAAAATGGCCGCCCCGCCACGGCCACACCGTTCGACGAAAAAAATTTCTTTCAATAACTTTTCATCGTTAACATCTTAAGATGACACACACCAAGTTGGAAGTTGATTGGATGAAAGCTCTAGGAGGAGTTCGTTAAAGTACGACACGTGGAAATGGCCAAAATCACACTAATTTCAAACATTTGAAAGGGCCCCCCCCTCTGTCCTCTCAGTGTCAGGGCCTGTTGCTATGGTGATTTCCTCAGAGAAGAGGCAGAGTGGGTTTTTTCTGTTACAAGTCAGCAGTTGGTGAGCCTAGCGCAAAACTTTACGTCCGACAGACTCCATAGTTACACGTCTGCGATCAGAACAAGATTTTCTACATGTTGACCAACTATGATGTCTGAAGACGTAAAACTGGAGGACAGAGAGACATTTGTTTGGGGAAAATGTCATTAAATCGTCCTCCAGCTGCCAGTTTTTTCAGTTTCGTCGACAGTTGGTAGATCACAGCCCACAATTTAAGTCCGATAGACTCCATAGTTACACGTCTGCGACCGGAACAAGATTTCCTACATTTTGACCAATAATGAAGTCTGAAGAGTTAAAACTGGAGGAGAGAGAGACATTAGTTTGAGAAACTTCCAGATATCCGTCCTCCAGCCCCCACTCTGTCCTCCACTCTAGCTCTGAACATTCCACCACATACACACACATTGGAAAATCTGAGGTCTGAAAACGGGACGATACGTAAACTGTGATTTGGGAGAAACCGTGCTTGATATCTGAACGCCCATTCAGCCCAATAAACGCCAAAGTCTTGTCTTCGGTTTAACCTTTTAATCATGTTTCTACGTTAAAGTATGGCGACACAGCACGGTCCCAAAGAGGGGGTTTGAGCGATTTTGAGCCATCTCCGAACATTTCCCATTCATGTCTATGGGTCATTTTTGCCGTATTTTTGCGATTTCGGGAAAACCGCTGCAAATCTGGTTGAAACTTCCGAGCACACCATTCCGATCATTACCCACGCTTTGTATGGTATTGTTTGCGCGTTGCAACAGCCTGACTTATCGTTGGACAAAAAACGGACGGAATAATAATAATAATAACTAGAAAATTCCGCAGAAATTTTATCAGTGTGCCTGCTATTGGGGCACATCCGATAGCATAAAACCTAATAATGGCCGCCCCGCCACGCCCACACCGTATGACGAAAAGTTTTTCTTTTAATAACTTTTCATCGTTAACATCATTAAGATGACACACACCAAGTTTGAAGTTGATTGGATGAAAGCTCTAGGAGAGTTCGTTAGCACGACACGCGGAAATGGCCAAAATCACTAATTTCGAACATTCAATACAAAATGGCGGACTTCCTGTTGGGTTTAGGGGGCTACAATGGAGTTTTATGTCCGTCCTGCCATGCTACATGTGGACCAAGTTTCGTGAGTCTACGTTAAACGTAGTGCAGGGGCTCAATTTTCAATATTGTTTTGGTGGCGAATCGCACAAAATGGCCGCCCCCACGGCCACACCGCTCGAAAAAAATTTTTTTCAATAACTTTTCATCGTTAACATGTTAAGATGACACACACCAAGTTTGAAGTTGATCGGATGAAAGCTCTAGGAGGAGTTCGTTAAAGTACGACACGTGGAATGGCCAAAATCGCACTAATTTCGAACATTCAATACAAAATGGCGGACTTCCTGTTGGGTTTAGGGGGCTACAATGGAGTTTTATGTCCGTCCTGCCATGCTACATATGTGGACCAAGTTTCGAGTCTACGTTAACGTAGTGCAGGGCTCAATTTTCATAATATTGTTTTGGTGGCAATCGCACAAAATGGCGCCCGCCACGGCCACACCGTCGACGAAAAAAATTTCTTTCAATAACTTTTCATCGTTAACATGTTAAGATGACACACAAGTTTGAAGTTGATCGATGAAAGCTCTAGGAGGAGTTCGTTAAAGTACGACACGGGAAATGGCCAAAATCGCACTAATTTCGAACATTTGAAAGCCCCCTCTGTCCTCTCAGTGTCAGGGCCTGTTGCTATGGTGATTTCCTCAGAGAAGGCCAGAGTGGGTTTTTTTCTTATAAGTCAGCAGTTGGTGAGCCTAGCGCGAAACTTTACGTCCGACAGACTCCATAGTTACACGTCTGCGATCAGCACAAGATTCTCTACATTTTGACCAACTATGATGTCTGAAGACGTAAAACTGGAGGACAGAGAGACATTTGTTTGGGGAAATGTCATTAAATCGTCCTCCAGCTGCCAGTTTTTTCATAGTTTCGTCCGACAGTTGGTAGATCACAGCCCACAATTTAAGTCCGATAGACTCCATAGTTACACGTCTGCGACGGAACAAGATTTCCTACATTTTGACCAATAATGAAGTCTGAAGAGTTAAAACTGGAGGAGAGAGAGACATTAGTTTGAGAAACTTCCAGATATCCGTCCTCCAGCCCCCACTCTGTCCTCCACTCTAGCTCTGAACATTCCACCACATACACACACATTGGAAAATCTGAGACGCGTCTGAAAACGGGACGATACGTAAACTGTGATTTGGGAGAAACCGTGCTTGATATCTGAACGCCCATTCAGCCCAATAAACGCCAAAGTCTTGTCTTCGGTTTAACCTTTAATCATGTTTCTACGTTAAAGTATGGCGACACAGCACGGTCCCAAAGAGGGGCGTTTTGAGCGATGTTGAGAGTTTTCCCGAACTTTTCCCATTCAAGTCAATGGGAAGATTTTGCCGGTTTTTGCCGATTTCGGGAAACCGCGGCAAATCTGGTAGAAACTTCCGAGCACACCATTCCCGATCATTACCCACGTTTCGTGTATTGTGTTTGCGCGTGTTGGCAACGCTCGGACTTACGGACGAATTTGGCGAAGATGAAGAATAATAATAATAAGTATGAGCAATAATAGTCATTGTGCCGAGTACTGCAGCACCTCGGCACACTGAACTAGAAAATTCGAGAATTTTATCAGTGTGCCTGCTATTGGGGCACATCCGCATAGCAATAAAACCTAATAATGGCTGCCATGCCACGCCCACACCGTACGACGAAAAAATTTTCTTTCAATAACTTTTCATCGTTAACATCTTAAGATGACACACACCAAGTTGGAAGTTGATTGGATGAAAGCTCTAGGAGGAGTTCGTTAAAGTACGACACGTGGAAATGGCCAAAATCGCACTAATTTCGAACATTCAATATAAAATGGCGGACTTCCTGTTGGGTTTGGGGGGGGGCTACAATGGAGTTTTATGTCCGTCCTGCCACGCTACATATGTGGACCAAGTTTCGTGAGTCTACGTTAAACGTAGTGCAGGGGCTCAATTTTCATAATATTGTTTTGGTGGTGAATCGCACAAAATGGCCGCCGCCACGGCCACACCGTTCGACGAAAAAAATTTCTTTCAATAACTTTTCATCGTTAACATCTTAAGATGACACACACCAAGTTGGAAGTTGATTGGATGAAAGCTCTAGGAGGAGTTCGTTAAAGTACGACCGTGGAAATGGCCAAAATCGCACTAATTTCGAACATTTGAAAGGGCCCCCTCTGTCCTCTCAGTGTCAGGGCCTGTTGCTATGGTGATTTCCTCAGAGAAGAGGCCAGAGTGGGTTTTTTTCTGTTATAAGTCAGCAGTTGGTTCGCTTAGCGCGAACACTTTACGTCCGACAGACTCCATAGTTACACGTCTGCGATCAGCACAAGATTTTCTACATTTTGTCCAACTATGATGTCTGAAGACGTAAAACTGGAGGACAGAGAGACATTTGTTTGGGAAAAT
This sequence comes from Percina caprodes, assembly GCA_013375575.1. Taxonomy (NCBI): domain Eukaryota; kingdom Metazoa; phylum Chordata; class Actinopteri; order Perciformes; family Percidae; genus Percina; species Percina caprodes. The sequence continues at coordinate 3,135,262 of JABXJD010000001.1, forward strand.
GTCATTAAATCGTCCTCCAGCTGCCAGTTTTTCATAGTTTCGTCGACAGTTGGTAGATCACAGCCCACAATTTAAGTCCGATAGACTCCATAGTTACACGTCTGCGACCGAACAAGATTTCCTACATTTTGACCAATAATGAAGTCTGAAGAGTTAAAACTGGAGGAGAGAGAGACATTTGTTTGGGAAAACCTTCAGATCCGTCCTGCAGCCCTCTGTCCTCTCAGTGTCAGGACCTGTTGCTATGGTGATTTCCTCAGAGAAGGGGCCAGAGGGTTTTTTTCTGTTATAAGTCAGCAGTTGGTTCGCTAGCGAAAACTTTAAGTCCGACAGACTCCATAGTTACACGTCTGCGATCAGCACAAGATTCTCTACATTTTGACCAACTATGATGTCTGAAGACGTAAAACTGAGGACAGAGAGACATTTGTTTGGGGAAAATGTCATAAATCGTCCTCCAGCTGCCAGTTTTTTCATAGTTTCGCGACAGTTGGTAGATCACAGCCCACAATTTAAGTCCGATAGACTCCATAGTTACACGTCTGCGACCGGAACAAGATTTCCTACATTTTGACCAATAATGAAGTCTGAAGAGTTAAAACTGGAGGACAGAGAGACATTAGTTTGAGAAACTTCCAGATATCCGTCCTCCAGCTCCCCACTCTGTCCTCCACTCTAGCTCTTAACATTCCACCACATACACACACATTGGAAAATCTGAGACGTCTGAAAACGGGACGACGTAAACTGTGATTTGGGAGAAACCGTGCTTGATATCTGAACGCCCATTCAGCCCAATAAACGCCAAAGTCTTGTCTTCGGTTTAACCTTTTAATCATGTTTCTACGTTAAAGTATGGCGACACAGCACGGTCCCAAAGAGGCGTTTTGAGCGATGTTGAGAGTTTTCCCGAACATTTCCCATTCAAGTCAATGGGAAGATTTTGCCGTTTTTGCCGATTTCGGAAAACCGCTGCAAATCTGGTAGAAACTTCCGAGCACACCATTCCCGATCATTACCCACGCTTGGTATTGTGTTTGCGCGTGTTGGCAACGCTTGGACTTACGGACGGACGAAATTTGGCGGAAGATGAAGAATAATAATAATAATAATAATAAGTATGAGCAATAATAGTCATTGTGCAGTGCTGCTATTGCACCTCGGCATACTGAATAACTAGAAAATTCCGCAGAAATTTTATCAGTGTGCCTGCTATTGGGGCACATCCGCATAGCAATAAAAGCTAATAATGGCCGCCCCGCCACGCCCACACCGTTCGACGAAAAATTTTTCTTTCAATAACTTTTCATCGTTAACATGTTAAGATGACACACACCAAGTTTGAAGTTGATCGATGAAAGCTCTAGGAGGAGTTCGTTAAAGCACGACACGTGAAATGGCCAAAATCGCACTAATTTCGAACATTCAATACAAAGTGGCGGACTTCCTGTTGGGTTTAGGGGGGGGCTACAATGGAGTTTTATGTCCGCCCTGCCATGCTACATATGTGGACCAAGTTTCGTGAGTCTACGTTAAACGTAGTGCAGGGGCTCAATTTTCTTAATATTGTTTTGGTGGCAATCGCACAAATGGCCGCCCGCCACGGCCACACCGCTTCGACGAAAAATTTCTTTCAATAACTTTTCATCGTTAACATCTTAAGATGACACACACCAAGTTGGAAGTTGATTGGATGAAAGCTCTAGGAGGAGTTCGTTAAAGTACGACACGTGGAAATGGCCAAAATCGCACTATTTTCAAACATTCAATACAAAATGGTAGACTTCCTGTTGGGTTTAGGGGGGGGCTACAATTGAGTTTTATGTCCGTCCTGCCACGATACATATGTGGACCAAGTGTCGTGAGTCTACGTTAAACGTAGTGCAGGGGCTCAATTTTCTTAATATTGTTTTGGTGGCAAATCGCACAAAATGGCCGCCCCGCCACGGCCACACCGTTCGACGAAAAAAATTTCTTTCAATAACTTTTCATCGTTAACATCTTAAGATGACACACACCAAGTTGGAAGTTGATCGGATGAAAGCTCTAGGAGGAGTTCGTTAAAGTACGACACGTGGAAATGGCCAAAATCGCACTAATTTCGAACATTTGAAAGGGCCCCCCCCTCTGTCCTCTCAGTGTCAGGGCCTGTTGCTATGGTGATTTCCTCAGAGAAGCGGCCAGAGTGGGTTTTTTTTCTGTTATAAGTCAGCAGTTGGTGAGCCTAGCGCGAAAACTTTACGTCCGACAGACTCCATAGTTACACGTCTGCGATCAGCACAAGATTCTCTACATGTTGACCAACTATGATGTCTGAAGACGTAAAACTGGAGGACAGAGAGACATTTGTTTGGGGAAAATGTCATAAAATCGTCCTCCAGCTGCCAGTTTTTTCATAGTTTCGTCGACAGTTGGTAGATCACAGCCAACAATTTAAGTCCGATAGACTCCATAGTTACACGTCTGCGACCGGAACAAGATTTCCTACATTTTGACCAATAATGAAGTCTGAAGAGTTAAAACTGGAGGAGAGAGAGACATTAGTTTGAGAAACTTCCAGATATCCGTCCTCCAGCCCCCCACTCTGTCCTCCACTCTAGCTCTGAACATTCCACCACATACACACACATTGGAAAATCTGAGCCGGTCTGAAAACGACGATACGTAAACTGTGATTTGGGAGAAACCGTGCTTGATATCTGAACGCCCATTCAGCCCAATAAACGCCAAAGTCTTGTCTTCGGTTTAACCTTTAATCATGTTTCTACGTTAAAGTATGGCGACACAGCACGGTCCCAAAGAGGGGCGGTTTTGAGCGATGTTGAGAGTTTTCCCGAACTTTTCCCATTCAAGTCAATGGGAAGATTTTGCCGTTTTTTGCCGATTTCGGGAAAACGCGCAAATCTGGTAGAAACTTCCGAGCACACCATTCCCGATCATTACCCACGTTTCGGTGTATTGTGTTTGCGCGTGTTGGCAACGCTTCGGGACTTACGGACGGACGAAATTTGGCGGAAGATGAAGAATAATAATAACTAGAAAATTCCGCAGAAATTTTATCAGTGTGCCTGCTATTGGGGCACATCCGCATAGCAATAAAACCTAATAATGGCCGCCACCACGCCCACACCGCATTTGACGAAAATTTTTCTTTCAATAACTTTTCATCGTTAACATCTTAAGATGACACACACCAAGTTTGAAGCTGATCGGATGAAAGCTCTAGGAGGAGTTCGTTAAAGTACGACACGTGGAAATGGCCAAAATCGCACTAATTTCGAACATTCAATACAAAATGGTGGACTTCCTGTTGGGTTTAGGGGGGGGCTACAATGGAGTTTTATGTCCGTCCTGCCATGCTACATATGTGGACCAAGTTTCGTGAGTCTACGTTAAACGTAGTGCAGGGGCTCAATTTTCATAATATTGTTTTGGTGGCAAATCGCACAAAATGGCCGCCCGCCACGGCCACACCGCTCGACTAAAAAATTTTCTTTCAATAACTTTTCATCGTTAACATCTTAAGATGACACACACCAAGTTGAAGTTGATTGATGAAAGCTCTAGGAGGAGTTCGTTAAAGTACGACACGTGGAAATGGCCAAAATCGCACTAATTTCGAACATTTGAAAGGGCCCCCTCTGTCCTCTCAGTGTCAGGGCCTGTTGCTATGGTGATTTCCTCAGAGAAGAGGCCAGAGGGGGTTTTTTTCTGTTATAAGTCAGCAGTTGTCTAGCGCAAAAACTTTACGTCCGACAGACTCCATAGTTACACGTCTGCGATCAGCACAAGATTTTCTACATTTTGACCAACTATGATGTCTGAAGACGTAAACTGGAGGACAGAGAGACATTTGTTTGGGGAAAATGTCATTAAATCGTCCTCCAGCTGCCAGTTTTTTCATAGTTTCACGACAGTTGGTAGATCACAGCCCACAATTTAAGTCCGATAGACTCCATAGTTACACGTCTGCGACCGAACAAGATTTCCTACATTTTGACCAATAATGAAGTCTGAAGAGTTAAAACTGGAGGAGAGAGAGACATTTGTTTGGGAAAACCTTCATAGATCCGTCCTGCAGCCCTCCCTCTGTCCTCTCAGTGTCAGGGCCTGTTGCTATGGTGATTTTCAGAGAAGAGGCCAGAGTGGGTTTTTTCTGTTATAAGTCAGCAGTTGGTGAGCCTAGCGCGAAAACTTTACGTCCGACAGACTCCATAGTTACACGCTGCGATCAGAACAAGATTTTCTACATGTTGACCAACTATGATGTCTGAAGATGTAAAACTGGAGGACAGAGAGACATTTGTTTGGGGAAAAGTCATTAAATCGTCCTCCAGCTGCCAGTTTTTTCATAGTTTCGCCGACAGTTGGTAGATCACAGCCCACAATTTAAGTCCGATAGACTCCATAGTTACACGTCTGCGATCGGAACAAGAGTCCTACATTTTGACCAATAATAAAGTCTGAAGAGTTAAAACTGGAGGAGAGAGAGACATTAGTTTGAGAAACTTCCAGATATCCGTCCTCCAGCTCCCACTCTGTCCTCCACTCTAGCTGAACATTCCACCACATACACACACATTGGAAAATCTGAGACGTCTGAAAACGACGATACGTAAACTGTGATTTGGGAGAAACCGTGCTTGATATCTGAACGCCATTCAGCCCAATAAACGCCAAAGTCTCGTCTTCGGTTTAACCTTTAATCATGTTTCTACGTTAAAGTATGGCGACACAGCACGGTCCCAAAGAGGGGGCGTTTTGAGCGATGTTGAGAGTTTTTCGAACTTTTCCCATTCAAGTCAATGGGAAATTTTGCCAGTTTTTGCCGATTTCGGGAAAACTGCGCTGCAAATCTGGTAGAAACTTCCGAGCACACCATTCCCGATCAATACCCACGTTTCGTGTATTGTGTTTGCGCGTGTTGGCAACGCTCGGACTTATCGTTGGACAAAAATGTGGCGGAAGAAAAAGAATAATAATAATAATAATAAGTATGAGCAATAATAGTCATTAGCCGAGTGCTGCTATTGCAGCACCTCGGCACACTGAACTAGAAAATTCCGCAGAAATTTTATCAGTGTGCCTGCTATTGGGGCACATCCGACTAGCAATAAAACCTAATAATGGCCGCCCCGCCACGGCCACACCGTTCGACGAAAAAAATTTCTTTCAATAACTTTTCATCGTTAACATCTTAAGATGACACACACCAAGTTGGAAGTTGATTGGATGAAAGCTCTAGGAGGAGTTCGTTAAAGTACGACACGTGGAAATGGCCAAAATCGCACTAATTTCGAACATTCAATACAAAATGGTGGACTTCCTGTTGGGTTTAGGGGGGGGCTACAATGGAGTTTTATGTCCGTCCTGCCATGCTACATATGTGGACCAAGTTTCGTGAGTCTACGTTAAACGTAGTGCAGGGGCTCAATTTTCATAATATTGTTTTGGTGGCGAATCGCACAAAATGGCCGCCCCGCCACGGCCACACCGCTCGACGAAAAATTTCTTTCAATAACTTTTCATCGTTAACATCTTAAGATGACACACACCAAGTTTGAAGTTGATGGGATGAAAGCTCTAGGAGGAGTTCGTTAGTACGACACGTGAAATGGCCAAAATCACACTAATTTCTAACATTTGAAAGGGCCCCCCCCTCTGTCCTCTCAGTGTCAGGGCCTGTTGCTATGGTGATTTCCTCAGAGAAGAGGCCAGAGTGGGGTTTTTTTCTGTTACAAGTCAGCAGTTGGTGAGCCTAGCGCGAAAACTTTACGTCCGACAGACTCCATAGTTACACGTCTGCGATCAGCACAAGATTTTCTACATTTTGACCAACTATGATGTCTGAAGACGTAAAACTGGAGGACAGAGAGACATTTGTTTGGGGAAAATTCATTAAATCGTCCTCCATTTTCAGTTTTTTCATAGTTTCGTCGACAGTTGGTAGATCACAGCCCACAATTTAAGTCCGATAGACTCCATAGTTACACGTCTGCGACGGAACAAGATTTCCTACATTTTGACCAATAATGAAGTCTGAAGAGTTAAAACTGGAGGAGAGAGAGACATTAGTTTGAGAAACTTCCAGATATCCGTCCTCCAGCCCCCCACTCTGTCCTCCACTCTAGCTCTGACATTCCACCACATACACACACATTGGAAAATCTGAGCCGGTCTGAAAACGGGACGATACGTAAACTGTGATTTGGGAGAAACCGTGCTTGATATCTGAACGCCCATTCAGCCCAATAAACGCCAAAGTCTTGTCTTCGGTTTAACCTTTTAATCATGTTTCTACGTTAAAGTATGGCGACACAGCACGGTCCCAAAGAGGGGGGGTTTTTAGAGATGTTGAGAGTTTTTCCGAACTTTTCCCATTCAAGTCAATGGGAAAATTTTGCCGGTTTTTTGCCGATTTCGGGAAAACCGCGCTGCAAATCTGGTAGAAACTTCCGAGCACACCATTCCCGATCAATACCCACGCTTCGGTGTATTGCGCGCGTGTTGGCAACGCTCGACTTACGGACGGACGAAATTTGGCGGAAGATTAAGAATAAGAAATAATAATAATAAGTATGAGCAATAATAGTCATTGTGCCGAGTGCTGCTATTGCAGCACCTCGGCACACTGAACTAGAAAATTCCGCAGAAATTTTATCAGTGTGCCTGCTATTGGGGCACATCCGACTAGCAATAAAACCTAATAATGGCCGCCCGCCGCGGCACACCGTTCAACGAAAAATTTTTCTTTCAATAACTTTTCATCGTTAACATCTTAAGATGACACACACAAGTTTGAAGTTGATCGGATGAAAGCTCTAGGAGGAGTTCGTTAAAGTACGACACGTGGAAATGGCCAAAATCGCACTAATTTCAAACATTCAATACAAAATGGCGGACTTCCTGTTGGGTTTAGGGGGGGGCTACAATGGAGTTTTATGTCCGTCCTGCCATGCTACATATGTGGACCAAGTTTCGTGAGTCTACGTTAAACGTAGTGCAGGGGCTCAATTTTCATAATATTGTTTTGGTGGTGAATCGCACAAAATGGCCGCCCGCCACGGCCACACCGCTCGACTAAAAATTTCTTTCAATAACTTTTCATCGTTAACATCTTAAGATGACACACACCAAGTTGGAAGTTGATTGGATGAAAGCTCTAGGAGGAGTTCGTTAAAGTACGACACGTGGAAATGGCCAAAATCGCACTAATTTCGAACATTTGAAAGGGCCCCCCCCTCTGTCCTCTCAGTGTCAGGGCCTGTTGCTATGGCGATTTCCTCAGAGTTGGGGCCAGAGTGGCGTTTTTTTTCTGTTATAAGTCAGCAGTTGGTTCGCTAGCGAAAACTTTACGTCCGACAGACTCCATAGTTACACGCTGCGATCAGCACAAGATTTTCTACATTTTGACCAACTATGATGTCTGAAGACGTCAAACTGGAGGACAGAGGGACATTTGTTTGGGGAAAAAGTCATTAAATCGTCCTCCAGCTCCCAGTTTTTTCATAGTTTCGTCGACAGTTGGTAGATCACAGCCCACAATTTAAGTCCGATAGACTCCATAGTTACACGCCTGCGACCGAACAAGATTTCCTACATTTTGACCAATAATGAAGTCTGAAGAGTTAAAACTGGAGGAGAGAGAGACATTAGTTTGAGAAACTTCCAGATATCCGTCCTCCAGCCCCCACTCTGTCCTCCACTCTAGCTCTGAACATTCCACCACATACACACACATTGGAAAATCTGAGCCGGTCTGAAAACGGGACGATACGTAAACTGTGATTTGGGAGAAACCGTGCTTGATATCTGAACGCCCATTCAGCCCAATAAACGCCAAAGTCTTGTCTTCGGTTTAACCTTTTAATCATCTTTCTACGTTAAAGTATGGCGACACAGCACGGTCCCAAAGAGGGGGCGTTGAGCGATGTTGAGAGTTTTCCCGAACTTTTCCCATTCAAGTCAATGGGAAGATTTTGCCGGTTTTTTGCCGATTTCGGGAAAACCGCGCGGCAAATCTGGTAGAGACTTCCGAGCACACCATTCCCGATCAATACCCACGTTTCGGTGTATTGTGTTTGCGCGTGTTGGCAACGCTTCGAGACTTACGGACGGACGAAATTTGGCGGAAGATTAAGAATAAGAAATAATAATAATAACTAGAAAATTCCGCAGAAATTTTATCAGTGTGCCTGCTATTGGGGCACATCCGACTAGCAATAAAACCTAATAATGGCCGCCCCGCCACGGCCACACCGTTCGACGAAAAAATTTTCTTTCAATAACTTTTCATCGTTAACATGTTAAGATGACACACACCAAGTTTGAAGTTGATCGGATGAAAGCTCTAGGAGGAGTTCGTTAAAGTACGACACGTGGAAATGGCCAAAATCGCACTAATTTCTAACATTCAATACAAAATGGCGGACTTCCTGTTGGGTTTAGGGGGGGGCTACAATGGAGTTTTATGTCCGTCCTGCCATGCTACATATGTGGACCAAGTTTCGTGAGTCTACGTTAAACGTAGTGCAGGGGCTCAATTTTCATAATATTGTTTTGGTGGTGAATCTCACAAAATGGCCGCCCCGCCACGGCCACACCGTTCGACAAAAAAAATTTCTTTCAATAACTTTTCATCGTTAACATCTTAAGATGACACACACCAAGTTGGAAGTTGATTGGATGAAAGCTCTAGGAGGAGTTCGTTAAAGTACGACACGTGGAAATGGCCAAAATCGCACTAATTTCGAACATTTGAAAGGGCCCCCCCCTCTGTCCTCTCAGTGTCAGGACCTGTTGCTATGGTGATTTCCTCAGAGAAGAGGCCAGAGTGTTTTTTTTTTTCTTTTATAAATCAGCAGTTGGTTCGCTAGCGCGAAAACTTTACGTCCGACAGACTCCATAGTTACACGTCTGCGATCAGAACAAGATTTTCTACATTTTGACCAACTATGATGTCTGAAGACGTAAAACTGGAGGAGAGAGAGACATTTGTTTGGGGAAAATGTCATTAAATCGTCCTCCAGCTTCATGTTTTTTTCATAGTTTCGTCGACAGTTGGTAGATCACAGCCAACAATTTAAGTCCGATAGACTCCATAGTTACACGTCTGCGACCGGAACAAGATTTCCTACATTTTGACCAATAATGAAGTCTGAAGAGTTAAAACTGGAGGAGAGAGACATTTGTTTGGGAAAACCTTCATAGATCCGTCTCAGCCCCCTCTGTCCTCTCAGTGTCAGGACCTGTTGCTATGGTGATTTCCTCAGAGAAGGGGCCAGAGGGGTTTTTTTCTGTTATAAGTCAGCAGTTGGTTCGCTAGCGCGAAAACTTTAAGTCCAACAGACTCCATAGTTACACGCCTGCGATCAGCACAAGATTCTCTACATTTTGACCAACTATGATGTCTGAAGACGTAAAACTGGAGGACAGAGAGACATTTGTTTGGGGAAAATGTCATAAAATCGCCTTCCAGCTGCCAGTTTTTTCATAGTTTCGCGACAGTTGGTAGATCACAGCCCACAATTTAAGTCCGATAGACTCCATAGTTACACGTCTGCGACCGGAACAAGATTTCCTACATTTTGACCAATAATGAAGTCTGAAGAGTTAAAACTGAAGGACAGAGAGACATTAGTTTGAGAAACTTCCAGATATCCGTCCTCCAGCTCCCCACTCTGTCCTCCACTCTAGCTCTTAACATTCCACCACATACACACACATTGGAAAATCTGAGACGTCTGAAAACGGGACGATACGTAAACTGTGATTTGGGAGAAACCGTGCTTGATATCTGAACGCCCATTCAGCCCAATAAACGCCAAAGTCTTGTCTTCGGTTTAACCTTTAATCATGTTTCTACGTTAAAGTATGGCGACACAGCACGGTCCCAAAGAGGGGGCGTTTTGAGCGATGTTGAGAGTTTTCCGAACTTTTCCCATTCAAGTCAATGGGAAGATTTTGCCGTTTTTTGCCGATTTCGGGAAAACCGCGGCAAATCTGGTAGAAACTTCCGAGCACACCATTCCCGATCATTACCCACGTTTCGTGTATTGTGTTTGCGCGTGTTGGCAACGCTCGACTTACGGACGGACGAAATTTGGCGGAAGATGAAGAATAATAATAATAATAATAATAAGTATGAGCAATAATAGTCATTGTGCCGAGTGCTGCTATTGCAGCACCTCGCACACTGAACTAGAAAATTCCGCAGAAATTTATCAGTGTGCCTGCTATTGGGGCACATCCATAGCAATAAAACCTAATAATGGCCGCCTGCACACGCCACACCGTCGACGAAAAAAATTTCTTTCAATAACTTTTCATCGTTAACATCTTAAGATGACACACACCAAGTTGGAAGTTGATTGGATGAAAGCTCTAGGAGGAGTTCGTTAAAGTACGACACGTGGAAATGGCTAAAATCGCACTAACTCCGAACATTCAATACAAAATGGCGGACTTCCTGTTGGGTTTAGGGGGGGCTACAATGGAGTTTTATGTCCGTCCTGCCATGCTACATATGTGGACCAAGTTTCGTGAGTCTACGTTAAACGTAGTGCAGGGGCTCAATTTTCATAATATTGTTTTGGTGGCGAATCGCACAAAATGGCCGCCCCGCCACGGCCACACCGTTCAACGAAAAAATTTTCTTTCAATAACTTTTCATCGTTAACATGTTAAGATGAAACACACCAAGTTTGAAGTTGATTGGATGAAAGCTCTAGGAAGAGTTCGTTAAAGTACGACACGTGGAAATGGCCAAAATCGCACTAATTTCGAACATTCGAAAGGGCCCCCCCCTCTGTCCTCTCAGTGTCAGGGCCTGTTGCTATGGTGATTTCCTCAGAGAAGAGGCCAGAGTGGGGTTTTTTTCTGTTACAAGTCAGCAGTTGGTGAGCCTAGCGCGAAAACTTTACGTCCGACAGACTCCATAGTTACACGTCTGCGATCAGCACAAGATTTTCTACATGTTGACCAACTATGATGTCTGTTGACGTAAAATTGGAGGACAGAGAGATATTTGTTTGGGGAAAAAATTTGTGAATCGTCCTCCATTTTCATGTTTTTTTCATAGTTTCGTCGACAGTTGGTAGATCACAGCCAACAATTTAAGTCCGATAGACTCCATAGTTACACGTCTGCGACCGGAACAAGATTTCCTACATTTTGACCAATAATGAAGTCTGAAGAGTTAAAACTGGAGGAGAGAGAGACATTAGTTTGAGAAACTTCCAGATATCCGTCCTCCAGCTCCCCACTCTGTCCTCCACTCTAGCTCTGACATTCCACCACATACACACACATTGGAAAATCTGAGCCGGTCTGAAAACGGGACGATACGTAAACTGTGATTTGGGAGAAACCGTGCTAGATATCTGAACGCCCATTCAGCCCAATAAACGCCAAAGTCTTGTCTTCGGTTTAACCTTTTAATCATCTTTCTACGTTAAAGTATGGCGACACAGCACGGTCCCAAAGAGGGGGCGTTTTGAGCGATGTTGAGAGTTTTCCCGAACATTTCCCATTCAAGTCAATGGGAAAATTTTGCCGGTTTTTTGCCGATTTCGGGAAAACCGCGGCAAATCTGGTAGAAACTTCCGAGCACACCATTCCCGATCAATACCCACGTTTCGTATTGTGTTTGCGCGTGTTGGCAACGCTCGACTTACGGACGGACGAAAATGTGGCGGAAGATGAAAAAGAATAATAATAATAAGTATGAGCAATAATAGTCATTGCGCCGAGTGCTGCTATTGCAGCACCTCGGCACACTGAATAAGTATGAGCAATAATAGTCATTGTGCCGAGTACTGCTATTGCAGTACTCGGCACACTGAATAACTAGAAAATTCCGCAGAAATTTTATCAGTGTGCCTGCTATTGGGGCACATCCGACTAGCAATAAAACCTAATAATGGCCGCCCCGTCACGGCCACACCGTTCAACGAAAAATTTTTCTTTCAATAACTTTTCATCGTTAACATCTTAAGATGACACACACCAAGTTTGAAGTTGATCGGATGAAAGCTCTAGGAGGAGTTCGTTAAAGTACGACACGTGGAAATGGCCAAAATCGCACTAATTTCAAACATTCAATACAAAATGGCGGACTTCCTGTTGGGTTTAGGGGGGGGCTACAATGGAGTTTTATGTCCGTCCTGCCATGCTACATATGTGGACCAAGTTTCGTGAGTCTACGTTAAACGTAGTGCAGGGGCTCAATTTTCATAATATTGTTTTGGTGGTGAATCGCACAAAATGGCCGCCCCACCACGGCCACACCGTCTCGACGAAAAAATTTCTTTCAATAACTTTTCATCGTTAACATCTTAAGATGACACACACCAAGTTGGAAGTTGATTGGATGAAAGCTCTAGGAGAGTTCGTTAAAGTACGACACGTGGAAATGGCCAAAATCGCACTAATTTGAACATTTGAAAGGGCCCTCTGTCCTCTCAGTGTCAGGGCCTGTTGCTATGGCGATTTCCTCAGAGTTGGGGCCAGAGTGGCGTTTTTTCTGTTATAAGTCAGCAGTTGGTTCGCTAGCTGAAACTTTAAGTCCGACAGACTCCATAGTTACACGTCTGCGATCAGAACAAGATTTTCTACATTTTGACCAACTATGATGTCTAAAGACGTAAAACTGGAGGACAGAGAGACATTTGTTTGGGGAAAATGTCATTAAATCGTCCTCCAGCTGCCAGTTTTTTCATAGTTTCGTCCGACAGTTGGTAGATCACAGCCAACAATTTAAGTCCGATAGACTCCATAGTTACACGTCTGCGACCGGAACAAGATTTCCTACATTTTGACCAATAATGAAGTCTGAAGAGTTAAAACTGGAGGAGAGAGAGACATTAGTTTGAGAAACTTCCAGATATCCGTCCTCCAGCCCCCCACTCTGTCCTCCACTCTAGCTCTGAACATTCCACCACACACACACATTGGAAAATCTGAGCCGGTCTGAAAACGGGACACGTAAACTGTGATTTGGGAGAAACCGTGCTTGATATCTGAACGCCCATTCAGCCCAATAAACGCCAAAGTCTTGTCTTCGGTTTAACCTTTTAATCATGTTTCTACGTTAAAGTATGGCGACACAGCACGGTCCCAAAGAGGGGGCGTTTTGAGCGATGTTGAGCCATCTCCCGAACATTTCCCATTCATGTCTATGGGTCATTTTTTGCCGTATTTTTGCCGATTTCGGGAAAACCGCGCGGCAAATCTGGTTGAAACTTCCGAGCACACCATTCCCGATCATTACCCACGTTTCGGTGTATTGGGTTTGCGCGTGTTGGCAACGCTTCGAGACTTATCGTTGGACAAAAAACGGACGGAATAATAATAATAATAACTAGAAAATTCCGCAGAAATTTTATCAGTGTGCCTGCTATTGGGGCACATCCGCATAGCAATAAAAGCTAATAATGGCCGCCCCGCCACGCCCACCTGCATTTACGAAAATTTTTTCTTTCAATAACTTTTCATCGTTAACATGTTAAGATGACACACACCAAGTTTGAAGTTGATCGGATGAAAGCTCTAGGAGGAGTTCAAAGACGACACGGAAATGGCCAAAATCGCACTAATTTCAACATTCAATACAAAATGGCGGACTTCCTGTTGGGTTTAGGGGGCTACAATGGAGTTTTATGTCCGTCCTGCCATGCTACATATGTGGACCAAGTTTCGTGAGTCTACGTTAAACGTAGTGCAGGGGCACAATTTTTTAATATTGTTTTGGTGGCGAATCTCACAAAATGGCCGCCCCGCCACGGCCACACCGTTCAACGAAAAAATTTTCTTTCAATAACTTTTCATCGTTAACATCTTAAGATGACACACACCAAGTTTGAAGTTGATGGGATTAAAGCTCTAGGAGGAGTTCGTTAAAGTACGACACGTGGAAATGGCCAAAATCACACTAATTTCTAACATTTGAAAGGGCCCCCCCCTCTGTCCTCTCAGTGTCAGGGCCTGTTGCTATGGTGATTTCCTCAGAGAAGAGGCCAGAGTGGGTTTTTTCTGTTATAAATCAGCAGTTGGCCGCTTACGCGAACACTTTACGTCCGACAGACTCCATAGTTACACGTCTGCGATCAGAACAAGATTTTCTACATGTTGACCAACTATGATGTCTGAAGACGTCAAACTGGAGGACAGAGAGACATTTGTTTGGGGAAAATGTCATTAAATCGTCCTCCAGCTGCCAGTTTTTTCATAGTTTCGCCGACAGTTGGTAGATCACAGCCCACAATTTAAGTCCGATAGACTCCATAGTTACACGTCTGCGACCGAACAAGATTTCCTACATTTTGACCAATAATGAAGTCTGAAGAGTTAAAACTGGAGGAGAGAGAGACATTTGTTTGGGAAAACCTTCATAGATCCGTCCTGCAGCCCCTCCCTCTGTCCTCTCAGTGTCAGGACCTGTTGCTATGGTGATTTCCTCAGAGGGGCCAGAGTGGTTTTTTTCTGTTATAAGTCAGCAGTTGGTTCGCTGGCGAAAACTTTAAGTCCGACCGACTCCATAGTTACACGTCTGCGATCAGCACAAGATTTTCTACATTTTGACCAACTATGATGTCTGAAGACGTAAAACTGGAGGACAGAGAGACATTTGTTTGGGGAAAATGTCATAAAATCGTCTTCCAGCTGCCAGTTTTTTCATAGTTTCGCGACAGTTGGTAGATCACAGCCCACAATTTAAGTCCGATAGACTCCATAGTTACATGTCTGCGACCGAACAAGATTTCCTACATTTTGACCAATAATGAAGTCTGAAGAGTTAAAACTGGAGGAGAGAGAGACATTAGTTTGAGAAACTTCCAGATATCCGTCCTCCAGCTCCCCACTCTGTCCTCCACTCTAGCTCTGAACATTCCACCACATACACACACATTGGAAAATCTGAGACGTCTGAAAACGGGACGATACGTAAACTGTGATTTGGGAGAAACCGTGCTTGATATCTGAACGCCCATTCAGCCCAATAAACGCCAAAGTCTTGTCTTCGGTTTAACCTTTTAATCATGTTTCTACGTTAAAGTATGGCGACACAGCACGGTCCCAAAGAGGGCGTTTTGAGCGATGTTGAGAGTTTTTCCGAACTTTTCCCATTCAAGTCAATGGGAAGATTTTGCCGGTTTGCCGATTTCGGAAAACGCGCGGCAAATCTGGTAGAAACTTCCGAGCACACCATTCCCGATCATTACCCACGTTTCGGTGTATTGTGTTTGCGCGTGTTGGCAACGCTTCGGGACTTACGGACGGACGAAATTTGGCGGAAGATGGAGAATAAGAAATAATAATAATAATAATAAGTATGAGCAATAATAGTCATTGTGCCGAGTGCTGCTATTGCAGCACCTCGGCACACTGAATAAGTATGAGCAATAATAGTCATTGTGCCGAGTGCTGCTATTGCAGCACCTCGGCACACTGAATAATAATAAGTATGAGCAATAATAGTCATTGTGCCGAGTGCTGCTATTGCAGCACCTCGGCACACTGAATAATTATATATTATAATAATTATAATAATATGAATCATAATCATTGCATTCTTAGTCTAATTCTAGAAGACGCACATAGCTGCCAGAAAATAATCACCACAAAACAATGTAAGAGTCAAACTGCACTAACACAAATTAATGTAAGTAAATGATAAGTAGTAATCTTACAGTGCATAATGATCAGTAACCCAATCAGCCACTTAACAGTTCAGTAATCACTAAGTGTGTCATTAATTTAAAACTATAAGGACGATCAGATGGGAGTTTATCAATCCTGCATTTATATCAGCAACCTGGTGAACTGTGAAGAGCACGCAAGTTAAATTCACAACACATGCTCTGTGCTGTGCTTAGGACGGCGATTCAGATAAGGGATTATTTTACTAATTAGAGGGGATATGCTCCTCTTCTTTGACACAAACTGAAGCCCGTCAGTGATTGGATCAGATAAGCATTTGACATTCAGAGCTCGCTTTTACCTTGTTTTTCAAATCCCAGAGAGGATTTTGCCCGCCCGCCTGCTAGTGAGCTATCAGCTTCAGTTTTATTATTTTCCATTTTTACCTTGCATTTGTTATGTGCTGCAGCAGTGTTGGTCCTACTGCGGTTATGGTACAACGTCGCCATCCTTTTTTGTTTTCCACTGGAATACTGTTCAGTAAAACATGGATGTGATGTCCATGCTTGCTCTTCATTTGTGATGTACAGTAGCTGTAGCTGCAGTGTGATAAGCCTCCAACTGTCCACCAAGTGACAGTTGCTCGTCCATACAAAAAATGTAAGGCTAAAAGATTGATGACACAGTGGCTCCTCATAGTTATGGCTGGTGAGCTACTGTAGCTGGTGAGCTAATTGCTAACTTGGTAGCCAGCTGTCTATTTTCTCTCATCTCTGCAATTGCTGATTGTGGCAAGTTAAATTATCAACATATGCTCTGTGCTGCGCTTACAACGGCGATTCAGATCAGGGATGCCTACTGATTTTTCCATGTAATGTCGCCACACACAACCAAATGCACTCAAAAGTGCCGTTTTCAACAGTAGGTCATAGGTTCAATCAACATTGCATTACCTCATTCAGCAATAGATAGTGACTTAACAGACATTTATTTAAAGGAAAATCTTTGAGATTATTACTTTAAATGTCCAGCTTGTTTATCCAAATCCTCCAAATGAAATGACAAAATGCGTTGTTTGTCCATTCCTTCTAGAATTACATATAGAAGCGTTTTCTGATTGCTGAAACAAGAAAAATAAATCCTCTTTATGGTGTGACAATGCTATGGTTAAGGTTTGGTTAGGTTTAGGGCAGTGATGTAGTCTACGTGATACGCAGGTATACACAGTATACCCACTAAGAAAGCCCCACGATTTCCAGATACACACTTAAAAATGCCCAATGACATGTAACAAGATATAGCAAGATGTACCATGTATTTTTGTCATCTGTTTTATCCTTCGCATCGGCTACATAAAGGTATTTCCACTGTAAATTGGTGCATTAAAGTGTATCAGAATTCAGGAAATGAAGACTTTGACTCTCAAAATTTCCCCGTTAGAATGACTGTAAGGTTAGACGAATTACAGTAATAAACACATATTTAAGGTTAGAAAATGTTTGTGGTCACAGAAACAAAACAATGTTCACTTTCGTTTAGAAAAGGGAAACTAACAGAGATTTTCTGTTATACTCTTTGCTCCTGTCCTAAATTACTAAAGCCAATAGTGAGCACTTCAACCTAAACACATTGCTGAAACAAAGAGTTAAATCAATATACTCAACACTATTTCTCCTTAACCAGTAAACTGTTGTCCATCATGTGTTGCAGTAAACCATCACAACCTCTACAAGTATCCAGGAACTGCTTCAGGGCCACTTCCTGCTGATAGATTTGGAAATGTGACCTTACAAGTGAATGAGTTGAGCCAGAATGCACCTTTAGTTTTGTCATCTTTGAAGCTGTTTTCCTCAGCCTTCAAGCTCCATGAAGAAAACTGTTCTTCAAGAGGTGCCTCTTTGAAATAGTCTTTGAATTGGTTCACAGCTATAGCTGTCAGTAAACGGCACACAGTGTCATGCATGTTTAGCTTCCCAGCCAGTTTTTTATACCAAAGAGATGAGGGAGGACAAGGTTCAAATGTGAAGCTCTCTGTAGATTGAGTGCTCACTTTTTGGAGATAATTTGGTTTCAAGCAAATTTAGGAGACAATTTTCTTTCAGTGACTTTACCTGACACCATAGTGTCATTTGGGCAAACTATTGTTTCTGTGAATAGGTGGGACAATCTGCATTATTTAAAATTCACTTTGTTATTCAGACTGAATAGAAAGCAGAATTTTTACAGTTTCAGTGTGGTGATGACATTCCTCCGAGCAGTCTTTGAAAGTGGACTGAATAGGCTGAGATTTCCTACCACTCCAGTGCATAACTAAACAAAAAAAAAAAAACAGTAGTTTCAAATAAAAACATTACAGCAGCTGACAGTTTTCTTTTGTCATCTGCAGCAGGAATACATATTAAAATAGTAGATTGCAAATAAAATTGACAGGAACTGTTGGTTTGGTAATAGCTTATTTTAATTTTTTTGTAAGCTTTGTTCAACATCTTATGTGTAAGATGATGCGAAATATGAGCTGCTGCTATGTTTCAAGTGTCCCAGCAGGTAGCTACAGTACATATAGTACGCAGCTCCTCAAGTCTTAATAAGCTTAATAACCATGTGTTCTTTGAAGGTGGCAGGCTGGTCAGACGTCCCCATCTTTGGAGGACCCAGTTTCAAAGTTTCATGACAGAAACCTTTTGATCACCGTGGGTAGTGGTGACAGAAAGGAGTGTTATTTGTGTAATTTTCAGAACAGAACAGAGTCTCAACAGCTCACCTCATTTAACCTTTATTTATCTCGGTAAGTCGATTGTGGTGGTAATGAGGGAGGGACAAGCGCTGCTCTTTCACTTTCCCCACCCAGATTTTATCCTGTCTTTCTGGGGCTTGAACCACGACCTACCGGTCACACGCTTGCTTCAGACCACCACTGCCCAGAGATTAAGACAGGAATTGTACTTTAAAACTACTCTTCTATCTGTTGGTGGGAATCCGGTTGTCTTTGAGCCAAGGACTCGGAGAACAGAACCAAGAAAATGTTTACATGACCATCCAAACAATATTTTAACACCAGAACCAGATGATACAGTAGATGGGAAATGTATCATTATACATAGACTCTATTTAATATACAGCAAACAAAACATTACATAATTCTAAATTGTGTTTGTGAAATGTGTTTAAAATGTAATTGACATTACTGCATACTATGTTGTGATAATGCCTGATGGTTTTATCTCTTCTGTGGATGTTAATGTCACATGCTTCCTGTACGTCATGATTTATTTACTAAGTCAGTTTACGTTGCACTTTTTTGCATATTTTGTGTTGTCGAAATAATGACTTTTTCACCTCAGCCAAGTGTAAAAACTTTTTTGTGATATTTTGAGGGATTCTTTTTGAATTTCTGCCATTGCTACTAAGGTTTTTTTATATGCACAAATTTTCAAAATGTGCATAAAAACATGTGGATGGAAAGGCACTCTACAGCCAGGGATCAAACCACCGACCTTCTGAATAGTGCTGCTCTAAGTGCTGAGCCACAGCCACCCAGGGGGCAAGACAAGGTTATCACAACAGGTGTCAGCTCCAATCGGACATAAATATATTTATGTAACAATGTACATCATATAGTATGATCTCAGTAAGAAAATTAGATTTGATTTAAACTTCTGCATGCACGCAAAGGTCCGATAAATACGGCAGCTGAAGAAAAAAAGGGATATGAGGAGCATATTGACTTCAGGAACAAAATTAGAATTGATCTGAAGAGCAGAGGGAAGATTGTTTACACTTCCTGCAGTGAATTGTTATGCTGGTAGTCGGAGTAAACCTGTGGCAGAGTCAGCCTCTCATTATTCTTCCAGACAGGCATGCCGTCCTAAGATTGGAAATGAGAGTGACTTTGGATGGTTTAAAAATCTTAATTGATGAAGCCGAGGTTTGTGTGGAGTTTTTTTTTTATTTTGGTCTCCTATTCTCTTCTCATCAAAACAGCTTCTAGGTGAATAAAAACAGTCACGGAGAGAACTGCTGCTGCTTCTCTCAGCCCGAGAGAGAAATTCAACAAAAAAATATGTATATATTATGTTTTTCCCAGCACAGTTATATCTGCACTTAGAAGGATGAAACTTTGAGACTGAGCATTGTCATTAGCTAATCCTTTTAAGAACACAAAAAACAAAGTCCCATCCAGAAAAGTGCCTTTTTTGTTTTTTTAAAGATTACTTTTTGAGGGGCTTTTTTCCCTTTATCAGTGACAGCGGATAGACAGGAAAGGGGGATGACACGCAGCAAAGGGCCACAGGGGGGATTCAAACCCGGGCCGCTGCAGGCCTCAGCTTACATGGGGCAAACGCTCTTAATGGGTGAGCTAGAGGCGGCCCCGGTAAAGTGCCTTTTTAATATACATTACATTTTTTTAGACAGATATGACATTTGGTTTCTGCAGCAGGAAGGCTTACAGCAGCTTATCATATATTAACTCACAGATAATGGAACATTGTACAAATCAAAGTGCTCCATTTAATAAGTTGGTGCAGTGTTAATACGGTTGTAATAATTGAATACTCCCTCAATGCTGATACTTGTTCAATTAATTGCTACATTATCCAGCTATTATATGTGCTTAGTTTATCATGTCAAGTTATTTTTGTCTTTGAGGACAATCAAAGTTTATTTTATCCTCTTGGATAAAAACAGATTTTGTTCTTTCTTTTTTTAGGTTTAAGTCAACTGATTGACGAGTGAGAATTGTGTACCTGCTGAAGAAACGGCGAGATGTGTTTGAAAGCCCCAGACAAAGCCAGTAAGTTGACATTAAATTAAGATTTTCTGTGAATAAACTTGATAAAATTCTCAAGTGGGTGCATACATATATGAAATAAACAATAAATACAGAAACAAATATATTCAAAATAGCTGTTTAACATATGAAAAAAGAGGCTGAATGGATTGTGCAGAATGTGCAAGAAATATATAGTATGGTAAAACCAACTGAGGCTGATGGAAATGTCATTAGTTTGGGCCAGACAGCAATTCAAATCATTAAAGTTATTACAATTCCTCCTCAGGGGCACATTCATATGTGTACCAAATGTCAAGTAAGTCCATCCAACAATTTTCAAGAAATTTCATTCAAAACCAAAATTATCAACCTCGTGGGGAAGGGGATTACCAAAGTCGTTTGGATTCATCTTGTGGGGGACATAAATATTTGTGCAAAATTTCATATCAATCCCTCTCATATTTTGTTATATTTCGGTCTGGACCCGAGTGGTGGACGAACTGATCAATCCATTTTGCCGTCCAGTCACGGCGCTTGAATGGCTGAAAATTGCATTAAACTGCATTAAAGTAACCTACTAAAGAAGTACAAGAGCAGCACAAACCCAAACTTCTCGTCCACACCAACACAAAACAAGAAGTGCTGCCAGTTTGAGTAACAGTGAAGCCATAAAAGAATGTAGCATTAGTCGTTGAAAGACGGTTATTTTCATCAAACTAAGATATTAGAGAAAAACACAAGTGTGGGTTGTTCACAAGACAAATTGAAACTGTGCTGAAACAGAATGCCTTCCAAGAGCAAGTCAGCCTCTCGCTCATCTGATTGATGAGCATTCTGGGAATTCACTCCCAGTGATCTCCAGGGGATTTATTAGCATCCTATTATGTTCATCATATAGTAGAGCTTCTCTGGTATACTCTTGGCAGGCACCTGAGTAATGATGATTTTGTTGCTCAGCACTCTCAGGCTACATTCACAACATGGGCTTTCGGGCTCGGTTCCAAATTTCTGACTCCTATCTGATTTTTTGGATCACTGTCTCCGCTTGATAAATATCTGACATCAATACGAGCTGACAGAAATGTCACGAAGCGTTCAGAGGGTGAGAAAAGCCTCCACGCTTCCACTGCTTCCAAATTTACACCTAAGTTCATGACTGCATGTCGAGTGGAAGATGGAAGAAGTGCAGACAACATTATTGTGGACAAATATAAGCTTAATAACACAGATTATTAAGATAAACTTAAGTAAAGTTTTATTTCTTGGGCTTTTCTGCCTTTAATTTTTGACAGGACAGATAGGTGAGAAAGAGGGGAAGACATGCAGGAAATTGTCGCAGGTCACATTCGAACCATGGACCTCTGCGTCGAGGCATAAATCTCTCAGTACATGTGCGCCTGCTCTACCCCTGAGCCCACCTGGCCACGAAAGTACTGTTTCTTCCATGTGAAGCTTTAATTTTTTGCTCATACTGTAGATCAAGAGAGAGGCTTTTTATTTTGACTGGACTTGTAAAATGTTCTCATCCAAACATTCAACTACATGTCACATGTAGACGACGATTCAGCTTTCTTTATCGTCATGCTGTTGTCTTTAATCATCCCTTTCTCTAACACCCTCATAAGTGGGGAAAGAAAATCTGAATTGGGTCACGTCCAGCAGTGGTGTGAATTGAGTTCTGCGTTCCTTAATTATCAAATATCTGGACCATCGTCTGGTGGAAGAAAAGAAATTGGGAGAATTTTAGCATCAGAGATTTGTGACACCTCTCCTTCCTCCTCTCAGCTCTCCTTGCAGAGCTGAGCTGTGGGATGATTTTACAGCGAGTGGTACCATTTCAAAGTCACCACTGATGTTTCCATTACACACTTGTCGCCATGGAGACCAACATCCTCTCCCCCATATTCCATTGCATCTCTACAGTAAATCTCTTTGTTTACCACACATGCACCTCCCAAACTAGTGGCAAAGAGACTGCACCCTTTTTACTGCTGTCTCCTTCGACATGGATTTCCCCTGTTCCTGCAGAGCTGAGAGAAAGTGATGTGCTTTAAGAATATGTAATGACTTCTGTATTTCCTTCTCATGCAGTTTCATTTTCATTTTCATCTCAGCTCAACCTGCAGGCGGATAGCACATATTTTGCATTTATCCAATGCACATTGTCATGCGTCCAGAGTGACAAATAGCAAGTGTCTCACCATGGGGCATTGTTGACTTCTCACAGGTGGTCTGATTGTTATTGCAAATGTGGTTCAGACTAGGTTGACACTTCCCAGTACCCCCCCACCCCCATCAGTGCTTTCTCACTGATAGAATTTTATTATTGGCAAGTCAGTGGATGCTATCATATCCCTACATCCCTTCACCCATTGCCCCACAGCAAGTGAAACGCTGTAACAGGAGAATTGATTATATGTGGACCATAGAGCAGCACTCAGAAAATGTGTTTACTGTATTCTCCCTCCCGTTTAAATGCCAAGAATCAGCTCTCAGCAGACGCTCCACTGCCCGATGAATGATTAATGAGTCAGAGTGCTTCCATAACTGGCCTCACATACACATTTTCACCCAGGTAGATCAGCACCATGTCAACCCTTTAGAAATGCAGGAAGTTATGTTCCTTGAATTAGAGCTGAAAGTAGAAGGTTGCTGATTTAAATCTCCAGCCCTTCTGGGAAAATACATTTTGTGACTGCACAAGTAGTACTAGTAAAATGATTGTGATTAGGGGATTTAATAACTGCTTAGCCTTACGGTTGTACCAGCTACTAACAGGCCACAACATACACCAAGGGCAAATACATATTTGCTTATCTGACATACTGATTTTTTAAAAGTGAACCTCATTAGCTGTAGTTAAACTTCATCTCTAAAATGATTTAGTTTGAATTGGCTTCCCTTATGTTCTTTATTCTCTTCTATCATCCTTTATCTTTTCATATCCTGCCTTGTTGTTTTTGTCTTTTCTTCCCTCTGTTCATGTTTTTTTATTTATTTCCTTCTTTATTAATTAAAATTGGAGCTGTACAAACAACATTCTTCACTCTCATTCCACCAATATCAGAGATTTTACTATCACTTTTTATCTCCAGTTTTGGGTATTTTCAGTATTGTTTTACACTATTGATGTGGCATTAATGTAACACAGTGAAAGGGTAATTCACTATTAGTACTTTTATTTTTGACATTGGAATACAGATACTGGACATTTTTGAGGAGTTCTTCCACTGCTGGGGTCAGTCCATGCTGACTAACACTCACATGCAGTGTGTTTCCAACATATAAATTACATTTTACTGTCTGTCAGAGCACGCCAAGTGAAGCCAGCATCAGTAAAACTTAATGGATCTGAAACCTTTGTGAAACAGCAGAGAGAATTGTGACAAACTGAAACACAGAAACAACTCTTTTTCTATCTCTGTCTCTTTGCCAACTTTGAAATATTCTCACATGCCTTTGAGCACAGCACCTGCCGCTAATTGCTGGTCGTTTAGGGCACCTCGTAGAGTACGTTTCCCTGCATAAATCAACACAAGAAGAAAATATTATCAAAGGCTATTAACGTTTCCAAGGTGACCATGTTTCTCAAAATGACCCCCTTTATCAAACACCACACCACCCCCCTCCTTTCAACTGCTTCGTACCCAAATCTGTGATTTCTCCACCATTCAGTTGGGCTTTGATGTCACACAAACCTGGGAAAATAATATTACTCATCGTAGGCCACCGCTGATCCTGAACACTGCATAATAATCAGACAGGCTGTTTGCCTCAAATAGACAGAGTGAGACAGAGTCATGCTACTTTCTACTTCTACTTCTACTCCACTACATCTCAGAGGGAAATATTGTACTTTTTACTCCCCTACATTTGTATGACAGCTTTAGTTGTGTTTCAGTTGACAATTTCCATCCCTCTCCCTTCCAGTTTAAACCATGTATCTCCAGATGTGTTGATTTTGAATGCTCATAATAAACTGAAGGAAAAAGTGTTCCTTTTTGTGCTGAGAAAAATAAGCTTTTTAAGCAGATATAAAGCTAAATAAAAAGTCTTTAAAAAGCTATTGGGTCAGCTGGAAAATGCAACACAGTAATGCAGCGGTAACTTTAATCAAAACATCATATTGTAATAGTAAAACCATGAGTATATGAGAGTTTTAATATAAAGCAACACTAGGGAACTTTTCCCGCTTCGGTCCCCCTATAGGTTGGAAGAGGAATTGTCCTTACATTACATTATGCAAGTTTGCCAGATCGGGTAGCGGATCTGTAGTTCAAATGAACTGGACAAATTTTGAAATATATATATATATATATATATATATTATGACAAATTATGAATATTTAATTTCTAGGATGATTTGGTCCCGACTGAATTATCTTAACAACTATTGGATGGACTGCCATGCCATTTTGTGCAGACATCTGTGGTCCCCAGACAGGGCCTGAAATGAACACCCAACCACCTGCCAAATGTGGGTGAATTTTTCTATTGGCCAATGAGAATTGAGTGATTCAGACGCCTAACTATCGGTATGCAGGATACTCACAATAATCCCAGCAGTACCACGTGCAGCCTGACCAAGTGGGAGTGAGAACGGGTCATATTAATATATATTAAGATGAGACGTGTGTGACTCAAACTTCATTTATCAACAAAACGTACAGCTAAAGACCGTGCAGAACATTTCAGATCATCCTGCCAACCTGTAAACATTTTAACATCAATGTACGCTGTAATGTTTTTTCACTCTAAAATCGCTGAAAGCTGCTGCTGTTTCAATCCCGTCGGCTCTCTGCAGAGGGCGGGGCTGCTGCTTAGTCCCCCCCCGGCGACTGGCGCACACACACTAAAACACACCGGAAATTAGATGTACACGATGACCTAAATTGAGACAGCTTTGCTCGTTATTGTAAGTGCAATGATAAGATAAAGTCCAATAAGTGCTTTATCAAACCGTATGAATGTGTTCCAGGCCATGATAGGAAATTAACTAACAATATTCAAATATGAGTCATTCAATAAATTCATATTTTTTGTTTTAAATCCACCAGCCATTTTTATATTATACCAACATTTGCAGTATCCTGAACCTTTTTGGTAAGTTTACAAGGAAAACTCAGCCCAGAGTAGTTTTATTCTCCCCAAAACAGGTTTTTAACTCTTTTTTTTCTGCAATTTTCACTGTCTCTCTCAACTTCATTGCAACAAAAATACTTGTATTGCAATTCAAAAAAGGCTGTGAAATCCCTGAGGGAGTGTTGTGACAGAGGTCAGATGGCATATGTAGGCAGACCAACACGGGGAAAGTTGCAGTAGTGTAGATGCGAGATGACAAGAGATTGGACCAAAACCCTGTAGTGTGTTGCCTTCTGATTGAGAAATAGACGTATTCTCCTGATGTGGAGCATGAATCTGCAGACCTGGGTTGTTGAAGTGATGTTAACAAGGAAGGACAGCTGGCCATCCAGTGTCACACCCAGACACCACAGATTGCTTAAAGGACCATACCAATGTGTTTGCAACTTTAAGCTCCTTAACTATAAATCATGTAGTCTTTTTGAGTGTCAATTTCAATTCCACACAAACAGGTTTTGATTTTTGTTGTATTTTTTTGACCACCACCGGTTTCTATTTACTGATTTCAATTCATTTCCATGTGTAGAAAAAAACGAGAGTTGTGTAAATGCAACTAACATCAATCTACAAATCTACAAATTTCTTGATTTATCTCAATTATTGCTGTGTGATTATCTGACAATTGATTTGCAGAAATGTCTGCACTGTATTACCTCATAAGAAGAATGTAACTTATATAATGTTGACTTCACTTTTAAGAATCTGCTAACTGGTTTTCACTGAAAGAAAATATGCTCAAATGTTTGCAGTTTAAAAAAAAACTTAAATTAAAGTACTCTTCTCTTTTAATGATAACTGGCTTCAAGACATTTTTTAACATTTTACATTGGAATAAGATCAGATTCTTCCCTAGAGACTTGCGTACTTCTTTGAATGAGACCTATTTGCCATTTATTTGCCTGTTTTTTTCCAACCTGTGGGATGTTTAGAGAGAATTGGTTTCTTTTGTGAAACTTTGCTAAGTTTATTTTTGTACTTTGTACTTCCATTTTGCTGAAAGATCCCCTTTGCTCGTCATTACTTTTGAAAAATGATTTTGTTTTTGTTCCTTTATACCTACCTGCTCAAGCTCAATACAAAAAAAGTGTAAATGATTTGTAGTAAATTGTCTAAAACTTGCAAAACCATTTCTTTTTGAAGAACTTTTTGCAATAAATACAAAAGACTGCTTCAACTTCAATCCCCTCTTTGCTGAGAGCGTAGCATCAGCTCTGCAAGCCCACAACCAAACATGCAGCATGGGTGCATGAATATTTGACAGAGCTCTTGCGGCCGTGCCTGTTCCCATGCATTTTTAATGGGGTCTGCCCCTCTTGTCCAACAGCAGGAAGAGGGTAACTGCTGGAGTCTGAGAAACTAGCTGGCCCCCTCCACCTTGATGAATAAGTAAACACATCGAACCAGGCAAAGATGCAGTCGGTAAAACTCAGAGCTTGAAGCAAACATATATGCTTTCTTCAGGAAGAAATGCTGTTTACTCACTAATGATTCTGCCTCCCGCTCCCTCTGAACTCCATTAACATTTTCCTCTGAGTCTGGATCCGTGCATCCACTTTAATTCTGGCAGGGAGATTGCATTTCAGTGCCTCAATCAAACTCACAACAGCCATTATTAAGGTACATATACGTAATCTTGCCTCGGCTGTGAGTCTTTCACCTGAAATTATTTTTTACAATAAACACTTTTGTTTAAAGACCGTGAAAACCTGATGTCTTATTCGGTAACAGAGGAACAAAGTATTATAGGTTATGCCAAGTTACAAAGTATTACAAGGCTATGTCAAGTTACATCAATACAATGGCTATTTCGCTTGAGATATTTCTGTATTTGCGTTCACCCTGATTCTGTAGTTCCCTCAGCTCTCCAGAGCTTTATAGCATCTTTCATCTCATTGTTTTGGTTTCACAGCGCAACGCCATTTCCAGCTACAGCAGGAAAGTCTGATAACATCAACCTGACGAGCAGCAAACAGCAGACAGACGAAGTTAGCGACTAGCTAATTGTGAAGAAAGCCGCGCATTCAGGTGCTTTAATGAAAACATGCCAGACATTCAATTTCATAATATATCTAAAACAAGTGTTCCAGTCAAATCAAATCATAGTTAAAGCAATTTAGCTAACTCGCATTATTCAGTGTTCCATAAATCGTTTCTTCAGTCGTATTGTCTTCTCATTTATTGACCGATATAATCAAACATTGGAAACATTCTCCAATGAAACTTAAGACTCAAGGTTAAAGATGTGTCGCATTAGTTGATCTGAATAACATTTAGTTCAGAAAAATTATATGTGGTAAAAGTTCATTCAATTAAAATCAGTGAAAAACATTTAAACAAACAATGCCAACACGTTCTCATTAGTGAAACTTCATTAATAGTTTTCCTGCTGCCTGTTTTCCTGCCACACCCACAAACTCTGACACACATGCAAACAAACACTCAGCAGGGTCTGTGTCGCTTCATACACTGCCTGGATGTCAGCAGGCGAAAAAACAATAGTGTTTACCAAATGGCTCTGTTGTTCGACACACAGGCTTTTTAATTGGCATCTCATTAGAGGCACTGAGTAGCCATTTTAGAAGAGATTAATTGCATTTTTTGAGAGCATTATTATTCTGAGTTGCATATGGATTTGCCGTGACCATAACAGCTCTACATATTCATGTTACTTGTTGCAGGAAGCTTAGAAACGATGGGGAAATGAGCCAAAAGCAGAGCAGTGTGCAGATTAACGCTGAATTTTAAACACAAGCTTTTCTGCACTGTGATGTCAAAACAGGCTCAGTGTGTTTCCTGCTAAATTAATGAAATTAATTAATTACAAGTTCATTCTTGACCCTGGAAACAGCAGTTCAGAAAACAGTCGGACCACAAAGTCCATTTAGTGGCTGTTCTGGGCCTCCTGATTATATCACACAGGCTTCATATAATATGAAACATTTTCATTCAATGTTGCACCAAAACCAGTTTGTTCTTCAAACAAAATGCTGAAGTTTTGCATCATGTCCAAATAACAATAAATCCAATACTGCTTATAAAATACAACTACACTGTAGTTGGTCAAGAACAACACTATGGGCAGAAACATGGTTGCTGCAAGTATGCAAACACAGATGACAACGTCGGGCCCAGCTGGCACAAATGGTAACCATCGTCTCTCCTCAAGTGGGTAATATAGAGCTAATCAGAGCGTTTTCATGACCACTGTAGTAAACAAACATGGCATCTCCTGATGTGTCTGTCTGAAAAAAGGACATTCTAGTGTCAAAATGTTCTGGAGATATATGGCTTGTGAAAAATTGCTCCAATATTTATATAGGTACTCAGCTAAAGATTTGCTTATAATCTGTGTTCACGTTCTCGTCTCCTTTTCTTGCCTCCCTTCCTGGCGTATTAGTCCCTCCCACCGAGGAGGGCCGTGAGAGACGCGAGGAAATCATAGGAGGAGAGAGGCAACGAGCAAATGTGTTTCAGAGGGATGAGCCGTCCTTTCCTCCAAAGTGTCACATAAATACTTCAGCTGTTTGGGCGGAGTTAGCAACTCTTTCAGCTGCAAGGATTCCGGGAAGGCTGCTCTCATGTATCCTCGACTATAGCTCCGCGATGATGCCTCCTTGATGCTTGGTCCTCCGGTCCTCAGGGACGAAATAACAACATCCGGGTTTGCCAAGGACCAAAGAGTCAAAGAGCTATCAAATAAGGGGGATGAGATTCAGCCAATGCACTCAGTACCTGCTGCTAGTCTCCTAAAGAGGCATGGTTGTGGCGAAGCCCATGTAACACAGATACAGGAAGCCACTCTGAGCTGGGGCGTTTCGGTTTTAAACCGTCTCTAATACTACTTAGGGGTGGGAATCACCACAGGCTCCACAATACGATACTACGACAATACTTACTGGATGTCACAATACAATAATATTGCTATTTCAAACATATTGAGCTATTCTGCGATATATTGCAATTTATTGGTAATTTACAGTTTACATTTGTTTACAATTTTTTTTAAATGAATCTTCTTTTAGTATGACCCTTACTGACCTCACCAGAAAAAAAAAAATTCAACTGTACCATTTAGTAGACTGAAAGACAATTGATTTTTTTATTCTTGTACCAAAAACTAAAATTCTCATGTGCACTTTATTATTTAATAAAAGATCAATACTTGCCGTCTATGTATCAATACAGTATTGCCACGGAATATATTGCAATACTATGCTGTATTGATTTTTTTACCCTCACCCCTTCAACTGCTGCTGCATTAAACCTTTTTAGATTATCATGACCATTTTTTATATTTTTTTATATTCAGACCTCAGTAACTGATGATCACGGTTATAGCTGCACAGTAGCCTACTCTTGATTAAAGGAGTCTTCAGCTCTAAGCAGACTCAACTCTCTGCTTCTGAAGCATGGCACTTGTGTGCAGGAGGCCTGCAGTACATGTAAATTGCATCTGGAGTATATTTACCTTTCAGGTTAAAGATGAACATGAAAGGCTTTTTTAGCCCCAAAGTTGGTGACTGTAATGAGGATGGTCTCTCCTCAGCAGTCAGGGCTTTGACCCACATTAGCTCTCTGCCCGAGGCGCTCTGAGGCAGGATGGAGATGGAGAATAATAGCTGGATGTAGTGTCCAAGACATGCATTACATGTGTAAAAGTATATTCACAGAGTTCCACAAGGCTGTGTGAAGTTCATAAACTTGAGGGGATTTATAAAAAAAAAAAAAAACATTAAAAGTCTTTGGCACAGATTCCCGAGCACATCACAACGCAGTGATCCTTTTACAATCTGCTCCAAAACATCTTACTGCACAGGCATAATCATTATTACTGTTGATGCAGTGGGCGCTGAACTTTCAAAAACTGTGAAGGAAAACATTCATTCAGTCTGCTTTTATTTATACAAGGTAAAGAAAAGCTTCACTTTAATGTCATTTTTCTTTGCGATGACATTTTTTAAATTTATTTATCCGAACAGATAAGCAAAAGTACAAAACATTGGTATAGATGACAATATACAGAAAAGTACATCACACATACCGAAGAAGGCACAGTGCACCTTTACTGATGTCATTTACACAGCACAACAAGATAAAACGGCAGCAAAAAAAACATACATTAAGAAACATGAGGAATGAAAGTCACAAAAACAAAATTTTAAAAAGATCTCGATAGCACAAATAAAGTGATGTATTTGCTTTGAAATGTCAAAAGATACTCCTACATACACTGTCCTGCTGCTGGAAATCCTCAGTAGAGGACCAGATGTGTATTAATCTGCAGTTGAAAATAGTCTCCAACAAATGTAACCTGTTCTTGTTTTTGAAGACTAGTTTCAACTTGTTTAAGGAAATTACTGAGCTCTTCCAAAGCAAAGTAGGCAGGAAGGTGTTTCACTTTTCCCCCAGATGTGGAGGGTAGCTGGGCTTGGTAGGGCAGCATAGACTGCCTGCACAAGGAACCGGACGCGTTGGAAGTCTGCCTGCATGATGTTTGCCCAGGTGATCCTGCGCTGCAGTGTACTCTCCCACCTTGTTAAAGTTCCCTGCTGCCGGAGACCCACTGCCCTAATCACTCGCTCTTCCTCCACACCTACTCAGATCTCTTCCTGGAGTAGACAGTGTCTCTCCTTTCCGCCTTTCCCACCTGGGTCTTTGGGAAGTAGCCCAACCCCGCTCTGCCGGATGCCATGATGCCCACCAATGCCTTTTGCCTTAGGCGTGACTCGGCCACCTGCACTGCGTTTGCTGCCCTCCATTTCCTTCCAGTTCTCACCTTGATGCTGGCTGATGACACCTTTCAGTCCCTCAAATCCCTTTTGTGTAAACTAAATATAGAATGCATCTGATGCTGTCAGTGAAATTACCACTTGCAAAATACAAAAACATACACATTTGCACTCAGACATACATAATTATAATTATATTAAATAATATAATAAGCTAATCAGTTAATGCTGAAATTGTACTTGATTATGTTCTCCAGGTGAACAACATATGGCTAAGATATGTTCACATGGCTGTTTATACTTATACGTATATTTTATTGTATATGTACAGTATGTTACAATTGTTTTGGCTCCTCTGCAGGCCTATGAGGCCCTACATAATGTTCTTCACATTGTTACTCTAAATGTCTAACAACATTATGGAAAGGATCCCTGCAGAGATAGACCTTTTTGTTAAAGAGTAAGATCTTTTGTCTTACCACAAACAGCCCTGAAATTGCCGTCGCCAAACTCACCAGGGTCCAGTTAAATAAAAAATACTTTTTAGAGTGTATAGAGCCAGCATATTTTCACATGTAAATGCGATACAATATACTTTAATGTTCCCTTAGGGAAATTTTTGGAGAGTGGTGATTGTTAGAACAGTGGAAAGACGAACCAAGACGGATTTTGGTCATTTTTATTAGTTTCTGTCGACTTTGAATCAAGTGTGTTTTATGGTGATACAATTACTATTTATTTTAATTGAGTCTGGTGAGTTTGGTGATTTTGGGGAAGTTTCATGTTGAACAAAAAGGATTTTACTCTTTAACAAAAAGGTCAACCTCTGTTGCGATCCTTTCCATAATGTTGTCAGACAATTATATAATAAGAAGAATAATATTCTAAGCGTGTCAGTGGCAAAACAAGTACATTTAGTGGATGTAAATGGAAGGTGTTCAATTGCCTGTTAAAGTTACATTGCAGCTTGTTTTGCTGCTGCGGAGTGCGGCGTCTTGCTTAATACTGGAAACATTTTAAAAATTGTTGTCACTTAGACACAAAAACATGGGAAAATAGGGTCCAGGTTGAAAAATACCTAAGTATTCCTTTAAGATTGTGAATGAAAAACATCGTTAAAACTATTTCTGATGCATTTCTTTACTGAGCTTACAGCAGAAAAAACATGTAAAACATTCACCACATGTTTACCCTAAAGTTCATATGTGTTCAGTGAGTCAATAATGTGTGCCAGCTGTCATTTAGATGTATCACTGTGGAGTCTCATGGCGTTGCAGCAACAAGTATCCCATCCATCTTTCTTACTTCTTAATTTATTCAGGGAAGGTTTTTGCTGAGAAAGCAGACAATGTTTCAGCCTTTCATACAGTTACACACTTGGGAGCCTCCCAGTACAACCACCCCAATATTTTACTGGTGGAGATTTTGCTGCTGCTACTAAAGCAAAATTGGAATTAAGTGCCTTGCCGAAGGGCACCTTGATGCAAGTTGTTGAATTTCAAGCATCACTCATTCATTCTCAACAATGAGCCTTTCACAGTTCTAGTTATTGACTCTGAAAGCCTGCAGCAGTAAACTTGTCTCCTCTAACTGTCATTCAGCCTGCAGGCCGTCAATATTCCAAATTACTACTCAAATCATACGTTTTAGTTGTTAATCTTAATTTTGCGGATTTGTTTCCAATACAAACTGACAGGGATGTTGAAAGAAAATCTATGAATGTGAAGAATTACAACAGCAAAAAGAGGTTGTCCTGCTTTGTTCTCAGCTGTGGTTCTGTCTATGTTGCATCCTGACAGCTTTTTTTTTATTAATGGATGAAAATATATGATATTGGATCACCAAAATCCCCTGATTACATCTCATACTAAAGTCTTTAAAGGGGAACTCAACTAGTTAAACATATGAAGATCAGTTCACTTATAGTAGTGAACTACTAATACTACTCAGCTTGTGAAAACCTTTGTGGCTCTTCCCATCAGACTTAGCTGTACTTTTTTTTTTGGGGCAGATTAGCAGATGTTACCATGCTAACATGATAAACAATGACAAACATAGAAAAGGCTTGTGATCATGGTAAATATTAGCATTTTCATTGTGAGTATGTTGGCTTGCTAGCGTTAACATCAAAGCCTCACACAGCCATCTCGGCCCTGGCTGCATCGGTTTTCACCATTCTTTTCTTTGATCTGTGGCTCTTTAAAATTCTTGATTTTAACAATATCTGCGGATGGAAACCACAGTAAAGTTACAGTTAGGGAACGCTGGGTAAAAAATAAGTGGTTATGGGAAAAAAACATTGGGATATAGAGACTTGGATTGTTCTATAGAAATGAGGCTGTGCAGTGTTATTGCTCCTTAGACTAATCCTTTCTGATGCGGTGTAAACAGAGCATGTGACTGCTGGCAGCCTTAATGTGCAATTTAAGAGAGTAGAAGCCCCTAATTTAATAAAATTTGCTGCAGCTCTCCAATATCTCAGAACAAGTCTGTAACTATACACATAATTTGCCCGCAAGCTGTTGAAGCTGCTTCAATGTAGACCCTGGAAATATTTGAGTCATCCAATTCCCCTTAATTTTATTTCCTTTAGTTGTCATCCAGGAGATTTACCTGGAAACCAAAAGAACCAAGGCTTGTGTTAATGTTAAGTACTGCTGTAATTTCCTTTTTTCATTTATATGACAAAAGATTAGTGGACAAGACAAATCTCCTCTCATTCTCTGCTGTGAGGAGACTGTTCTTAATGTGCACTCGTAAAGATAACCCGTCCTACAGGACTTATAACAATCTTTCATGCTGAAACTCATTGGTATTCCTCTCTACCTGTTATTATTTTACTGGCTCTAATCTAAAATGACTTCAGTGGCAGAAATGAGCTCACGGGGCACACACGCTAATAATTTGCTGAGGACAAAAAATAAATAAAAAAATAAACCTGGCATAGAGAAGCATTTTAAACTAAAGCAAACAGACCCAACAAATGGTGCTTATTTATTCATAGATGTAGCCTCATTTCCATATAAATGTACGTGACCTATGGGAGGCTTGTTTGTTGTTTAGATTTACTTGGAGAAAGCAAACAAAAATCTAATTTCTTAGCAGTATTTTCTCTCGCAGACAAAGAATGTGGCCATTTTTTCGCTTCGTTAGATATTTTTTCGTTGTCTCGACATCTGATTTTTGCAGGCTGCTATCTCAAATAATGGTGTGTGGGTGTGTGTTTAGAGGTAGTTTTTGTGAGAACTTTCATAATATTGACTCACAGCTGTCATTGTATTTCCACTTACTTTTGCCGCTGCATCTCTCAGGTGGAGCTTCTTCGTGGCAGAAACACAAAATGGCTTACTTCTCTGGCAGATGTTTGATGGGGTTTTTTTTTTCTCCCTAAAATGGAACTCGAGCAATGAATAACAAAATGAATAATAACTTGTTTATTGAGTTATTGGGCCCAGCGGCTACCGCACAGGCCTCTGCCATAATAGTCCCTGTCATTTGGGAGCTCACGGTTTCTCACATTGAAGGCTTCGTTTTTGTGTTACGCAACATCAGAATAAGGGAGACTGTCGTGGGATCAGTAGTTTCTTAGATGAGGTGCCAAATAGGACAGATAGTGAGCAGGGTAATTCTTTTTTACTTAAAAGACTGTCAACACTATGAATTAATATCCCAGTGAACACAACTGGAGGCATTTGTTTTCTATCAAGAGATGTCACTGATGTTTATTAAGTTTTCAAACAGAATGCTGCTGTGCACAAACTGAACAGACGACCGACGTTTCCCCTCGTGGGCGGTTAGAATAACGACCAAAATGATCCATGATTAGCCATCCAATGATAAACCTTAAAATCAGCCATCTGTATCTTTGTGTCAGTGCACTGCAAAAATGGGGTTTCTAAAAACAAGATAAAAACACTAAATCTGAGGGGAAAAAGGTACCCAAAACAAGTGAAATTACCTGTCCATGGACCAAGATTATTTAACTTGAAAAGCTTGCTTGATTTAAGATTATAGTGTAAAGTTGAAGGCTTAAAATAAGAAATTCACGCTAAAAGCAAGACAAAGTACAGTATCTAACACTTCTAAATCTAAGTTGTTGTTTTTTTTTTATCTTGGTAACAACCAAATAATTTGCAGTGTGCTGATGGCCACATCTGTCACGCTGAGCATCTCATCACAACCCAATTAAAGATGAATATCCATACAACGTTGTGATTGATACTTCAGGGCTGCGACTGATTCTTTTAATTAAAGCTGTACTAATTGATATTTTAACAATGGATCAAATGAGTGTGTATAATGTAAAAGGCATGGCTCATTGTGAGAGCTATCATATGACTCTGCAATACCGTTCTTTCTCTGAAGAAGTGTTTTTGCATCTTTTAGCTCACTGTTTTGGCCCATAACTCTATTGTTTTGGTTCACTCTTACCGTTCATAAATCTTCTGAACACCAACATGTGTGTTTTTTTTCAGTTATTCTGGCTGGTTAGACCTCTGCTCAGGTTGAAGGTGGGCCAAAGCTTAGCTGGGTATTTATTAGATCACAAATTTTTTCTGCTAATAAGAATGATGAAGATGTCATTTTTCCCCGCCCTAACAGGTGCTACAAAACTAATCGGAGACTCAGGAAGATGTCAGTCAATCAGTCTAGGCACACCCACACATCCCTAGGAAGTTATTAACTGAAAGCACCTGCGTGGGTGTTTAGGGCCTTTAACAACCCTGCTTCCAGCAAAAAAACCTGATAAACCCACCGTACACAATCGGCCCATCATAGACACAGTTAGCGACTAGCTGGTGAACGTAATGGAGCATGTAGCAGCTATAGAAGCAGATATTTGACATATTTGATATTATGAACCTGGGTCATTTTGTTTTGTTGTGTTTTATCTGCATCCATGTTTTGATAACCAACTCTGTGTTTTATCTCTGATTACCTGCAGTGATCTTGAGGCTCATGTGGAAGTCCATGGACAAGATGAGGTTTTTCAGGAAACGATCCATGTTCCACTTCCTCGGCTTCCTCATCACCTTCCTCCTCTTCTTCAACCTTTACATGGATGATGGATACGTGCTGGTGAGATTTCGCCTCTTTTGTCAGGTTGATACTTGGTTACCAAAACATTGTGATGATGGTCTTTGAATGCTTAAAAGTAAAAGTCGTTCACTGGAAATGTGAATTAAGTAAAAGAATGTAACAATGTTACCTTCACCACTAAGTAAAAGAAAAATGCCAAGATTAACAATTGGACATTAACAGAGTATTTTTACAGTGTGGTATTAGTATCGTTACTTAAGTACAGGATCTGAATACTTCTTCCACCGCTGAATCAGTGTGTTCTTGTTCTTTGTAATTTTAGGAGGCTGAAAAAAGACAGCTGGGAGACACGCTGATGCATCCTGTAAACTCTGAGAGATACATCCACACATTCAGAGATCTCTCTAATTTCTCTGGTACTATTAATGTGACATATCGCTACCTTGCAGGAATTCCTTTGCCACGCAAAAGTAGGTATTTCCAACCAAGTGATACTACTACAACATTAGTTTTTGTTCCAGAATGAAGTGACTAAAGTGATTTCTGTTCACAGAGTATCTCACCATTGGTTTGTCGTCTATTAAGAGGAAAAAGGGGAATTATCTACTAGAGACGATCAAATCCATCTTTGATCAGTCCAGTTACGAGGAACTCAAAGAGATTGTGGTTGTGGTCCACCTGGCAGACTTTGACCTGGTCTGGTGTGAGAACCTGGTGCAGGAAATCACCAGGAAGTTTGCCCACCACATCATAGCCGGACGCCTCCTGGTGATCCAGGCACCAGAGGAGTACTATCCGTCTCTGGACGGGCTAAAAAGGAACTACAACGACCCAGAGGACCGGGTCCGTTTCCGCTCCAAGCAGAACGTGGACTACGCTTTCCTCCTCAACTTCTGCACAAACCTCTCTCACTTCTACATGATGTTAGAGGACGACGTGCGCTGCTCCAGGAACTTCCTGACGGCGCTGAAGAAGGTGATCACCTCCAGAGAAGGTTCCTACTGGGTGATGCTGGAGTTCTCCAAGCTGGGCTACATCGGGAAGCTGTACCACTCCAGAGACCTGCCCCGTCTGGCTCATTTCCTCCTCATGTTCTACCAGGAAATGCCCTGCGACTGGCTCCTCATCCACTTCAGGGGTCTGCTGGCCCAAAAGGACGTGATCCGCTTTAAGCCCTCGCTGTTCCAGCACATGGGCTACTACTCCTCTTACAAAGGAGCAGAGAACAAACTGAAGGACGACGACTTCGAGGAAGACTCCATAGACATCCCTGACAACCCTCCTGCCAGCCTCTTCACAAACATCAACGTCTTTGAAAACTATGATGCCACCAAGGCTTACAGCACTGTTGATGAATATTTCTGGGGGAAGCCTCCATGCACGGGAGACTTCTTTGTCATAATCTTTAATAAATCAACTAAAATCAGCAGAATTAAAATTTTGACGGGCACAGAGGACAGACAAAATGACATTCTACACCACGGAGCTCTGGAAGTCGGACAAAAGTCTGTGGACACTAAACAGGGAAGGCAGTGTACTTCCTACATCACGTTAGGAGAGTTTAAAGGCGGAAGCATCGAGGTTAGCAATGTGGATCACAAGATCGGTTTTGACATTGAGTGTGTACGAGTCGTCGTCACTGCCAGTCAGAAAGAATGGCTCATCATAAGAACTATAAGTTTATGGACTACACAACCTGTGAGTCAGTTTAAAAAGTAAGAGAGGAAGTTTTTAAATTATCATCCTTTTGTACAGTTTTAATTTGGGATGCAAGTTCGTTTAGGACTACTTCTGGGAAATAGGTGTTAAAGGGATTCAAAGCAGTCCATATTTTCTTGGGTTGTTCAGAGATCTGCTGTATGTTTTCAATGTGATCTATTAAAATGACAAATCTGTACGGTATGGAGCCTTTATACATATGTTAATTTTCCATAATCTGTATATAAAATTGTTCATACATGGCTGGTTTTTTTGTTTTTGTCATAGCACCTTAAAGGGAGCATAAGGATTTAAGCTTAACTCTGTTTTCTTACATTTTCATAACCTGGTAACAGAAGTCTTGAATTACAGTTTTTTTGTCAGCGATCAAAATTGTATAGCAAAGTGAACAAATGGTAACTGAGACCTATTCAGTTATCAGAACAATTTTACAAAGCCATTCACCCAGGCTCAAGCGATGCCTTTTACACAGTGTCTCTAAGTTTGAAAATGAAAGCTAATGGGAGGATGGTTTCCTACATCTTAAATCAAACACAATCTAACAAAAAAGATATGAAAGGAAGGAACCAAAGAGGAAAAGTTGTAATGGCTCATTAGACTGTCTTCATGTATATTTCTGTCAGGACTTGTGAGCAGCTGAAGTAGAGCGAGCTTGAGGACCTGAAAATGATATAGAAGAAGTGTCTCCCATTCAAAAGTGTGAGAATATGTTAAAAGAAATCTTGTTATATCTTGAAAAAACAGTTAGTGAAAGTAGTATTGAAAAAATAGCTGCCCTTCGGCCACTAATGTCTTCATTTTCTTGAGGAAACCTGGAGTTTGCAGGGCGGCCAAACAGCTGAATTAAATACCAAGAAAGTGTGAACACATACAAGGAATTCAACTCTAACTTTGTGTTGCTCTTCATGTACATACACAGAAATAGAGAACAAGAACAAGAAAGCTGAACAAAGGTAAGTACTACTGATATTAAATTATTGGTATTAAAGGTGCTGGATCATGTTGACATTGTTAACGGCATTGTTTTCATTTTAAAAACTTATATTTTGCATTATATACATGATTAGTTTGGGCTATGACAACTGATTTATTAAAAGAATCTCTCCTAATTCATCCGTGTCTCTGACTTCAGCTTGATTTAGTTTAGTGTCCTTTGCTGACACCTACTGGTCACAGATTGACACATAAACATGCTCATAAATCAACAGGTAAACCAAAAAAGCTCTTGTTCAGATGGTATAAAAATGCCTCAGATCTTGACACTCGTCAAACCAATTTTTATATTTATATAACTCAAAATCACAATATTTGGCTTAAAGGGCGTTATAATCTGTGCAGCTACAACCCTATTTTAGGATAGGGATAAGGAAATCCATCCACAATAAAACATGTATTAAAAAAAGAAAGAAACCTGAGGAAAAACAACAGAGGACATAATCATCTTTCAGGATGAACAGACATGCAACAGATGTGTATACAGAAAAAACAAGACAAGAAACAAGAAATTCAATCTAAGATTCTCATCAGGTCTCATGGAGGTATAGGCGTCATTTGTGTTGCAGCCTCTTCTCTGTTTGTGTCCCCTTCAGGCGCTGTGGTTGCCAGTTTAAACCAGATGGTCTGGCTGCAGAGAGAGCCAAACCCAAATGAGTTTTCAGGTGAAGAATAGACTTTCTGCCAGATAACTAAGTACACCCAACTTGAGTAACTCTGCTCAGACTCAAACACATCATTGGGAAGCATCAGATGGTTCTTGTACTCTTGATGTCTTCCTTCTTTGAAATTTAAATCATCCTCTTTATCTGTCCCTAGGTGGCCTGATCTCCTCTTCTGCCTTCAACTGCGTTTTCCCTCAGCCTATTTCTCTACCTTCTCTTGTTTTTTTTTACCACTTGCTGCCTCCTCGACCTCCTGGAGCCACATGTAATCTCAATCAATCTCCCATCTAACCCTGCACTTTGAAGAAAAGAACAATGGTTACAAAATTATTTGCTCTCCAGTTAGAAAGCATCATGGCACAGAGAAAAAGAATCATCACAAAACCATTATTTAAAAAAAAAATATTGATCTGTGTTCTTATTTCTTGTAGTGTGTGTATTTGTTAGTATGAGCAGAGCAAATTTTGTGGACTAACACACAATCAATGTAAAAAATAAACTATTTATATTCTGGTCTTTTTTGGTGTCATTTACATAGGCTATATGATAATAATAATTATCAAATTTAACAAATATGTATTATTATGGATACAATACAGAAATTACAATAGTGATAATATAGATTTTTATTTACGTTTATTAACATCTTTTTTTAATTAAAAAAGGTTCTAGTTCACTTGGTAGAACATTTTTTGTGTTTCAGTCAGTTTAAATGAGATAATTTGAACAATAATGTTTCACTTATGAAGAAATTAGCCTAATTACAAAACTATTAAGGGAATTCAATATTTATCTACAAGAGGAGGATCATAAGAGGCTCCTTTTTCAACAACAAGGTCAATATTGTTTTTCACTAATAACAAAACAACAAATTATCCGTGCATAAATACGGAACTAAGCTTTAGGAGCTTTCAGTGTTGGTTTTAGGGTTTGTAGAGTGCTGAATAGTTTGTACGTGTCGTATTGTAGCATTTCATTCATTCATTTTGCAAAGATAAGAAAAAGATTGATGATGTAATTCTGTTTTTGTTCTAGAAAACAGACATCATAAAAACCAAACAGCACGTCTTTGTACAGCAGAGAAGGGTTGACAGAAATCAAACAGCAGATATGTTGGGCAAAGGCTTTCCAAAAAGGGACAGCTCCAAAATATGTGTATGGTTGTTTCACAATCAACTCCACAGAAAGAAAGAGCAGACAATGTAAATGTAATTTTTTAGTCTTTGCATATAATGTTTAGCTCGATAGCACTATTGAAGAAGTTTAAAACAGACATCTCAATGTTTGTGATTAAATATCATGAAGGTAAGGTCCAAACATTTTTTCTCCCAGATATTAAAAACAAATCTTCCCCTGTAATGGGTAACATATGATATTTGGAAATTTCTTAATTGCATAAACTGCTAAACAGTTTAGCAGTTCATGCAATTAAGAAATTTCCATACCTCCTAACCCCTGGTGTGTGTGTGTATATATATATATATATATATATATATATATATATATATATATATATATATATATACATATATACATATATATATATACATGCACATATATATATATATATATATATATATACATATACATACATATACATACATATACATACATATACATACACATATATATATATATATATATATATATATATATATATATATATATACAGACACATATGTGTGTGTGTGTGTGTGTGTGTGTGTGTGTGTGTGTGTGTGTGTGTGTATATTTGGAACATGTCATTGTACTTGAGCTGCAATAAAGATTTTTTTTAAACTACGACGTCATCAATCAGCGCCCTTGTTATGTCAACAAGCTAACAGGAAAAACATCGGTGAAGTTTGAACGCCAATTCCTGCCTCTAATGTTGAGTGTTTGGTAAGAAAATAACCTTCCTTTTTCTCATTTCACGACTAGTATCATATTTACATGTCGTATCTTTCTTTAGAGAGGTTTGGGCTTTTTCACCCATGACTTTATTGAATGGTTAGTGATGGGCAAAGTGGTGTATGACGCTGTTGCTTAGCAAGATTAGCAAGTCGTGTTTGAACTGAGGTTTGTTGGTGGATTGGATCTAAAATGATGTGTGCTTTAAACGTGTATTTGAAAAAATAATGCTGCCAATTCACTACAGTAACGGGTAAAATATTTAACGTTAGCTTACTGGTCAGATGGACGTTATGACACAATGCTAATTTAGCTAATACGTTTGAGGTCCAGCTCCTGCGAGTACGTCATGCACTGACGCTGAACTGTGATCCTAAATTCTCCTCAATTGGAAATTAATCAAATGCTTCTGTGTAATTCATCAAGGTCTCCTGGATCTTCTTCACGTATGTGAAATTAGTTGTGCTTCTCAATGAGTTTTTAAGTTAACACTGACCAAGACCTATGTTTTATTTATTTTTTAAAATACATTCACTTGTTTGTTTTGAGCTTGACTT
Organism: Percina caprodes; assembly: GCA_013375575.1. Classification (NCBI taxonomy): domain Eukaryota; kingdom Metazoa; phylum Chordata; class Actinopteri; order Perciformes; family Percidae; genus Percina; species Percina caprodes. The sequence goes on from JABXJD010000001.1 coordinate 3,177,407, forward strand.
TTGACTTGGGTTTATTTTATCTAGTTTTAGTTTTAGCATTTTCTGTTTCCTGTAATTTTATCTTTATATTACATGGACTATCTCTTGACTATTATCTAGTATGTGAGAGGTTGTAGCTGTTGTAGGAATCTACAGTAATGACAAGAAAGAAATTATCAAGAACTGGTGTGAAGAGAAATAGAGCAATAAACCTAGTAGGTTTTGCCTGAAAAGATGTGAGTGCACGTGGCTGCAAAAAAAATAAAACCAAAGCCTTTAGGGAATCACAAGATAAGCAGCCCTATCTAATACTTCCTCTCTGTACATGAGTCAGTATTTTTCTTTATTGAGGACAAGGGAGGTATGAAGTTATTGCAGGCAGAAACATTACACATTTCCCTCAGTATTCCACCTGTACTCATTGTGGTTGTGCAATTCAATTTTAATGAGAACACACTGTTGAGTTTATGGAACACTTAAGGGATAATTTGCATGCCAGCAATAACCAGATCTAACTTCCATCAGCAAATGTTGAAATAAATAATTGGTTTTTGGTTTTGCAAATTTGTTTTCCAGTTTAATATGCTAATCTGTTATACACATACATATACACATTCATAAGTAAATAGTGATACTTTACATATTTTTAATACAATACTGTTTCTCATGCTTCGCATTGTTTTTTAGCACCTTCCGTCAGATTTTTATAACCATCTATCAGGGCTTGTTGAAGTTGAAAATGACTTTGGTTCACAATTGTGTGGCATCTAGGTTATTTCTACAACACACAGCAACAGACGGATGAGAGAGCAATTGGGTTTAAGATACTCCCAGATACTTCCAGAAGTTTTAATCACATTTATGTTTTTAGTGATTCAAATAAAATATTAAATGAGTAACTGCTATATGGATGTCACACATGGAAATACATATATAGACTGTCACACATTTACAAAATAAGTGACCTTTTAACTGTGTATTTACCAACAGGCTCTGCAGAACTGAATGAGGTGCAGCTTTCTGCCAGTGCTGTTTCATAAGTGCTGCTGCTGTCAGGATGGGCCAGCAGCTCTCAGGTCAGGCGGTGATGAACCATCTGCCTGAGAAGCTGGTGAAACACGCCGGACTGGTACGTGACAGCGGCTACCTAACCTACGAGGAGTTTCTGGCAAGAGTGGCCGAACTTAACGAAGTGTAAGTCACAATCCGTTCCAGACAAATAATAGATGTAAACATACAGCTGATTTCCAGTTGATGTAGTCGAGGGACAGCAGAATGAACAGGTGACTGTGAGGAATGTTGACTTGAGTAATCTCACAAAGAATACCTGAATATAGGGTTCAAAATGAACTGATGATCTGTCCACCAGTCAAATGGCTAGTGAATGTTCAGATTGTACCAGCCACTCAATCAATTACCATTGTTTTTTTGGCTGGTGAGTGAAGCAAATCTACCGGCCACTTATAGATATTTACTCATACATATACTTATACATATACATACTTGTGTGACAAAAGAAAGTCAGAATATACATATAATTTGGGCTAAGTTAAATAAAATAATGTATCCAGCATGATGTAAGTGGTTAAGAAGTGTACCAGCCCATCTAGCAATATCCAGTTCCAGTGTGTGAACAGCACCAAAACTGCAGAGCGCACACAATAATCAACATACAGCAGCTGTGGCCAGAAACACTTTACATTTAGGAAAAAGCTAAATGTAGCAATGTTTAAAAAAAATTAGGCATTACTTTGTGTGTGTTTTCATGTGTTTATAACCACAGTAAAAATGATGCAAAATGGTTTGTTGAGTTGAACGTACACTCTCTTTTGCTGGATCTTTCTCAGTACGGCCAAGCTAGCTTCTGGACAGCAGAAGCACCTGCTGTTTGAGGTTGAGCCAGGATCCGATGCCACGGCCTTGTGGAAGGTGGCTGTCAGAGTCCTCTGTACCAAGGTGAGACCAAAATTACTTTTTGTACACTCATCACATGCCAGCAAAAGCATCTGCCCACACATTTGCTTTTTTTGAAAGACCACTGTATGTGGGGGGGGAATAAATTGAACCTGTACATTGTGATTATATGTGGGTGAAAAAGTGGTCAGGAATGTTATTGGGTTTACAGTATGTGTGTCTCTTTACACCAGTTTAGTTTGTAGATATACCTTTACCATGCATGTCGGTCTTTTTAGAATCCATCAGTTAATGGAAACAGGTTAAGAACCTAATCTAGAATTTTTTATTATAGGAATGTGTTTGTCTTGAGCTTGGCTATTGCCTTTGTTCATTTTATTCAGTGTCAGTGACAGCATGTTTGTTGTTTCCTATAGTTTGATCTTTTTATTACATGAGCTATCTCTTGCTTATTGTCTGTTATCTGAGAGGTTGTAGCTTGATCTCAAAACGTGTTTTAAACAATGAATCTATGAAAGAAATGGTATAAAGGGAAATACAGCAATAAACCTAGTAGGACTTGTAAAAATGTGAGTGTCATCCTTTAGGGACTCTCGTATCGCAGGATGAGCAGCACTATCTAATACTTACTGTACATGAGCCAGTATTTTCAAAGGGGGCGGGGATATGAAGTTATTTCCCTCAGTATTCCATCTGTACTCACTGTGGTTGAGTCATTCTGTAATTTAAGATGTTGCAGCTTGAGTTAACACTTATCTGTCAAAAGCCCACACTGGTTAAACCCAACTATTTTACAACAGTGTAGGATTGTGACTGAATGTGGGCGATTTGTGTTCAAAATGATAGCAGTCCAACATCACTAATCTCATCAATCCTATTTTTTGGTAGAAGTGATATTTCTACATGGCAAATAATTTACTAGTAAGTGTTTCAGAGTCATAGAAAACCAACAGAGCCAACAGCCAGAACATGCATGCTGCTCATTCTGTGTAATTAAATCTGTAATCGAAAGGGACGTGTTCAAAATAATAGCAGTGTTGTGTTCAATTAGTCAGGTGATTGATTCTGTGAATAAACAGGTGTAAATTATGGCCATTTAAGGAAAGAAGGAAGCAAATATTGTACATGCTGGTTATAGTACATTTCACACTGAAATACTCAGCAAAATTGGTCATTCCAGACATTGCTCTGAGGAACAGCGGACTTTGATTAAAAAGTTGATTGGAGAGGGGAAAACATATAAAGAAGTGCAGAAAATTATCGGCTGGTCAGCCAAAATGATTTCAAATGGTATTCAAAGCCTGAACGACGTGGGGAAAACGGTCAACTACCATTCAAATGGATTGAAGAATAGCCAAAATGGCAAAGACTCAACCAATGATCAGCTCCTGAAAAATGAAAGAAGACTTAAAGTTACCTGTGAGTACTATTACGATCAGAAGAAGGCTATGTGAAGCCAAGCTATCAGCTAGAATCCCCCGCAAAAGTCCCATTGCTGAAAAAATATGTACTGAATAGGTTGAAATTTGCCAAACGAGAAATGGATTGATATTATGGAATTAAAAGTTATTTTTTAAGGATTTTGAGCATTATTCACTTTTTTTAAACACACTGCTATTATTCTGAAAACAACTGTACATACAGTATACTGTAATTGGCGTTGCCTTCCCCCAGATCAACAAAGAGAACGGTATGTTGGAAGCATCACGCATCATGAACCTGTACCAGTTCATCCAGCTGTACCGTGACATCACCAGCCAAGCTGCTGAGGTGCTGTCTGCAGAGGGCGCCACTAAGGGCCCGTCTGCCCAGCTCCCCTCCACAGACTCCTGCCAGGCCAGCATGTGGATGGGCAGGTACTGTAGGTGCCCATGAAGTGGTTTCTGAAACAGTCAGAAACTACATGTCTGTATATATATTTTTTCTTTAAATAAGTTGTCATTGGAAATTAACTGTTTAATTATCGGACTGACATTCATCAGGGGGCCAGAAGTACAATTCCGAATTAATGCTGCTGTTGATCAGTCAGCCTGTTGGACACATTTAGCATACCAACTTCATAGGGTTGAGAACATGCAATGTTGTGTTTTCAGTTTCAGCCCCCAAGTGGCCAAATAAATCAATTAATGTAGTTTTTACCTACTCACCACAGAGGTCAGTGCAAAAGAAAAGGGGTTCTTAAATGTTCCAAAGAGGCTTAAATGATGGTTTATACAACTTATTTTGCAGCAGAATGAGTGTTTATCCCCCTGGATGAATTCCCATCCATAGGAGGAGCGAGGGGGCTGAAGGAATACCTTTTGCATTTTCATGTCCTTTTATAACATTGAAAGATATTTTACCCAGGCAAATTCTTTGATCGCAAGCCATCAAGATTCATCCAGCATCAGGCATTTCATTCTAAAAAAAATAGTTTTTGGAAAAAATGATACCCTACACCTTAGAAAGTAATTTAAAATATATATATTTTGTGTGCCCATGCAGAGTGAAGCAGCTGACTGATGAGGAGGAGTGCTGCATCTGCATGGACGGAAAGGCCGACCTGATTCTGCCCTGTGCGCACAGCTTCTGTCAGAAGTGCATTGATAAATGGTAAGGTGATGGATTTGAGCTTGAACCTATTTCAAAACAGCTTGTATTGCTTTGTAAATCATTTGAAGTTGTCATAGAGACAATTTAGTTATCCATGATATGAACAAACACTAACAGTAATGATTATACACTCTCTTCTGTTTCTGCAGGAGTGGGCAGAGCCGAAACTGTCCGATATGTCGCTTGCAGGTGACTGCTGCCAATGAATCATGGGTAATGTCTGATTTCCCCACAGAGGACGACATAGCTGGCTACATACTCAACTTGGCTGATGAGGCGGGTCATCCACACAGGCCTTAACACACAACATAATGGGCCAATTAGATGACAGGAGAAATCGACCCGCACCAAGTAGACAACACAAAATGTCACTTTCACCGAGGAAGAGATTTTTCCTTAAAAGCAGAAGAAACCAGCAGGGTTTCCCACTTATTTTGTTCTTATTGACCAGTTTGGAAAATTAAGTCCTATACAAAATCCCAGGATGCTTTTTGTAACAAGAGTATTGTAGATGTGGTGCTTAATGGGAACTGTGTGTGATAAAATGTTGTCTGAAGTTATAATTCAGTATTTGTAATATGATATAATAAATTAGATCTAATAATTTAACACACGAGGGGGGGAAGCCAGGCTAGCCGTTTCCCCGTGTCAAGACTTTATGCTAAGCTAAGCTAACCAGCTGTTGGCTCTAGCCTGATACAGTAGTTAACAGACAGACATGAGAGTGGTATCAATCTTGTCATCTAATGCAGCCAGAAAGTAAATAAGTGTTTTTCCTAATAATGTCGTGCATCAAATGCAAATCTAAGACACAGATTTTGTGGTCAAACTGTAAAACCAAATTTACTTCTCACTTGTAGAGCTGTTCTGTCATCTGTGCAATGTAACCCTGCATGTTTATATCCCACATGCCTTATGAGCCGTGTTATGTGAACCTGTTATAATCTGATATTCTGATCCAGTTCAGAACCTGACACAGTGACTATTATAGTCTTTTGGGTGTACAGAACTAAATAGTGTTATATAATTTAAAATGACTTGGCTTGTTGTGGTGTCTTCACTGGTGGAATTTGTCATGTTTCATCATTTTACTTTGTACATATTTTTTTTTAATTTACAATAATTTATGAAGGTTATAATAATCTGATTGCTGTAGAAGTAGTTTACACTCCCAAATGGGCCAGTCTTTGTTTTGCCTTTGATTAGTACTGATTTATTGAGATAGGGGACTTTTTAGTTACAAATAAACTCTTATGTACAAATATAGTAACATAGAATTTAAAACCACAACAAAATAAAAAGTATTTCTGACGTGATTTCCAGATCACATAAATCACATGAAGCATTTTTTTAGTTTAAGAGGACTATGGTTGTGATTTATAAGGACTGGATCTATGCTGAACTAAAGAGTGATAAATTTCTATTTTACTAAAATCTAATGTATTATTTATAGTTGTAAAGATATGGAATGCTAATTTAGAGTTTTGTTGTGTGACATTCAGCGAGCTAAACAGTTTCACATTTGATCACATTTAGATCATTTAATCAATTTTTCCAATTGAGACATTAATGTACACAATTATTCAAGACTAAAGTAATACAAGTTTTTCTAACTTTACAGAATAGTTATTTCTCTTTATTTAATGGACCATAAAAGTGAATTTTTTTTCACAAAAGCCAGTTTTGGTTGTCCATGATGACAAATCGCACTTTGAAAACTTACTGTAACTTTCTTGGTGTTTGTGCACTACAACGGATGATCTCTGTGGTGAAAAATATCTGACACTGTAATCATTTTAGCAGTACAACCAAAAATGTGCATCTGTAGGGGACTCATTCTTTACTACATGGTCCATTCAAAATGTATGAAACAATGTTGTAATAGAATGAGAAAGTTTTTATCATAATAGATTACTATAAAGCATCTGATCCTACATACACACACAAGTTTGCTGAATGGAAAGAGACATTTAAATTGAATTAATTCATACTGTATTATCCTTAATAAAGAGATACTCACTTTTTGCACTTAAAGACTTATGTTTGATTGAAAGAAGGATGCCTTTTATTTCCTGAATTTATTTAAAACAAGTTGTATTACTGATTATCAAGAAATGTATCCATCTCATTAAAAAAGAAATTAAGCAATACTGGCAACACTGGGTGAAACTGAGTAAGTAGACATCGCTGGACCCAACTTTAAAACGGTCTAAACTGTTTCAAAAACAAAACAAAAAAAACACTAGTTTAAAAGAAACATTAATACTATTGTTGTAATAGAGGTTATGACCACCAGTAGCAGCACTGATCTCATGCATGTATTAATACCACAGACTGTGAATTGATTAAGACAGAGATCGGTGTGGAAAATGGACCATGTTTTTTTTATTCAATTCTTTCAAATACAAAACTTTTATTTATATAACCTCTTCTTATAACCAAATAATTCTAAACAAATTGTATATAGGAACAATAAAAACTATATGAAGCAATAAAAACAAGAATATTAAATAAATTGATGTATAAAGTAATCTTATAAATTAACAAAGTAATTTAATTACAATTAGATTTTGAACGTGCCTGATGGACTTTAATGAAAGTCCCGCGCTTCCATGGAGTACGTCATAGATGTACGCACGCCAAAAATGTTTTCCTAGGATGGGGAGGGCCTACTCTCCAACTGATTGACCAGGGCTTGTTGCCTGCTTTGGTTGGGTTGGTTAAGTTTAGGCAAGAGGAGTGCGATTGGTTATGGTTAGAGTAAGAAAAGTCAATGTAAGCCAATCAGAGGCAGAATAGGGCGGGACATTCCTTTGCCATCCTAGGAAACACAAATTCGCCTATTGTTCCCTTTAACTGTCTATGATCCCCAAACCCCACACACCCGTTCTCAATACATCCGCGCGGACACCCCGACTTTGACTTTTTTTCCCTCCTGATATGTTGCTGACAAGTTCACCTCCCCTTCATTTATTTGTATTTTATAATGTATCAACGTTAATGAACATTAACTACGTGAAATGGGTGAGTTTACGTATATAACATTTTCTAGCACTATAAAGACCGAGCTACTTACGGACGGTACTGTATAAATGCAGTAGCTAACTTACCAGGGCTAAGCTAACTGCTAACGTAAAACCGCTTGCACCACACACCGTAAAATTAAGCACATGTGGACGATGGACACAGTAATGGCAGTCTTCTTTCTAAAGTACATTTCCCTTGCTAATTGATTAGTAGCTAGCGTAGCTACCAATGTTACTGGAGCTAACATTACTATTAATGTTTTGCCTGCCCAATGTGTAAACAAATGGAATATATATACACTATATACTTTTTACACTGATGTAAGTAAGCTAAGCCAAAACTATATTGATTTGGTGTCAGGTTGGCCATCCAAAAATAAATCTGAAGCTACAGTCTGCAAATGTTTGTAGGTAGAAATTCACAATTAATTTAACGTTAACAACTGTTTGTTGTTATAGAACCAAAATACACACTTTAAAGGGATGCTGGTATTCAACCAACTTTATATCATAATAATGTTAGTAGTATGTGTAAATTAATGTTTAACTTCCCGCCATTTCACACGTTCTCTGGCAGGCCAGTGCATTCTGGTAGTTGTAGGTTTGTAGTAGCAAAAGGGAATATCACTGCTCCTTTTCTCTGTTTTCTCTTGTGATGCAGCACCAATCTTTTAAAATGCCATTCTACTGCAAAGACAGCCCAGTTTTATACCCTCTCTCCAGCGGTAAAATACTTCTTTAATATGATTATATTTAATAAAGTTATTTCAGTTTCTTCTGCTCTCACCTGAATGTGAAAATTCCCCCTCAACATGTAATTAAATATTGGTCGGTTATCTTTTTCAGTTTAGCTAGAATACCAACAGTGATGCAATTAAACAATGAAATGATTGAATGGAGATACACAAGGTAAAAAAGAAAAGAGCCATGGAGCAACATTATGAACTGTTTTACAGCCTTTATTTACATATGTAAAATTAGAAATAACAAATATAAAAGAAAGTAACTATTAGGTAGTCTTTTCATATTTGTAAATAAAACGGGTTTGTGATACTAATTTCTCCACAAAGCTATCCCATCTTTAAATATTTGCCTGGCCTCTTATTCACTTCTAACAAAATCATGCAATTGACAGAATTCACTCCGAATAGGCAAATCTGACGGTAGCCTTAAATTAGTATTTTTCTTCTTTTACAGTACATTTCATTGCAGGAAAATTTCATTTCAGGCCTATAGTAAGAACTCTTTTTTTAGTAAAAATCATTTATCTTCTGAATGAATGTGTCAATTCCAAATCAGGTTTTGTGGCTAGTGCTCTTTCATAAATCCAAATCCACAAGTGCACTTCATTAGAAAATAAATCTCTATCCCATTAAAATGAGGCACACAGGGATTGGCAAAATTTATAAGCACAGCAGCATTGAATATGGTATAAAAATCAAGTAGGCCATGGCTGATTTCTCCATCAAAGTCAACATAAAATAGTAAAAAGCCCCTTTTTAAATCTGACTGAAGAAGTTTTATAGAATATGTAAAATAAGAAAAATATATGTGCCGTCTAACCTATGCCTCTATCCCTGAAGACATACTCCGGCACGGTTTGTACTGACGTGGTAAATCACTCAGGTGTAGGGCTGCACAATGAATCAAATTTTAATCACGTTCACGGCTTCCCACGATCAAATTTGTGTGATCGAGCAATATTTTAAATGCCCGTTCATAGAGCCAATCTACAGTGTTGTAAACCACTGTGATCTTGTGCCAGTCAGAGTTGTTCCCTCCACTGCGCAGCTTAGTTTCTACCAGTGCTAGTTGTGCTAGTTAGTGTCTGTTAGCGCACAGGGCTCTAGGGTGCGACTAACTTTTTTCCTAGGTCGCACCGGTGCACCTAACGTCCTTGCATCCGCTGCCTTTCCACAAACGAAGCAACGTTGTTTATATCGATATGGTTTAATATTGTGTTACATGACCCATTTTTGGCTCCCCAGGAACATGGAGTAACACCGCGCCGGTCCACACTTCTGACATTTGTCTACAGTTTTAATTGTTATTAACACAGCTGTATATCGTTAAGGATTAGAGGCAAACCTGTATTTGTACTAGTGTTTCCTCTGGTAACTCTCTGTTATTGTGGCCGCCACGGCGAAAAACACAGAAGTGTTGAGTTTGTTGAGTAATAGCGTGTGAGGCTTAGATCTTTTTTTTTTTTTTTATATATATCCTAGGCTATTTATTTTAGATAATTTTTCATGTAACCATGTATTGCAGCATTATATTTTCAATCTGGGAAGGAAACCCTGTTTTTGCATTTAATTTTAATCCCAATCTCTTTCCATTAAAGAGTTTGTGAAAATGGCTTTGACTTTAAACTGAACATTTAGCCCACTTTGTAAAAAGTATAGAGGTATATCTCGTGTATCACCATTCAGCTGAAAAATACAGATTTTTAGTCCTGGACTAGTAGAAGATCTCTAGCACAATATGGATGTAAAAGCAGTTATAAATGGCCTATAGGCCATTTATAACTGCTTTATGTGACCATATTTGTTTTGGTTAAAACAAATGTTTGATTATTAATCGTGATCTCAATATTGATCAAAATATTCGTGATTATCATTTTGGCCATAATCGTGCAGCCCTATTCAGGTGAGTTAGTACCAACATCTGCCTTCACTGCGTCCACTAGAAAACTGAGCTCATTGCACAGTGTCTCTTGGCGGTAGGCCATGCGGATTTGTGCCACGTTTGTCCGCCGAATGTCGTTGCCCTGCGGCCCATCCTGTAGGTAGTTGGCCCCAATAAAGTGTTTCTTCTCCTGTAGGGTGAAAATATATAGAGCAGATATTGCACAAATGGGAAAACGTTTTCAGCAGGTGGAAGACACAGTAGCATTGTCTATACAGTCTCATGTGTTCTTCCTTCACCGTTATCATATTATATACTATTGACAGTTAGATTTATAATAGTGACATAGCTTTTTAAAGATTTTATGGACTGTTTGGATAACCAAGGCTGGGTTTGTTAAAAAAGTGCTTCTCATTATAATGCAGGTTGATGATGATGAGGCTGATATAATGTACTCTGTGTACTTTGATCAGAAATTTGCTCATTCAGGGAACGATTGTGAGACTGCCCACCACTAAATTTATAGTATATTGGTATTGACAAGAGGAAAAAAACACTGTAGTAATGGCAGAAACATATTTGAGGCTATTTAAAAACAGTGTCATCATTACGTAGTTTGTCCACCAGAGAGCACTGGGGAGTTTATGTTTAAACTGTAAAACAGGAGAAATGTTTAAATAATTTCTCCAGTCTAAAGTTAGTCCAGTTGACCCACTGATTGAGCTAAAAAAAGTTTGACTTTACCTCATGTGAGAGTCCGCTCTGCAACACACTGTTTCTGGCTATCTCACACAAATCACAGGTGCTCAGCTTCCACAGCTGGGCTGCAATGGCATACTCCTCCATCAAGGCCTCCTGAAGGGATAGAAGGAACATTTGTGATAAATTGTTTCCAAGAACATTTACAGATGAAGTGTATTTAAGGATCTGGTATAAAATTTGTTTCACTTTAAAAGTGGTTATATATTTTTTAATTTTTTATATTTATCTCGAACAATCTACATTGTTGCAAAAGAAAACAAAACAAATAAAAAACAAAATTTTTTTAGAATTCAGAACAATCAGAATTCAACAAAAACTTAAAAGGGATTAGTTTGAGAAGGAGCAATTACCTTATTTGGTCCTACCCCTCTTTCACAAAATGATATTAGCAAATAGATGCATACTATTTGTCCGGTCTTACAAAAACTTTCAAAAATATACAACAGTAACCTTTACATTACAATTCCATTCCTATGTTTCTGTCTATTCTTTTCTGTATTGGTCAAGTATTGATTTCTTTAATCTATTTTTGAACTGAATGATATTATGGCTCTGTTTGATGTCATTGTTCAATCCATTCCATAAAGTCACCCCACAAACTGAAATACATGTTTTTAACCGCACAAGAACACAAATTGTGCAATTTTAAACGTAACAAGCAAATGTGATTTTCAAAAACAGAGGATTAGTGTGTTCATAATACCCGGTGTGATTTATTATGATTTATAATTTTTTTGCAATATGTTGCATTTATAGGTATTTCCCCAAACTTCCTATATATATATATATATATATATATATATATATATATATATATATATATATATATATATATACACACACACACACACATACTCCTGGCCATCTTCATGCACAGATATTTATATTTAACATAAGTATTGTGATAATATATTGTGGTGCCTCTGGTAATTCCCACCCCTACTGACTACTTGTTTAGTTGCCCAGATGTCTGCAGACTACTGTCACCAAGTCATCCTTTTATCTGCTGTAATTGGTGATTAAGGTGATCCTGGTGGTGAGGAAAATAGTTAAATGATCTATTGTTGTTTCAGTGGTTCTGACCTTTGTGTAGTGGAACTGCATGGGGTCGTCAGTGGACAGCGACACACACAGACCCTTCTGTAGGAACTCTCGTAGAGGGTTTTTGGAGTACTGGAGGAACAGGCTGTTGTTGCTCAGTGGGGACATGGCGATTGGGACCTGGGCCAGGTAGTACAAGTACTGCAACACTGGACTCTGGGGAGGAGCATTGCAAATGCAGTGTTCATAAATCAAAGCTAAGAATTAAGTGAACATTGGCTTTCTCATAAAAACAGAAACAATGCTTGCTTTTGAACAAGCAAACCCTTAAAATATCACTCCACTAATTATTATGCTATTATAGTAGGCATATTTATTCCAACATTTTCAGCATGTTGAGCTGCCAGCATTCAAGAGACCCTTGTATGAATTCAGGACTGAACCTTTTTAAGGTTGAGTCCATGGGAGATGTTGTCAGCCGTAAGGAAGGCGGAAACCAGGTGGGTGATGGAGCCAGCCTCACCACAGTGGGGACGAAACTGGAAGGTGTTAAGTCCTCGCTCCCTGGGGAGGGACAAATGATACTGGCAGTATGTACTTTTGTCTCCTGAGTCAAAAACAATACATAGCAGTAACAATACTGGGGTTTGCATTCTTGCCTTATTACAGATGCAGAACATGCAGATCAGGCTGGAAACTCTGAATTTTCACCTATGTCAGGCCCCCGCTAAAGGTGGAAATCACTAAGATCAGACGGGGCCATTAGCCTAAGGGTTGTGCATTAGTGTGTTGCCCGTTTGTGTTTCCATTGTGATCCCCATGGTGCTAGTATTTAGCCATGCTTTTAGTTCTATGAGTTACTTTTGGTCTTCATCAACAGATTAAAAAACAAATTTACTTTTAATAATTAACCAGGATGTAGAGGTCCATCAAAAACGATTTTGAACAGTTTAAACTGTTGCGCATACCAAATTATGTGACTACACGTGAAATATAACATTACACTCCAGTCCGTTGTGTTGTGTCTAATCTTCTTAATGGTTTACGTGATTGGCCACTGCAGCATGACACTGGGTTGCGTTTCTCAAAAGGTGAACCTACTTTAACGTTTTGCCGCAGGCTGCTGCTGTTTTTTCAGAACCCGCTGTGACCCCCTGGACCATTAACTCATGTACATTACCAGGTAGACTTTCTTGTACCCTGGCAAGTAACACAACTCTAATGTGTAAAATGGATTTGATGTCATATAACCACTCAAGGGAATCTTTTGATGCATGCACAAACATTTGGTCTTACTTGCGCAGGTTGTTGAGCACCATGATGTTGGCATACATGTAGAACAGGTAGTAGGTGTAGGGAGGATTGTCGTCTGTGGTCCATTCCTCAGGCTTTGGGCTTTTGTAAGAGAACATGTGATCACTGTGTTTGGACTCGTCATCCACACTGTCAAATCCTGTCACCTACAAAGATAATGTCAGCACATTTGAGGAACAGATATTACACAACCCTGCATGTTTCATCAATGCAAAAAAGAAGAACTTTAACTTTGTCTTTTATTGCTTATGTGGTCAGCCTGTTACCAAAGAAGTGTCACTTAATATCACTAAATTATTATGGCAAAACTAACTTTCAAAATATTGTGTCTGTCACAGATTTTACCCTTCATGAAAGTACTTACGTATTTCAAGAATACATGTAGTACTTTGTGCTTTTGTGGATTGACTGTAGCCTCAAAGAGGGGGAGGAAAACATTCTCCAGCATCTTGGCATAGTGTGGGATCAATTTCTTTGACTTAAAAATGTCACTGCAAGACAAAAGGAATCCAATCAACTTATCTCCCAATACAAGCATGTTAGCATTTGTTTGCTTACACAAAACAGCCTATTGAGTGATGTGATTATTCCTTACTTAATTGTGAGTTTAGTTTAGAGCCAACATTTTGGCAACAGTGACATTCCAATTTACCTACTCAGGATTTCTTAATCTGTGACTTGGAAAAATGCAAATATTTTCGTGTTATTTAAATGTTAGTACTTAAGAAACTATCTGAGCTTCATCACATATTTAAAAGAGGAAACAATATAACAATTGAGAAGATGAAACATTGGTTGTTATTAGTAACCATTATGAATGGCTTACTATCAAATGTAAGTGGACCCAGACCCTTTTGTGTTTACAGACCATGTTTGTTTTATTGTAAGGAATGTGCCTGCTGTCACTTAGTTTTTACTGAGGACTTACTAGATCCTGGGGACTTGGATCATCCATCTCATGTTTGGTGAGTGGACCTTATGCTGGATGAACCAGGTTGCTAGGCTCTCCCACTCGCTGGCAGAGCGGCCGTAAATCGACAGACGGGGCTCAGCATGCTGGTACTTGCTCTCCTCCAGCTCTCTGGCCACTTCCTGAAACAGACACCAAACCACAGGACATTGGAGATGTTTCTTGTTAAAGCAGAAGTGATATGGCACAATGGACAGATAACAAGTTAATTCTGTCCCATCAGGGTTATTTCTACATACCAACAGAGCAAGTGTACTGAATGCTCAAAAAAATTATAGACATGAAAAAAGCTTCTTGTACTCCAGTAACATTTCAGTAGTTCACAACCAGTGGGTGCAAGATAACTACAACCTATCCCAAAGCAATTATGACAGATGGTTCAATTCCTTGGTATATCTCTACAAAATACACTGAAGATGAACCACATGGACACTAGCATACACATATATGTTTGGAGGAGAAAGAGAAATTCTACCTTAAATAAACAACAAAATGTATTATGCACCCATGACTTTTTGATTTTATTTTCTTGATAATGTTTTCTTTCTTTGTGTGCTCTCATCCTGTAAAATATTTAATCTCAGCTGTACTTTTTTACAATAGTTAAATAACAGTTAAATTAAAGTATTTTTTCACTACAGACATTTTGAAAGGAAAAGCACAATAGCTCTGTCCCAATAAGCCATTGCATGCCAGACTGTACTAACTCATATCTCACTGGCCCTCATTATTGTTCTTCGTTGACTTGAAGCCCAGATAAATGAAAACATCGTTATACAGGGCCTTTAAGTGATGTTAGTACTTAAACTCATACTACACCTTGATGAGACGTGCAAAGTATTCTCCTTTGATGTAGTTGTCTGATTTTAAGTAAATCTCTCGAAGTTCGCTGGCTCCCACAGGGTTGTATTTGGAGTTGAACTTGTCAAAACGATGAAATGTTTGTCTTCCCTAGGAGAGTAATTCGTGAGAGAGGGTTACATTTTATGCACTGATGATCACATTCTCATTCCAACAAAGTGACTATATTGATTATTTTCAGATTACACATTAAGAGGACCTTGCATGGAACATAAACATGATTGCATAACACCATATGAAATGCCTGAACACCCATAATTGCATCCTTGTGTCAGTAAGCACAGGTTAGCAGTGTTCTGTAGTTATTTGAAAAGGACAAACCTGGCAAACCTAATTTATGACTATAGCGGAAATGTGACTGGAATTGTTTGTTTTTAAGATCTTTGACAGTTATGTATAATTAGTTAATTTGTTTTTGTTGAAATTTGTATGTATGATTTGTCCTTACAGCGTGCACGTCCAGAGAGTCTACGGTGAGGTCGTAGGGGTCCATGTTAAGCTTGTTGAAGACTTCCTTGAGCGTGAGCTTTTGGCTGCCCTTCTCCAAGACCACGCGATCTGCCTCTGTCTGGTATGTGGTCTTTATAAATTTCAGCAGATGCTTCTGGTTCATGCAAGCAGCAGCGTGTATATGTGTGTCCACCTGCGTTTGACATAGAGCAGAGAGTGACAACGTGCATAACAATTGGACATGTTACAGTGGATCTATAAACTTGTTTATTTAGACTGTGTGCACAAGTTAGATATAAATTCTGCAGTGGTAAGACAGCCCTTCAGAGTAAAAGCAAAGTTCAAAGCAATGTTGGTGAGATGAATTGTATTACACCACTTTTAGTACAGAGTATCTAGCAAGTTGTTAATTGTAACCAACCTTTCTGACGTTGTAGAAGTCTCTGTGTGGAACACATTTGAGCTCTTTTAGCTCTGCCATTTCATTCATCATTTCATGAAGGTAGAATTTAGAAGCCAAGAAGTTCAACCGTCTGTGACAGTAGGTTTTCCTGTAAATCAACATAATATCAGCAAAACATTTCATGTCGAAAAATGTTAAATTAGTGATTTAAATAAAAAATTATATTTAGCACCACGCTGCTTACTAATCTGCTGCTCCAGTTCAGGAAGGGAAAACTATTCACACCATTTTGTGGAATATCAATTACAATCTGTGTAGACCTATTGATGTTGTATACTCACGTTGGGCCATCACATATCATTGCAAGGACATGGCTCAGGTCTATAGCAAAGGTCTCAAGGTCGGGATAAGGGAGGCTGTGAGGCCGCTGTTGTTTCAGGGCCTCGGTATTGTCGTAAACATGAACTATGCCATCCTTCATCTGCAGCTCATAATTCAGGTTTTCAGGAATACACTCCATGGAGTATGGGTCCTCCCCTTCATGAGGAAAAGGCCATATGTCTACAGACGATGGGAGTAAATAAACAAAATGGCAATTGAGGAATAATCAAACTATTTTAAACCAGGGGTCTTCTGCATTTTTAAGCCAAGGACCCCTTAACTGAAAGAGAGACGGAGCAGGGACCCCCTTCTACACATATTGTATAAAATAAAGTTGCATAATAAACTGGGCCTACAATAATGTGTAGGGCGGACATACATGTGGCACTATGAATCTGTGCAAGATCTTATACCTTACCTATAGGCTAGCTATAGCATATATTTGCTAATAATATGTTGTATTCAAGTTAAGAATTTTCCATTTTCTGGAAAAGTGTTAAAAAATGTATAATTTGACGGCCCCCCTTCATTGACTCTGAGGCCCCTTTAGGGGACCCGGACCCCCTGTTGAAGATCCCTGATTTAAACTATAGAGAATGGTTTACAATAGGATGGTTGTATGGACAAAAACATTGTCATTTGAGAAATAATCAAATACTCATTTGCATTCACAATATATACATTTATATCATCATGATTAAAAATTGTGTATCATAATCAATATTTAACGATGATGATATTGTTGAAAACAATATTGTAGCCCAGTCATTCTTTACAGATAGTAGCACATTTTGCCCAAGTGGTTATTTATTGCACCTAGTCTTAATGTTTTGCACACAGTCATTATGGATTGCACAAGGGCAGCTGTGGAAGTTTTTTTATGTATGAATAGTGTGTGAAATGGAACATTAATGCTAAAAAGTCACTGTCCTCTAAATTGTAGAATGTACTGTTCCAGTCAGGTTTGTGAAATTATAAGTGAAACTAGTTTTTCTTGTTGACTTTGCCACTGAGTCAAGGTTGTGGCGCGTTCCTGAGATCTCCTGCGAGTAAAATACCACGTTGAGTATCCGAACGTTGCTACATTTAGTTATTACATTTTAAGACATCATAATATTTACCCTAATCCAACCAAGATTTTACCATTAATTTTACAGATTCGGCTGTTGCTGAATGAAAGCCACAGAAGTGCTCCAACTGTTAGTCACGTAACATTGTCAATAGGGAAAATGAATGGGACTCTTAACTTCTGGCATCGTGTCCCCAAAATAGATTCTCCCCTTTCCCAACTCTATTAAGTGTGCAAGAGTAAAATACTGGACAAAAAGCAGGAGTATTAATTTAATAAAATTTTTCCAATGAGGAAAATGAGTTCTACAAATACCCCTACCTGGCATAATCTCATCCTCCTCCCTCCACTTCTCATTTTGGGTGTTTCGGAGGAATTGGGCAGTGGTCCTGGGAAAGTGATGGTAGGCCAGCTTGCAGTATTTCTCTCTTATGAACAGTGCCCCAAGTAGACTTTTGGCTGCCTGCTCATAATCCTCTACTGTGATCTGTGAAGGTCATGGAAAAGTTTAAGTTAAAGTTTGGTATTTTTATTCCCCAAGAAATAATTTAAAAGACAAAATCTGTCCTTTTAATTTCCTTTTAGACTTATGATAATACATTACAACTATGGTACACAGCTAAATGCATGCTCTTGCTAGTGTTATCAGATGGACCCAGATTTGGGCCACTTTTGCCTGCAGTTTGATATAGTCCATGTCATGGCAGGTGTTTTGCTCAGGACCCAAGGAAGTGCAGTGTCAAGTGTGAGGTTGTTTGGATGATTGGTCACTCAGAAAGCAGGCACAAACGGGCACTGCACTAGTCTTGGTCTCTCTTGTCTGGTTGCTGCGTGTCTAAATGTTCTTTGCGTACAGACACTTTTTTATTGATGGTACCCATTTTTTGAGTGTAGTGAGATGTGTGTAGCTACAGTTGCATGTTCACTGTGTAGGTTTGTGTCAACGGGCTGGAGTGTTAATCCTGTTTACCCCTGCACAGTAATCTCCACTGATGGTTACTCTCTGGAAGTCTGGAAAGCCCTCTTGGGGAAAAGGTTCTGGTGTGGTTTCGGAAAGCATTGGGGAAACCACAGACCGGGCCCAGTCAACTCCAACAGGTATCTGCAAAGATACTGATTGCGTGCGCTTCAACATGAACATCTTCTTCCTAGTAACACACAGGAGGACTAAATTACTTTCTAACTAAAAGCTTACATCTGCCTAAGGTCCATGGCAAAACATTGGGAATATTTTCTGTTGTTGCTTGGAAATTTAGGATTCAAAGTCTGTGCAGAATGAGAGGCATATTTTATCAAACATTTCCATTTCTTACTTCTTAGCAGACTCCTGAGACTGTTGCGCAGCCAGTTCCTTCTGCAGTGACCTCTCCCTGTCCTCATGCAGACCAATGGGACAGTCCTCTGGCACATTGAACAGTGCCAGAGCATCCTTGGTGTCTTCCTCTTGCAGGGCAGAGGCATAGACCTTCTCTGCTCGCAGGCGTACCTTCTCATCCACCTCACTCATTGACATTTTTTTGAAAAGCCGTGGCATTTCTGAGGGAGTCAAGAAAAATACTAAGTTAAGGCTTTTCTTCTTGGCAAAAAAAGTTGGGTTGAAAAAAAATTATCTTTGAATAAAGTGTATATTATAATAAATGCAGAGAGCATCATCTTGTTCAGTCCTACAGTGAATGGTGGGTTATGCAAAATGATAGTTCATGCTTGGTGTGGGACCAGATGCTACGGGATGCTTGTTTTTAAGATAGTTTGTTAGTTTGGCAATTTAATGGAAAAGACAAAATCCACAAACTCTTTTTCCTGTGCTAAGCAAAAATGTAATTACAGAAATTACATGCTTGCTTCATTGTGATATTGTGGAATATTTGTGATGACAAGGGAATCGGTAAGGAATCATAAGTCATGCAGTAGTTAAGTAGTTATATGTTACAGTTTTTGTACATGAAACTGAGATTACAGACATGAATCCGAGTAACTTGTTGACTGTGATATGGCACTTGAGGGTGAAATAGCATTAACTTAGTGGTGACAGTAAATACAAATACCAGCAAGATAAACATGAGACCTATAAATATGAATCTGAGGTTGGGGTTGGCAAAGGTTAAGGAATAAACTTGGCATGTTTTGCATTGCCTCATCATAACTCAACAGTAAACACGTCTTGAGTGGCTACATGTTCTGCCAACATGTCGGGCAAGTTACAGTAAACACAGTTAATTACTGTCCCAGGGTAGTGTGGCAGTGTCACCTCAAAACCCCTTTGCCGACTACAGGTTACCCTTGGAAATAGTTTTTCATTTTCATTTATAGTGTCAAACCATAACAGAAGTTATCTCAGTACACTTTACAGATAAAGAAAAGTAAAAACATGAAAAGATCTTGCTTCCACAGTCTGTGTTATTTGTCTTATTAAGCATCAATGCTTTTAGTTAGTTTGAAGTGAAACAGTGCATCGATTGTTAAGTCAATCATGCTATTGAATCCAATAGCATGCCATTGTCATGCAATTTAGGTGCTAAATAAGGTTGTGAGTTTGTAATGTACAGTATTTGTGTTGATGTTTGGTTCACAATTAATTGCCATTTTATTTTAAGTTTCATTACATTTTTATGTTTTTCATTGTTGCTGCCATTTGCCATATTCATAGATTTTTCTCTGCATCTGAATTTATAAGTTTGTGTGTTTGCAAAAAAGTCTAAACCAGATCAGCTTTGGAACAGCAAATTTAGTAAACATTCCCAAAGAATCTGCAGAAAAGAATCTGGAAATGGAAAAGTAACGTCTGACCCTTTGTTTTTAGAGCGGCAGTTAATAGCATACCAGCATTTTAGTTATCTTGATATTTTGGTTGGGAAAAGGCTATGTTTATTTATATTGACCTAATTCTATTACATACCAAGGAGGGACTAGGGTCCTATTTTTAAACATGAGACCCTGTGAATTCATATTATCATCAGGACAGCAGAGTTGTTTAGCTTTGCCTGCTTCCCTCTGGCGTGACAACTGCTGTTGCTATCCAACATCCAATCTGTAGTGGAGATGTTTTGCTATTCTGATCACCATTTCATCACTGTTGCTATTAATATTAAAGTTTCAGCCTAAGTAGGTCACTTGACCAGTTGCAGCATCAATACCACCGTGTACGTATTTGAATCAACAAGTGCAGGATATGCTGTACCATTGTATCGAATAGCAAACTTCTCTGCTGCATACTCACCGTCCTAAGTGGTTCACATGCAACTCTTATCTGTCTGAAAACTTTGAACTATCTTGGTGCCTTCACAGATGACCCCATTAACAGCTGCCTTCACATTGGCACACCTTCTGTCTGTTCCTAGCTGCATTCCTGACGAGCCTTTCAGCATGTGTACGCTCTACTGGAACAGCTTCTGCTTCCTAGACCTACATCTACCTATTATAGAAACCTGACCCACAAAAGCAGTCCGGATATGTCGGCAGGGTCTTTTAACATGCGTAGTAAAATTTCCATTAATATGCTGATCTGTGGTTTTAAAATATAAAATGCTTACCTCAATAAAATGCTTTAGTAATTCACAATACTCCATTTTTATAGTATAGTATTTACCCCTTTCTTTCAGCTGCCACTTTTCTAAAAGCTGGTGTACTTGTCTACAGAAAGTGAATCGTCCATCATATCTCAGACTGTAGACAGTTAATTAACCTCTTAGTGATGGATAATTACATCACATTGCATCTCAGTGTCACAACAGCTCAGTTATCAGTAGAGGACGCTCTATCTGTCTCTTACCTTCTGCTGTGTTTTTGGCCATGTTTGGCTGTTCAGCCTCTGCCTGTTGAGTCAAGTATTTCAGCTTTCATGTGTCTGCTTCTGTCTCTTTTAGACTTCCTAGCTCTAAGCTTTGTCTCCACTATTTTTCATATGCCACTCGTTGTCTTGTGTCAGAACACTGTGTTGCTGGAAACCTCTGGGCCCTGTAAAGTATCTCCTCAGGTCCTTTGTCTGTATGTTTCTAGAATCTACGATGCTTCTCTTCTGAGGATTCACTCTGACTGCGTCACTCAGACTTTGCTCGGCTGTTATGTGGTCCAGTGCCTGTGTATATATTATGCAGCTGCTCCTTGAGTGAGTGTCCCTCTCTATCTCTATTTTAGGGTGTTGAGAACGTCATGGCAACAGGGGCTGCTAATCCAAGCTGATATGTCACAACTGGCTATCTGTCAATTGGGGGAATGAGGAGGGAATGTAGTGGTGATTACTGTACATTTCACATTAAAACTGAAACTTTCTGCACTAATTACTATTTCTTAAAGGTGTCCCCAAACAGTGGGGGGAAAAGTTTTTTTTTTATTTACTCACCTTTCCCAAAGCATGGTGTAGACTGCTGTTTGCAAAGGGGTATATCCCTTTTCCTCATTTTGATCTGTATTGAGATAAACCAAGCTTGAATTAACATTGGAGTAATCCACAGTTTAGTTGAGTAGTAAGTTAGAGGTAAATGCTGGCTGGTTTTGTAGATTTTAATCTCTACCAGCTCTAAGTAACATAGTACATAAGTGGCTCAAAAGGGGTACAGTTTTGGCGCTTACCCACTGTTATTACTAGCTTTGCTCGGCTCGGCCCGACTCAACTCGGCCGCAGTGCCCCGTCCTCCATTTTTCATTGCAGATTTAGTACCGAGTCATGCGTGATGCGAGCGTGGTTGGTCGACATAGCAACGCTGCAGGAAACTGCCGTGATCTAACGCAAAACGAATTACGAATTATTCTGTTTCAGAATAAGCTGGGGGCAGCAAAAAAAAAACACTGCTGGCTAAACTATTTAAAAATGGCGGATTTGTTCAGGACACCCTCGTCTGTTGCTAGCAATGATGACACAGTGATTAGTGACGATTCTCTCTGACCAATCAGTAGTCTGCAGTTTTTCACTTCACCTTTTGGGATTGCCTCAGCTCGCTTGGAGCCTCAATGGAGGTGATACTAAAAAAAAGGACTTCAAGAGGCCTAAACTGAAGGTTTTGCCATGGCCTTCACAATCTCCTGCCCTCAACATAATTGAAAATCTATGTTTAGACCTTAAAAGAGCAGTGTGTGACAGACAGCCCAGAAATCTCAAAGAACTAGAAGACTTTTGTAAGGAAGAATGGGCGAAGATACCTCAAACAAGAATTGAAAGATTCTTGGCTGGCTACAAGAAGCGTTTCCAAGCTGTGATACTTGCCAAAAGGCGCAGTACAAGGTATTAACTTTGCAGGGTGCCCAAACTTTTGCAGACGCCATTTCTTTTTGTGTAAATTATGTAAATAAAATCTAACTTTTTGTGACATATTATACAACTGTCTAATCTGTCATTTGATGCCTTTTGGAGATTTTTCCATCTTTTCTTGGCTTCTTTATGCACATTAATACAAATTTTTACCTGGGGTTGCCAAACTTTCGAGCCCCACTGTATATGTTGACCTGGCATTTCAAGTGTTTATAATGTCAAAATTCCTGCAACACTTCAGGGTTAATTTGTTTATCAATACATTCTGCTTTTCTGAAAAAATAAAACATGCTACAGGATAAAATCTTAGAACATCATAGTCAAGACTATTATTTTGTTAGCATCAAACAACTGCTCTATTTAGGTTTGGATAGTGTGCCTATGGCCAAGATTGTTAGCTGTTAATTGCTGAATGCTAATAAAATCATATTTGTATCATCTTTGCTTCATTCATGAGGTTGTCAGATTATATTACTTTGTGCTATAGTAAACACTAAACAAAGAATATTCACAGGAAACTGCAGTTCTATATTTTAGCTTCTCAGGAAATGCACTAAAAGAAACCACCAATGGAACAAGATATTATCCCCACAAGGTTTGAACTTCAAAAAGGTGTTGAGTCCTCCGCTCCTTTTGTAGGTCAAGTTTGGCTGGTGCTGAAGTCGTGAGAAGATTCAGATTGAGAAAATATTTGACTATATAACAAGAGCAGAATGGGCCAAGTGTTGTAAGAATAACAGATTTATTCCATGCAGGTGGAACGTGCAAGTGAGAAATGTTGGTGTTGCAGTGATGTTAAGTTGCCAAAAGGCTTTACACAGCACTTGCCCATGCAGCATGTGTTTGTAATGATAGACCTGCTGGGGGGGGGTCAGTAGAGTTAAAGGAGATTTAAGTGCGGTTCAGGTCTCCTCACAACACATGCCATTCTCAGTAAGTTAAAATCAGGAGCAGAAAAACGTTTTTTGCACGAAATTTACTATATCTATTATACACATTCAGAGAAAAAGTGTTTATTTTACCAAATCATTTATCCATCTACTTATATTGAGTTTGAACATTTTGATTCATATTGGAACTACAATAATGTTATTATATAGTAGCTTTTGTCTAAAGATTTTTTAAGCAGAAGACAATCGGATTATAAAAATTTAATTTATATTGTATCAAGAAAAATCTAATTTAATCAATCAATTAATTTATTTTTTCACTGGAAACAGAAAATGATCTTAGTGTTGGCCAAATCTGTTTAATATAAAAATAGTATTAATAAATAATAAAAAAATAATAATAAAAAAGGAAATTAAGACTCAAGATGAATTTTATTTTATCTTAGGACACAAGGTGAAAATATAGTACCAAAACTGCAACCAGTGTACATCTTGTGTCCATTTTATAAAATGTTAATATGTTCAGTCTTCTACACTGTAAAAGACACAATAACAGCTAATGAAGTGAGTTTCAAACTAATGAACTTTGTTTTAAATACAATGGTTTCTCTTGAGGGTACCAAACATGCACGTGGGTTGACCTACATATGTACTTTAAGCTTTGCATTAAAAATGTTTATACTTTAAATAATGTATAAACAGTGGTGGTTGTTAATTGTCTGAAGTACAAATTTGAGGTGACCTGCATGTCATATCTTTGAAACGAGTCACTTCTGTCAGACATGAAATGTAAACTTGAAGATACAGCAGGGTTTTTCCCTTTGACCCACCCCACATATAATTCTTTGCCAACGCCAAAGGAAAATCACCTGTGCTAACATGTCTTCGACTTCAAGCAGCCAACTCCTCTCTCTTCCACAACCACTATATTTTACACAGCTTCAGCTGCATGTGGCTAGCCTGACGTCGTCATACTCAGATTGTGGTCAACCTTCCTTCGCTTATGCATCCCAACCTCCTTGTTAGTTTTAGTCATATTTAGTCATTCACATATGATTTTTTGTTAGTCAAGTTTTAGTTGACTAAAAGTCTAGTCATTTTAGTCTAGTTTTAGTTGACTAAAAGTCTAGTCATTTTAGTCTAGTTTTAGTTGACTAAAAGTCTAGTCATTTTAGTCTAGTTTTAGTCAAAAAAGAGCTCAGGTATCTTAGTCAAGTTTTAGTCAAAACATTTGAGTCTTTTTTTTAAATAAATGATTTCTGAGATTATTTCTGATAACCGTTTCAGTCAAATAGTGTTTCACACACCTCAAATATTGGTTAAATGTAATAATTACCTGACAAAATACACTTGTTGAATGATTTTTGTTTAATGCAACTTTGTTAAACGCGTCTGGTTTTATACCGAGCCTCTTCCTTCATGCAAATACATTCGTACACAGACACATGTTAGATAAGGGCCAGGGCTCCTGAGCTCTACAGCACGTTGTTTTGTTGCCAACAGTTGCATACATTTCTCCAGCCGCTCTGCAAGCTGTTTAAGAGCAGCTTCACCACCACTCCTTTCCTTGTTGTGACAGAAAGTTTCTGTAACGGTTTCTGCTGCAGGCTAAACCGGGTTTCCTCCCTCCCCTTGCCTGGAGCTCGGGCACATCGCTATGCACTGTAGTGGCTTCTCCAGCAGGCTGAACCGGGCTTCCTCCCTCCGTACCGGGCTACCTGGATGTGTGGCGGTTAGATGAAAAAAAGGGGACAGGCCGAATCTCTAGATGAGCCGCAGCCAAGCCACGCTTGATTAAACTGCGCTTAGTTGGGGAAAAATTACCGGGAACCAAGCAATTGGGCTGTTTGGAACAGGCACACGCTCCAAACGGGCACTGCACTAGTTCTGTCGCATGATGAAAAAGTAGAGACGATTGTAAACGAAAATGAAGAGAGATTTTATCTTAGTTTTTATGTTATGCAAACCATTTTAGTCTCGTCTTTTTTTAATCAATAATAATGCATGTTGATTTAGTCTTTGTCAGCGTCTTTGGACATTGCTGCAGTCTCGTCGTCGTCTCGTCTTCGTCATGGAAAAAAAGGTTGATGACAAACATGTTTAGTCTCGTCTCATGTGACAAAATTAACACTAATGCCAAACCAATACATAATAAGGCATTCTAGACAAATCAGTAGGATTGTGATGAGAACTGGCTGCCTTGTGGGGAAGTTGGGTAGATGAGCTGGAGGGCGGTGTCTACCTTGAGGGGAATGTGTCCCTGCCACTACACCTTTGCAGCCCTCCCCCTCCCCTGTGACTGACTCTGCACACCTCACTTTTTAAGGCTCCACACGCTAGATGCCTAACGTTCACACTCCCATTCAAGAAAATAACCACCAAATCAGCTCAATTCCCATAGACAAATACTCCTACCAAGCTCCACCACCACCCTTTTTTCTTTTCTTTTCTTTTCTTCACTCTGTTCCTCACCTAATCCAACATACTCAAAATTCATACCCACTCCCTCTCATATCTATAACACAGTACCACGACTCACATTTCAAACCATAATCATAAAAACACTCATCATACGCACACACACACACACACGCACACACACACACACACACATACACACACACACACACACACACACACACACACACACACACACACACACACCACCTCCTCTACCCCCATTGTAAACTGTCCCCTTTAGCGTTTAGTCAAATACCGTCTTTATATGTGTTTTTTTTATACTGTATGTTTGTATGTTTCTCTTACTCTCATTTGGGTTATGTAAGGTCCGTGGGGTTTTGTAACTATTTGTATAACACCTATGGCAAAACTTAATTTTAAAAAAGTAACAAGACGCCACAATACAAAGTAGGGCAAGTGCTCTAAAGAATGCGAGAGTGATAAGCAATTATGAGATGTGACTATAGATAGAAGCGCTAAAGAAGAGTGCAAATAATCGCCTTGACAGCGTTGCACTTACTGTTTGGAGGGTTGTCCACAATGTTGGCACCTCTTGGAACTGTAGAGACCCTTATTAGGCTTTACAGGATCAAAGTCTTGTCAGAGCAGCCTCTTCTAGCTTGCATACACAAAGCTGGTTTACTCTTTCACTGCCAGTCTAAACAATTTAAAAACACAATTTAAATACGTCAAGTTCCAGCGCTCAAAAGAGTTTCAGGAAGTGATCTATATCACTGTTCCCAGTGCAGTAGAGGAAGTGCTGGAGGAAGCTTGTATTTGCATCAGCAACGTTTTTCAAAAGCATGAAAATATGTACTCTACAGGCCACACCCATCTTTGTCTACTCAGGGTGAATGTGCAGTTCATTGTGCATGCAAGATCTCTGGATTGCACAATAATGTGCATAAAGGACCTGTCATTTTTATCTAAATTTTAGGCTAAGCTAATGGTCAGGGTTTTCCCTACCCACTTAAAAAGAGAAGTAAGTGTTAACAATCACAGGAAAGAAAGTTGAACTCATAAGTGATAGGCATTTTAAACTTCACGGACCTTGACACAGGTCAGGGTCCATTTCACCCTGAATTGGTCGCCTGGGCGAAGGTATCTGATGTTGAAAGGCCCAGTGGTGCCTAGTTACATCACTGATGATAAAGAACTTGTGGTTAACTGCCAGTTCTACTTCATTGTCTAGTTACCTTGCCTTGACAAAACTGTACAGCAATGCTGAGAAAATCTTCCATTAGGATAGTCTCTCTCACAGCCCCTGAATGGCTAGATGAGAATTTGAATTTTGTATACTTATGCCTCAACGTTTCTGGTACATTATTTTAAAAATGTAGTATTTTGTTTTACAATTTTTTTGTTTCATATTTTAATAAAGACAAAACAGTAACTAAATAAGTAGCCACAATGTTTCTTGTTGCTTTCTACTGGCTCTCCAAAATAGGCACAACAATTACATTTGCATTATACTCTGATGTATAATTAGTATAAGACTCAGTTCCTCCTCACAATAATCTGTGTGTCAGTGCCCTCTGGTGGACAAACTATTTAATGGAGACAGGGCTGTTATACTTAAACCTACTCAAACCTAGTTTGGCTTTTCTTACTGCAATGTGCAAATGTAATAACGGTTACTTATCTCTAAATCTACTGATATAATTGCCATGGCAGATTTTTCAGCTTACTTCTAATTATGAGTAGGAGATAGCTGGACTTTTTGAGAGAACTCAAAGAAATGCTGAAAATGTATTGCATTAAATGGTGCCTTGTAGATTATGTGTTTGGTAAATTGTTCAGTTGACCTTAATAGTTCAAAAAAGAGAGCTGCACTCATGATGTTTTAGTTATTAAAAGTAACATAGATGTTGCGTTTTATGGATGGACTGCATAAAGAGAAGAAACAAACATTCACATTTGAGAAATTAATTGACATAAACCATTAATTTTATGTTATCTTGTTATTCCAATAGGTAGTTTTTGATGTTTTAATGAAGATAACCAGATTAATGATTACAGGACAGTGTGACCCCTCTAGACACCATCAGTGGAGGTCGAATTCCATTGTGATTCATTTCTTTATCTGCTCTATTCATTTGAGTGTTTCTGATTTCAAGCGGCGCACACTTCCTTTTTCTCCATTTATCAAAACTTAAATTCATCGCTGAAAGATAATTGTGTTGAAATGCTGTGATTACACAATTTTAAGAATGTAAAAATGTAGTTTCACCAATGTAGACTTTATAACACTCAGGAGTTAATCATTTTCCTACATATACGAACATAAAAGGGCACATAAACTGTCACTTGCATGCACAAGCAGAATTTTTCATATGAGGGCACCAAATGACATCAAAGTTGCTTCAAATTCTTTTCATTGTAGCACTTATAAATTTTTTTTTAAAACAAGGACATCGCAACCAGCTGAAAACTATTACAGTTCCTGCTACGTTCACCACAACAAGACCATAAATCATGTTACCTAATACCATGTCAAATAATTTCAGCTGGACTGAGTAAATTAGGATTCATTACATATAAATAAAGAAGCAGATACATTTCTAAAATGAGATGAAACATTTAGCATGCTTTGTTGATTTTGAAACTGCTTGACCTGCATTTGTTATATGTATCCTACTGTAAAGCTAGATGGCAGCACAACACTTTTTCTTCTCCATCACTCCAAGGCCAAAAACTAGATGTCTACTTTGCAGTTGTTCTTAGGTTGCTATGTAAGACTTTCAACATCCAAACAAATGTCTTTGAAACATCTCTAATATAATAGTTTCCAATAATGTATACTCATCACAATAATGTTACAAAAATATAACCCATAAGTCAGTGAAAAGATACTTAATTTACATGAATACAGGAAACAGTTAAGATACATACTTCATTGAAGTCAAAAAATTGAAAAAAAGGGATGTTTAATATGTATTTTGTCTGTATAAAAATATAGTTGTATGCTTAATATTCTTTATATATCCTTATATACAAGCGGATAATTCTAAATTTTTTATATAGTAGTAAATATTGTTTAAATTGCACTTCACAAGCAGTTCACAACATCAAGTTCACTTGTGAAAGGATCTTGCATGTGGCAGTTTGGGGCTTAGTAATGTCAGACAAAATCCCGTCACGGTTCTCGGCCTCGGTTCCTCTTCAGTTTACGGGTATTTCAGAGAAGATCTTCAGGAATGGTCTTCTATCTCAGCTGCCAAGCTCACTTTGGAAGCTGGAGAAGAAACGGACATTCTTGTCAAGTTTCACAGGTCTGATTTGATCCATTAATCACACACTTGTTCAGACACATGAAACCGGCACCTAAGCATGCACAAATCTATTATTGAAATCTCGCTTTTATCCAGAGTGACCTGAGCAAATCTTCCTCTGATGGACTGTAAAGATGAAGCTGTGGAATAAAACCTTTGAAGGGACTTATCTTCATCTGCTGTGAGCAAATAACCCCAACAAGGATTCTCCTTTGCACTTCCATGCCTGTCTTTAGGCCACTATGCCTGTGCTTTTGTGTCTGTGGACTCGCTGACCAGCTTCAGTGCTCCGTCTTCCTGTCTGGAGGGTGAGTTGAGCGACATCCAGGAGTGAGCGGCGGCGGCGTCCATAGCCTCTTGAGCCAATCTTGTTTCCAGGGGCATTGGCCTCTTTTTGCTTGTTGTTGATCTGGTGCAGTCGGTAGAGCAGGTCATTGTATGAACATGTGACTAGGACACATCCGGATGATTTGGTCGATGTTGACCTCCTGCGTCTGATATTTAGCCCAAAGCTGGAAAATAAAAAACAAATATTTATGCTCTATTTTCAGGCTGCTTTCCAGGGTTGTTAAATCTGACCTGGAAACATAATTTGTTGATGAGGTTTAAATCCAAATTATCATCAGGATTTATCTAAATTCATGTAAATGTATCAGTGCAATAGAGAATAAATCATCCACTGTCTTCAGTTGTCATATATCTCTCTCTCTTATTATAAATTCATTTAGATTAGCTTTGGGGTCCCCTGGTAGCCTAATGGTTGGAAGGCACACCAGCTCCAGCTCATTTCATACTTTTTTGTCTCTCTCCTTGTATACTGTCTATCTCTACACTATCAGTCATCAAATGAGAGCAAAATCAACTTTTCTTGTTACCTTGATGGAGGTGAGACAATTTTTGGAATCTCGTCCTGCTGTGGTCCAACATCAGAGTGCTGCTCATTGGCTGTCAATAAGCTGTTGCACAGGTCTCTTTTTATACGGTTCTGCAGCCATACTCTAAGCCTGCCACAAAGAACAGAATAGGTTGGATCATTAAGCATTATCATCTTTACTTATTTTCAAAAAATATAATTTGTTGCCAGCACAAGCAAAAATTGCCTGTCCAATAGATCTGCCAGCTTGATATACTGTATATGTTGTTATATATATATATATATATATATATATATATATATATATATATATATATATATATATATATATATATATATATATATATACAGCATTTATAAGTATATAAGTAACAGCATTTATAAGTATATAAGTAACAGCATTTATCGCTGATAAAAAACAATAAATTATTGTACAAGAAGGTCAAAGACATAGTGTTTCTGTTACATAGTTTGTCCACTGGAGGACAGTTTAAAATGCCTTTCACAACATATAGTCTATTCTGTAGTAACCAACTTGGGGATCCTTATCAAACATGGTTTCTTTGTGTTTGACCAATATGGTTCAAATATCCATCAGTATCGGTTTAAAAAATCCAGTCAAGCTATAGCAAAACTTAAATTCTCTGTGATATTTTCTTGATTTGTTCTCATTTACTAACAGACATAACTTGAAATGAATGCCCCTTTAGTTATTGGGGCGAGCACCTAATTAGATTTTTTGTAAATGAACACAATGTTCTCAGAATACTTGTTGATCAGGCAGCTCACCGTTTTTTAAGGCTGGTGTTGAGTTCCCCTGTGGCATCCTTCACCAGAGGCAGGACAGTGGTGAAAACACAGCAGCAGATGACAGTTTGCAAGACTAGTTTCATTTTGGCTGGAAGCTGTCGTGTTGTAAAGATAAAGAAATCAAATTTAGTAGGTTAGCTTTGAACTGCTGCCACAACTTGTGATTGATTAATTTAAGACAGCATTGAATAGGGCTGTAGCTGCACAACATGGTAGTTAAGACTCAGTCTGCTGCTTTGTCAATTACAAGTCCATATTAATGGAATTGTAAGGCAGGTTATTGATGAAACATCCAAATGAAGATTTTTACTCAATTCCTGGTTCTTCAAACCCAGAGTACATCAATTTCCATTCTTAGATACCTGAAGAATTAGGTAAGCACTTAAAAAATAATTTTAAACTCAAAATTGTTTGAAAAAATCACTTACCTCAAGTTTGAGCTTATAACTTAATATAGAGAATTTCTGATGCACATCCAAGCTTGTTGAGTATAGTTAGGAATAACTACTTAATGTAAGTTTTTTTCCAAGGTTGTAAACAAGTTTACCATGAGTTGAAGTCTGAAGTTTACACTGCTAACATGAGAGGTTTTATAGAGGGAGGGAGGGAGCTGTACCTGAATGCCAGACCCAGTGGGAGGGACTGTGGGACAGTTCATGTCAACCCCGTCCACCCCACATGTAGACACTGAATCCAAAAACATGCACAAGATTATAAACTAGGAGTGTCACAGTACCAAAAATCCAGTAATCTGTACCAATACCAAAAGTACTCGATACCTCGGACAGTCTCATGTTACTCCTTTTTGTCAGTTTTTATTTTTTTATTTTCAACTTTCTGTCACTGTTTTGGTGTTGAGTGGAAGGGGCAAGGAGAGCGTGATTTAGATGTAATCTGGAGAAAATGTAAGTCTTTGGGACCCAAAGCCCGCTGGTCTGAAGCCTGGCATCACCACACAGTCAGCGTACGGTACCGTCTTCCATGAGTTCACGTAGAACTCCCAGACAGCAAGCATGTTTAGTTAGTTAGTCTGCCGTTGTTGATTTTCATAGCACCGGGCTAATTAAAGTTCATTTAACTGAGGATAAAGGTCCACTAAAATAAGCGCTAAAGTTAGCAAAGACTTTAAAGAAACCAACTTTGTATTTGGTTTGCAAGGTCCAGGTAAAGTTGGGAAAGCTGTTGCTGTAGCTATAATGTCACGGTAAAGCCAAAGGCTGACTGTGGTCAAGCCATCGTGAACGGCAACAAAGATGCTAGTGGGCGTTCTTCTTCCTCTCCATCAGTGGCAGATTAGAACACCTGTTGGCCCCCCGTTAGGTCCTAAAGAATTGCATCCCCCTGTAACTACGGTACTGTGAAAAAACAAGTACCGTCACGTTTTCAGAATTTTGGTACTGACTTCGTACCTGGTCTCGTGACATCCCGATTATAAACGAGTCAGCAATCCATGAAACAGCGTGGCTAATGTTCATTAGTTAGTGTGAATCTTAATTCTTATTTTCATACACCTATTTTATTTGAGAAAGTGTAAAATTGGTTTTGTACATTTTAGGGTTTTGTAAATTGACCAAAATATCCCCTTCCCTCTATCAAAGGGTTATTTTTGGCTGTACAAATTGTATACTTATTAAGACCATTTACATATTTATGTATGTAATTTTTTCTTTTTCTTTTTAATAATTGTCTCAAAAATGGTTGTTTTGGTTGAGTGATAAGGGTGCAATCATTGCCATGCATGCTTAAGGCAGTTTAGTTGGGTGCAAATGTGAGTCAGCCACCTGTGATTTTAAATCACTACAAAAGGTTAAGTATATTTAAATTAGCTCTGTGTTGTTGTGGCAACTGCATGCACTGTGGGAATTTAAGAAAGGAACGTGCTCTTACTGAACATGTGCACCTCCAGATGACCAGTTAAATCATTCTAAGTGCTACTTACACACTTCACTAGTAACTTTCAAGCATTATAAACAAAGGTAGTGTGTTCTGCATGTGTAAAGATTTACATGCATTGATTAAGGTCTTCCTTGATAGCTACGGAAGTACGAGAAATTGACAACCAAAGTACCAATAGGTTCCATGTTTTGGAAATGTATTGAAAATTAACATTACATTTCATGTTAAGTTTGACATTGAGTAGTTGGCTACTCCCAAACTTTTAATGATTAATGCATTAGTTTGTTTCAAAGTTCATCTCAAGACTCAAAGTTGACCTTGACTTAAAAAATAGGATTAAAAAAAAAAAGAGGTAATAATCTTCAATCAAGCTTCTGCGTTGGAAAGTCACCGGACGACATAGTCTTCTAAACACAGCCATACTGAGAGAGAGTTTTGTGGAGCCGATAGTCTTAATTAGCTTTGTAGCAACTCATTTGACAATGGCTTGAATGTAACGGGTGTTTATTGATATCAAAATGTTATGCACTAAAACTTTAAGAAAAACATATTTACATTATTTACCTTACTTATTTCTTTGTAAGCTTTTGTGACACCACAAAACATAAATATACACATAACAACGTTGAAGTGCTGCATGACCATTTGATTTCTCCATGTCACACAAATTGCTTGAATTTATAAACTAACCCTGTATGAATACGCATAATTAGCGTTCACATCTTCTGATAAACAGAATTGACAGTTGATTAAAAGTACTAGTAGTCCTTCACAGTTTGTTCTTAATATTTTGCCTTGCATACAGTTGATGCAATCCCAGCCCACATTACAGCCACTACCAACCCCTTCATTCATCATCATCATCCTCTTGTCCATAGGCTACATTTCTATACGCAATTTTGCTAATGTCAGTTTTGATATGATTTTACAAAAGAAGGTGGCACAAAAGGGTTTGATGGGTCTATAGAAGCACATAAGTAATGCATTTGGATGCCTTGAAATGATAACCACAGACCTGTCACGGCAACAACACAGCAAACTCCACGGGCCAAAAAGATGATTCAGTGATCTGTGTTTCAACATGGTACTTTCCCGTTCTTAAATTAGATGCTTGTGCTGCATATTTTCATTATTCCAAAACAGAGTGTACTCATGATCAAAATCTATCTATCAAAAGCCATAGGTGGTCACTAAGAAATGTTTTTTTTGTATCCATATCAGTAAGTCTAGATTTTTTTTATTCACTTGTTGCTGAAATAATAGTTTTTACATTATACAAGTAATCAAGACAATATGTTGTTAGGGGACGGATGAAGCTGTGGTTGATTTCCACAGTCGGGTCAGTAGAGCACTGTGTGAGCTCAACATTGGCAAGCTCCCATTATACGATATTATTAGATATTCAGTGTCTATTTATAGCTACACATTTAGTTCTGTGTTTTTCTTATTACTGAGATAGATAGACATGAATTATAGGGATTTTATTAACTTTGCTCCTCTGGTATGTAATACCAAGGGGCTCTTCATGGGTCTGAAAGGGAATTCTAACTGGAAATGCACTGTGAGCGTAATGCGCACGATAAATGTAAGGTCCAAACATTCCTCTTACAATGGAAAATTGTGAGAGGAATTGTTTTCGTTGTTTTGTGTGGAAATAACAGGACCGAATATTTACCAATTACAATTCCTTTTTTTTCTTTTCTTTTTTACAATTTTACCAATTGGAAAACTATCAATTTTCCCAAGGGAAAGTCAATGTTCCAAATATTCCTGACAAACGTGATCAGAGAGAATAGAATAATCTGAACTGTAGCTCTTTATTTGGTGATTGTTTACACACAATTTGATGTAAAGCACTTTGAACTGTGTTGTATTAATGTAAGTTGCTATACAAATAAAGATTATTATTGTTTACACGTGTAACACATGAATGGACAGGACGTGCCAAGAGCAATTCAATCTGACCACAAAAGAGAGAGTTGGATTAAACTTCAGTCTCCAATTTAATTAAAAAAGTGAATATCAAGCTAGTGACACAGTATAAGTAACAGCTCTAGATTCATTTATCTATAGTACATGTTTATATTATTATTATATTGTCAGAATTTGAGCACTTCTATAACGTTAACTCCCTCTTAAAGCACAGCTTTAATTAGAGGGAAACATTTTTGTTCATAACAGAGGACTTCTTTAGTTATTATCATTTTGAAGTTTCTCCTCTCACACACACTTTTTAAGTTTATGAAGTAAGGGTATGAAACTGTGGGTACAGTATAAACCACTAGAATTGTAACCATTTCATCAGTGTTAATATCTTACTTCATGAATCACAAAGGAGCCGCACCATTGCAACACAGACACCACTTTGATGGAAAATACTGACAATGCTTACATAGGGCATGTCAGTCTGAGACATAAGTATAAATATCTTTGTACCAAAACTAATCAAGTGCACTCAAGTAATACCAAAATGTAGTGCCCCTTTTCTTTTTTATTGAACAACCATAGTTTGAATCGAGAATCGAATTGTGACCCCAAGAATCAGAATAGAATTATAAGATTGCCAAAGATTTACACCCCTAACAGTTCATTCTCAAGTTTACTCTTGAGATCTCATCTAATTTGGTTTTTCCTGCCCAGTGAGAGCCCGACTTATGACTGTGAGTTTCAGATTTACACCACGTGGGACCTGAGAGTCCTGAGAAATACTGCCATCTACCCAAAACTGGCCATCTACCCAAAACACAAAATGAGGGACTATTTGTTGGAAGAATTCTGTACATCCCTCCAGTTCAGAGACTTGGTGAATCGACGTCAATGAGCATTGAAACTGCTCTGGTGTTTTAACACTTATTAAGAAACTTTACGTTGGTTTACTTTTAATTTGTCTGTACGTTGACCCTTCTTTATTGTCATAAGCCCCATGTAGTGACCCAAAAATGTGAGGGCTTTGCAAGGTGTCGGACAGGAGATGAGCATCTTGAAGGAACTTTGAACGAAACTGCTATTTATGGATATTGAATTTCTGATTTGTTATTGCGATTTGGCCTCTTATTGCCAAGTGTATACCAAAAGCACACCAGATGGGTACTACAGGACTAGGCCTGCACGATTAATCGTTAGAAAATCTTGATCTTGATTCACCTTGTTCACGATTTAATTTTTAAATGATTTACTTCTTTTTTTTTATGACTTTGAAACTCATTTAATTTTAGGAGCCGAATGCACACAAACGCTACCACTTTCTTCTGTGAGTTTTAAACAGATTGTTTAAAATAGGTTTTAAAAAGCTCCCAAGCGCTGCAATGCACTCCCTTGTCTTCATTGAAGTCTCTATGTTTACAGGCCTGTGGTGATGCGCAATGTCCTATAGGAGCCCAAAACAAATCTATGTTTAGTTTGGTTAAAATAATTGAGTAAATGTTCTTAGTTTTTGTCTTTGTCAATGTCTTGCATAGAGCAAATAACCAACTGTAACATTTCCGGTAGACCAGTATAGTTTTCCGACTGGGAACCCAGAAATTCTGATGTTACATATAAAATTGAACACAACAAACAACAGTCCGTGCCCCTCGCCTGGCCTCATGGCAGTACCAGAGTCCTATTGGATTATAATAATAATAATGTAAACTTTGTTAATCCCGCAAGGGGATATTACAATTTACACTCTGTTGTTATTACACACAGGCCTGAATTACACACATGCTCAGTACCTACACATGCACTAAATGGAGAGATGTCAGAATGGGGGGGGGGGGCACCCCAGTTGCAGCAGTTGGGGGTCCTTGGCACCTTGGCAGTGCCCAGGAGGTGCACTGGCACCTCTCCAGCTACCAGTCCACCACCATACTTTGGTCCGTATGGAAACTTGAACTAGCGACCCTCTGGTTCCCAAACCAACTCGCTACTGACTGAGCTACTGCCACCCCCAAATGATGATTATGACTGTGTCAGAGGACACAGACAGTGTAAGGACAGTTTATTACAGGGAAACATCCCACGAATTTGAAAGTAGCCTACATTTGAGAAACGAACACAAGGAAGCTAACCTAGCTTACCTTAACAAGGTAAAGGAGAACACCGAGCCCCCTTTACCCAAAACAGAAGCTAACCCCGGTAATGTTACGGGCATGGACGTATGGATACGCAGAGCCAGCTGCATGACGGAGACAACAGCAGGACAGAGAACACTGCAGGCGGGCTTTCACCGGCGACCTAATAGCTAGTTAGTAAATACGCAGGAACACCAAAAGCAGGAGGGAACGTGGGTTAATATGTGGATTAATACTGTGATGTCAATTGACTTCAAAAAGTTCCCCACTTTACTCAAACCAAAGTTCAAAACACCTGTTGATGTTGGTCTTCTTTAGTCTGTTGGCTATTTAGTTTTTTTTCTTGGCACACGTCAAACACATGCACTGCACTCAATGCTGTGTCTTGTGTTGACTGTTTACATGTTTGTGCTCATCATCATACTGTATGTACATTGTATGTACTGGTGTTATTGTTGAATACATTGTGAATACATATTTCTAAAATTGTATGATGTTTTTGTTGAGTTATTACACAATACTTTTTCTGACTGTTTCAAATCCCCCTACAAATAACCCATATTACAAAAAAGACTAAAACTAATAAAAACTTGACTAGCAAATCCGCTTTAAAAACTAATTAAACTGAATTTGAAAACAAAAAGTCAAAACGAAATAAAAATAAAAACTAATGAAAAATGCAAAACTATAATAACCTTGGTTTGGTACTGCCAATTTGTTTTGTTTTGTCATGGTCAAAAAATCGTGGCAGAGAATCGTGATAGCAAAAAAATCGTGATTCGGACTATACAGGACGCACGTCAGATCTCATGTCTTCTCATAGGTGAATCTCCTCAAGATGACATACAATGTGCACATTTTAATGGATTGTTGAGAGCTGACAGTGTTGGATTTTTGAACACTAAGATCATTCAAGGCTAAAATGATTTGCTAACAGCTCCATTGTTGAACCGTTTTCCATTATTAAGCAATTAAAAATGTGAGTAGTGTCAGAATATCAGTGGGGGTGTGGGCAACATTTATTCCAAAACAAACCAGATAGTAACCTTTGAAGGCCAAAAATCTCAACACATTTTTAAGCCACAGATGTCAGTTAATATTCTGACCATTTTCCTTTAACGTGCCCCACTTAAAAGCATTGTCAGAATTTTCCAAAGAAGGGGTGTCTGTGTTGCAATGGTGCTGCTCCTTTGTGATTCTGAGTACTTCATGATGACAAATGATGAGACAGATGACAAATAGTCAAAATTTTCAGTGGTTTATGCTTTACCCGGTTTCATATCCTTTTTCCTGTGTAAGTACCAATACACAGGAAATGGGGAAGCGTGAGAGGTCAGATTCAAATTTTGGGCCGCTGCCAAGGACTGTGCCTATATAGGGCACTCTACCGGGTGAGATAGAGATTGCCCCAAGTATTAGACCTTTTAACTTTATTATACATCATACATACATTGTAATTATGGAGTCTATGTAGTAGGGTTTGGTAATTGGATGAATATATTGGCGGTTGCTTTTTTGGGGCAATTTTTGTCATTTTATATGTAAATTGAATTGGTCTGCCTCTGAAGACGATTTGAGAGAAAGTGTTGAGATTGTTTGGCTAAGCGAGACTCAGGGACAAACTCGCGTCAAGCAAGAGTTGGTGATTGTTGGAACATGTGAAAGACTAATAACCTACATGGTTTTCGTGAGTTTTATTTTATTTTTGTTGAGTTTCAAAGTGTGTTTTACGATGAGTTAACGAGGCAATTAAGCCTTAGTTATGTTAAGGAGAGAAATTGGAATTCAGAAGGTGTACTGTTGAATTTTTCTTTTTATTAAGGAAAATAGGTGTACACATTTTTTTTCATTACACAGACCTGTGTCAATATATTGGCAATTGCCAGTTGTTTGGCTGATGGTGGTGGGTTGGATAATTTAAAAATATAGCACAACCTAATTGTCATGGCAATCCATCCAATATTTAAGATATTCACTAAATGCCAAACTTTTCCACCTTATGGTGGCGCTAGTGTAAAGGCCAGAGAATCACCAAAGTAATGACAACACTTTCGGTGCATTTGACAGTAAATGAAAAGCAATAATTTTTACTCTTAATACTTTACAAAACCCATTATTTATCTTTTCAAGAGCAGTGAGGCGATATCCGTGTCTGACCTTAGTGTGCTTTCTTTTTTCAGCCCTCTCCAACTAGGAAAAGCCAGACCAAAGGTTATCCGTGTTTGGCTTTGCCGTCGGTCATGTTCTTCTTTGGATTTTAGTCCCTCTGATGAACATGTAGGTTGGGGCTTCTTCGGGTTTTAAGCCATGCCTTCACCTGTTGCAGCAGTCCTCTTTATCTCCAAAGCTGTTGTCCTTTCTCTGCAGTGAAGTAAAATGGATCATTTGAGCAGCTGCACGCAAAAGTCGCCGGACTACACCTAACATAGCCATACTGAGAAATACCGAGAGTTTTGTGGAGCTTAAAGGTCCCATTGCATGAACATTTCACTTCATGAGGTTTTTTAACATTTTAATTTTTTTTATATGCGTTTCCCCAGCCTGCCTATGGTCCCCCAGTGGCTAGAAATGGCGATAGGTGTAAACCGGGCCCTGGGTATCCTGCTCTGCCTATGAGAAAATGAAAGCTCAGATGGGCCAATCTGGAATCTTGCTCCTTATGAGATCATAAGGAGCAAGATCCCCCCCTTCTCCTCAATAGCTACAGACTCAGAAATGGCACGTCCTAAGGAAAGCTCATTGTGGGACTGGCTCTAGTGGCTGTAATTCTGCACCAAGGCTGAATTTTGGGGAAGAGACTTCAGGTATGTGATATAGTATTAGGGGACCACTAAGGTCTATTTTAAAGCATCCCAAAAGCACCATGTCATGGGACCTTTAATTAGCTGTGTATCAACTCATTTGGTAATGGCATGTAATGGACGTTTGTTAATATAAAATCACACACTATAGCTTCAAACAACAAATTAGTATTGTTTAGTTCATTAAAGTGAATTCTGTTAATAAGTACGGTGAGCGACAGTGACGTTATGTCCACTAACTGCTCCTTTTGGTTGCTGCTTTAGTCAGTGTTGTGCTTCCTTCTGGGTTAGATAAGTCTAGAGGGTATTCACAGTCATTAGACACAGCTTTCACAACCCAATGATACACACAGTCATATTTTTCTAATGTCTAATATATATGTTTGCATGCAAAATCTACTTTTTGACCTGGAACTGACACACATTTATTTTATAAAGCTGTCATGTCTGGTGATCTAGGTTTCTCACTTGTCTTTCATTTCACTTTTCATTTCATTGCGTTGAAAGTACAAATACGCCAGGGATGGATTTGGAGAGTCCTGAAATTCCAGTGGGTGGGGTGCAGGATGGAAAATGGATTTCGTAAGCCAAAAATCTCAGCACCTGGCAGAGACATTGTATTGATCAATAACACTGTCAACCACCTACAGATATATACCATAGTTTATTTTGTACTGTTAACGTTAATGATCTTACTTCTTACTCCTAAATATTTAATGATCTCCCACTTCAATCTGTTCTCAGTGGGGGAATAGCGGGAATTAACACCTGTGTGAATCAGGCTAACAAACAATGACATGCAAAGGATGCTTACATAACAAATAGGCTTTAAAACACCAGTTACTTGAAAAGTGTCCATTTTATTCAGGAAAAGTAAAGTGCTGTGCTGTTTTCCAGCAACGCCCTGCTTCCCCTGTTTAATACATTTCACACCTATTAGCTGCTTAGCACAGCCAGTATTCAAAATGGTAACCACTGAGCAGCTTCACATTTGGGGATTTCACATCTTCTTGTAGGTGGTGTGTGGGGGGTGTCGGCATTAATTATTCAGTTTCCCCATGTAGATTTTTTCCTACTGGTGGGGATTTAAACTGGCAGTCTTCTTGCTGCATATATCTTGTTATTAGTCTTAATTTAAACATTTTCTCACTTTATATACATGTGTATATATGCATCTAAGCAAAATACATTCCTTGTCTTTTGTCAATAAAACAACTCACATACATATACAGTATAACTGCAAGGATATATTGGTCGCTGTCTACAATTGTTTATCCTTTTTATTTTTGTACTAAGGCAACAAACAGAGCAAACATAGATCACATGTCCAAGATG
Source organism: Percina caprodes (assembly GCA_013375575.1). NCBI lineage: Eukaryota > Metazoa > Chordata > Actinopteri > Perciformes > Percidae > Percina > Percina caprodes. The sequence continues at coordinate 3,218,429 of JABXJD010000001.1, forward strand.
TTTTGGGGCTTTACTCCACATTGTCTTCTCTGATTCCAACAGATGGATGTCCCTCAAGTGGCCCATAAACGTGTTTCGAAAATAGCATGTTTACTATAGTTATCCTTGTGAAGTTAACAGTGTAATTGCAAGTGATGTTTCCTTCTCCATCACATTCTGCTGCTATGAGTCATCTTCTGTCACAGAGGCATCGCATGCTGAAAGGCTAAGGTCTTGCCCAATGCTGCGTTGATAGTAGATCAAAAAAACTAAATCTGGCGAGAATCACTGGCTATCACTCACCCTAGTCTTCCCGCTGAGTGATTCAGACCCTTTAAAATGTGACTCTGGCAATCTTTTGACCTAAATGATTGTATGACACACAATTAGAAGTTAATCTTCTTTTTTAGCAAAAGGATTACTGTCACATTGTCCTCATTAAGACTTTATGGTTTAAGACATGTTTCAGCACTTTCATTTCAAGTGGAGAGATGGATTGAGTAACTTGAGGAATTTAAATACTTTTTTTAAGACATGCTCTTTCAAATAGTTGAGCCCTTTTCAGACATGAAATACGCAACATCGTTAGCTTCATCAGTCTGTTAAAGTGGAGGCTTTTTGTCATTAAGACATGTTTGTCAATTATGTACAGTGGGGGAAATAAGTATTTGACCCCTTGCTGATTTTGCAGGTTTGCCCACTTACAAAGAATGCAACGATCTATAATTTTAATCATATGTACATTGTAACAGTGAAAGACAGAATCCCAGAAAATCACATCATATGAATTTATTAAAATTGATAACCATCTGATGAGGAAAAACAAGTATTTGACCCCCTGGACAAACAGCATGTTAATATTTTGTAGAAAAGCCATTATTGGCCAGCACAGATGTCAAACGGTTTTTATAGTTGGTGACAAGGTTTGTGCACATTTCGGCAGGGACGTTGGCCCACTCCTCCCTGCAGACAGCCTCCAAATCATTCAGGTTCCGAGGTTGTCCCCTGGCAACTCGAATTTTAAGCTCCCTCCAAAGATTTTCAATTGGATTCAGGTCTGGAGTAGAGGATGACACGGGAGTGGATTTTCACTCCTGTCCCGTCCCACTCCCATAGAAAGAAATCTTGTCCCGTCCCACTCCCAGACCAAAGTTTAAAAACTAATCCTATCCCATCCCGCTCCTGGTAAATTGAGTCCCACTCCCATCCCGCTCCTGTTTAAACTGACTCACGCTCCTGTACCGCTCCCATTTATTTTTTTCTTCAATAAGTGTTTAGTTAATACATAGAATTTGATTTAATCTGCTCTCCATCCTGTTTTAGACCAGCTGCTGAGCCTGTTTCTAGATTTTCTCCAGAAAATGGAAGACAGCAAATAAAAGAAAAACAGTACATAGTTCACACCATGTCTGCAATAGTTTAATAAACCCAAACAGCACATAAAGCTGCATTTTACTCATTTATTGTTGAGTAAACAATACATTTATAGTTTACATTTATAGTTTTTTTTAATTACATGTTAACGATTTTTTTCATCAATTATGCTCTTGCATAATGAGTCCATCTTAGTTATATGTTGCTGTGTAGGAACAAAAGTGCATCTACATTTTCTGGATTGATGGTAGAACGCCTCTCCTCTATCAGTCTTCCCAACACTGAAGCTACGCTCAGAAGGAGGACTTGTTGCGGGGATAGCTAGCAGCCTCTTGGCAACTGGTACGAGCCCACCTGACATGTCGTCTTTGCTATTGGTTGATTCCCGCTCCCGTTAACCATTTATCCTGTACCGTCCAAATCCCGTGATTAATAGTAAATATGACTCCCATCCTGCAGGAATCCCACGGGAATCCCGTGACCCATGGGATTCCCAAAAAAATGTCAGCCTCTAGTCTGGAGACTGGCTAGGCCACTCCAGAACCTTGATGTGCTTCTTCTTCAGCCACTCTTTTGTTGCTTTGGCGGTGTGCTTAGGGTCGTTGTCGTGCTGAAACACCCATCCTCGACCCATCTTCAGCTCTCTCACTGAGGGAAGGAGATGTTGGTCCAGAATTCCACGATACATGGCCCCGTCCATCCTCCCCTCAATACGATGGAGTTGTCCCGTCCCCTTGGCTGAAAAGCACCCCCAAAGCATGATGTTGCCACCACCATGCTTGACGGTGGGGATGGTGTTCTTTGGGTTGTACTCGGTGTTCTTTGCCCTCCAAACACGACGAGTTGAGTTGAGGCCAAAAAGTTCTATTTTGGTCTCATCTGACCACATCACCTTCTTCCAGGCCTCTTCTGAGTCGTCCAGGTGGTGAATGGCGAACTTCATGCGGGCCTGTACATGTTTCTTCTTGAGTAGGGGGACCTTGAGTGCGCTGCAGGATTTCAATCCATGACGGCGTAGTGTGTTACCAACCGTTTCTTTTGTAACTGTGGTCCCAGCTGCCTTCAGTTGATTCATCAGTTCCCCCGTTGTGGTTTTGGGATGATTCCTCACCGTTCGCATGATCAGGGACACCCCACGAGGCGAGATCTTGTGTGGAGGCCCAGACCGAGGGAGGTTGGCGGTGGTGTGGTGCTTCTTCCATTTCCTGATAACTGCACCGACAGTTGATCTTTTCTCTCCAAGTTGCTTTCCGATTCTCTTGTAGCCCATCCCAGCCTTGTGCAGATCTACAATCTTGTCCCTGATGTCCGTAGAAAGCTCTTTGGTCTTGCCCATGGTGGTGATGTTGGATGCTGGTTGTTTGGGTGTTGACAGGTGTCTTTTATACAGGTAACGAGGTGAGGCAGGTGTATTTGATGTAGATAATTGGTTGGGATTGGGGCTGTGTCTTAAAGAAAGACTAACTGGCTTGTAGGAGCCAGAATACTTGCTGTTTGGTAGGGGGTCATATACTTGTTTTTCCTCATCAGATGGTTATCAATTTTAATAAATTCATATGATGTGATTTTCTGGAATTTTCTTTGGGATTCTGTCTTAAAAATCTTAAAATTATGATTAAAATTATAGATCGTTGCATTCTTTGTAAGTGGGCAAACCTGCAAAATCAGCAAGGGGTCAAATACTTATTTCCCCCACTGTAAATGTTTGACACGGCCTTAAGCAGGCATGACAAGACATTTACAGAAAGAGCCTCAAAATTTGCAGGATATTTGGCACCTGGTGGATGAGATGGAGCAGCGTTGGGGACCTATAAAGTTGTTCAAATCTATATGAATGGGGCGGCCTCTAGCTCACCCAGCAGGAGTGTTTGCCCCCATGTAGGCTGCGGCCCTTTGCTGCGTGTCATCCTCCATCTCTCACCCCCTTTCCTGTCTATCCACTGTTACTAAGAAAGGGAAAAGCCCCAAAAAAGTAATCTTAAAAAAAAGATGTTGTCTGTCCTCTCACAGGCTACATACGTAATGGGTCTTAAAACTTATATGACCATTGATGCCTTAATTAATGACCATCACGAGTTTGAGTCTTACTCGTCCCTGCTTCACACAGCATATCACATCATATTTTTTCATCACTTTATCATTCATCAATATTAGATGGGGCACTCTGCTGCCCGAAAATAGGGCTGCAATTACTGATTATTGTCGTTATCAATTAATATGTTGATTATTTTAATTGCATGGTCTATAAAACATCAGAAAATAGTCAATGCCCATCATAATATCCTTCCTGGAGCGTAAGATGACTTCTTCAGATGCCTGGTAACATTTTTTTTTAATCTACAATAATATAAGACCAAGAAATTGTCTAAGTTGGGAATTTGATCGCTGAATTTCTGTAAGTAAAGTGTTTTGCTGGATATTCATTTATACATCCATCCATGAATCTTAACTTAAAGTTGGCTCATTCATTTAGTTTTATAATTATTTTCTTTGTACATACTAGACCACAGAGTGAACACATTACAGTGCTTTTAATAAGGCTAAAATACATGCATTTAATTTCTCTTTGTCCATATTTCATAATTCAGACTTGTAGTGTGTTTGAAATATTACTAGGTTCAAGCTTCTAAAATTGCTGTGATATTATGTAAAATGATTTGAGTACTTATCCAGACAGGGTTTTACATTGTCAAAGGGTGTGTCTCATTATCAAAATTTACTCAAATTCTTATTTGAAAATTCACATTAACCCAGAAGGATGTTAAGAATAAATTGGTGGTGCTACTTAAAAAAACAATAAGGGAGGGAGTGTGGAGGTGGTGGATCTCCAGGTGTCTTCACTTCATGCAGATCATGGCAGTTAAGAAAAGGTTTCATTCCCTCCTTTAAGTCATGTCTTTTTTTGACAGAAGAACAAAGCAGGTTGTGTTTTTTTGTGGTTATAAAAATCAGCTGCAGTTTTACCTTGATGACACACTTAACATGGAAGAAGAGAGAGGGTGTGTAATTATGAAAGGGATGATCATTCAGGAGCGTGCCGGTAATTCTACCCTCGGCATCGCCTCATCAAGCACATGGCCTTTTACTCGGTAAAGAAGAGCTGTGCTGTTTCGTTCACCTGCTTTCTTTTAAGCCTGCTGTACCCTGAGTATTTTTAGAATGATTTTATACACTGTGCAATTAAGTAGGATGCTGGTAAACAATGCTCTGGTAGGATGCCAGCTCTAAACTTGGCTCAGTCGTACGTCAGACAAAATGAATAACTCCATGTGCTGGCAGGAGTGCAGCGCAGTCCATGGGGGTTGTAGGGATTTTTTTTACAGAAACACTTGTGTTTTATATTTGCGCCTTGCCACACATTCTTTTGTGTTCATGGGGGAGGAAGAGGATAAAACATTGACTTTTGAAGTCTTTCTATCTTGTCACGTAAAGCATTCCTCACAGATCGAGTAGGACTACATAGACAACCAGTCAACTCACTGCTGCCTGATTACTGTTCATATCAGGTTAAATTAAAAAATACATTATCTTTGTGTGTCTAGCACATTTAGTTATAGATATTTATTTGTGTGCCCTGCTGCATTTGTGTTTCTGGGGCGTGAATGCAGCAGTCATAAATTTAAGTGTAAGCATTTGCGTATCCAGGTGTGACACTAAACATGCATGTAGGTGGATGTATTCCTGTGTTCATACATTTTCAAATGATTTGCACTAGGTAAGTGGGTTTGTGCATGTACTTTAACATGTATCCACAGTAACCTCCAACCTATGAGGGTAAAAATACAAATTGGAGGTTAAAGTGGCACATGGCTCACCTTTAGCGTGGCTCTTTACATTGTCAAAAGATATTTATATCTGGAATGAACAATTGAGAAAAATGGGTTTGATTACCCTGCTGTGGCCTCGGGCTCAGCCTTCCTGTGGGTGCAGAGTCAACCTCAGTCAGATGCGCTGATTGGAGCCAGATCCTTTGTCCCAAATTCCGTCTCCTTGCACCCTTGAACCTCACGAAATCTCTAAACTAAAACCTTCAGCCACTGGTGTAAGTCCCACATTACACAAATCTAACTCTAATGTGATGTTGTGAAATGTCAGGAGGGCGATGCAGGGAAACGTGCTGGTATATAAGAGGGATGACATGCAGGTAAAATAATGTTGAAGCATAAATTCCACCAGCGAGGCAGAGCAGCTCTTTACAGTAATAGTCATTGTTGTTGGTGTGAAGTGGAAAGCTGCTGTTAATTTTTCACTCTCTGGACCCACTTTTGTCGTTTTTCATTTTTATGAGGAGGAGGGAGGACATCTGTTTCCGTCGTTGACCCTTGCAGGAATTCTCTGGGGACCTTTTAATCTTCGGTAGAGAAGTATAATGTGAAGACGCAGTGATGTGCTATTTTTGTCTACTCTCTTGCCAGATGCTTCCCTGAACTCTTAATTCGCGCGTATCACACCCCTGGGGTCCATGAATTGTCATATGCGATACTGTGGAGGAAGGTATATATTCTGCAGGCGTTTTATTTTACTGTCCCAAGAGTACCCCTCTGCTCCGTAAACCTCTACAGACCCTGAGGTTCCAGAGAACCCCATTAGCTGTAAATACACAGAATTCCTAAAACTTTTAAACCCTATATATTTTGAATTCCTTTGACGTTTTCAGACTCTTTGTATCTCAGATGCTCTGGTACTCGAGGGGGCAGTGAGACCCCTTAACCCTGCCTTATCCTTATTTTCCACCTAACCCCCCACTACACGTCTTTCTCTCTCACACACACACACACACACACACACACACACACAAATACAACACCCCCTGCGATGGATTCCAGATCGGGAATTTAATGCATTTCTGTTTCACATCACTTCCCAGGAATGCAGCACGCGTGCCACAAGCCTCATAACCTCAGGCTGATGAGTGTGAGGATGTTTAAAAGAGAGAGGAATGATGGGATACAGACGCTGCTGGGGGTTTTGGGGGTTTGTGGAGGGGGGTTTTGACAGAGCGCATCCGGCGCAGCACTTGGCGTTAATGACAGGCCATCTTGTTGCATAAAGCAATGTTAGTGCAGCTGTGGTATGTGCCAAGCGCATCTGGACTGCAGATTGACTGTGTGTTTGTTTGGTCTGTCCCGTCTCACTCAAATTAACGACTGTTGCACGATACGGAGGGAGGATGGAGTGAATTAACTTAGTGGGGATCTTTCGGGGGTAAGCTAAAAGTGCAGATTTTACAAGGTGGTCTGTTTTGCATAACACTTAGATACTGTTTTTGTATTCTGGCAGTTAAGACATTTACACATATTGAATCTTGTTGAATCGAGGATTTAGACGCTCATTGTCAGGGTGCTTGAAAGGGCAGGAAAGGTTCCTGACCTGCAGATTGACCACGGTGAAGCACTGCGTGACAGTCAGGTCTTTGTCAAACAGCATCCAGTTAATTCTCAGTTTGACAAAGACCTGCATGTACCTAAGTAGGGTAGTCTGTACCTGCTTAGTTCATCAATGGCTGCTTTATTTGTTTGTTATTTATAGATGCCCAGATGCAATCAACTTCCCAGTTGGTACATCATGTTAATAATATGTTTTCTAATATTGATGTAAAACAAAATCAATCTAGACAACATTAAATAGTAACATAATACGGGTTATATTGTCATTAGAGTTCAGTATAAATGTTTTGGTAATGTTTGAATATATGTGTAAAATCAAGTATTAAGAGTTTTCATCGAATGTGTGGCTAAATTTATAAACCTGTGAATGCCTGCAGGTAATTATTTTCATTATCAAATTATCATAACCGTTTGGTTTTATTACCTCCACCAAGGAAGTGGAAAGGTTTTCCATTTGGTTTGTCTGTTTTTTGGTTGGTTAATTTGACTAGGATTACCAAAAAACTACTGGCTGATTTTAATGAAACTTGGTGGAAGGGTGCAGCATGGGCCAAGGAAGAACCCATTAAAGTTTGGAGCGGCTACACCAATTATGTTTCATTTTTGTCAACATTGCGAGATAGGGCTTTCATGCTGCATTCATGTTGTGTCGGAGTAATAGGAAAAGTTAGTTCCCAATTAGTTCAAAATTCACACTGCATTAACACTGAAAGAAAGGGCTAGCCTTGGTGGTCTGTGCTCCCCAAATGCCCTTCTAGTTTATAATTACATTTAAATTTATAATTACAAATATTATAAATGCAATACTTTGTAGTATATTCAATTGAATATAGGTTGAAAAAGATTTGCAAATCATTATATTCTGTTTTATTTATGGTTTACACAACATCCCAACTTCATTGGAATTGGGGTTTGTACGTCTACACAATAAAACTGTGAAAAATGGCCATCACAATTTTCTCAGAGCCCAATGTGATTTAAATCCTTACATTTGATGTTTTGACTTGATAAATAATTTAAACAATTAATTTTTCATAAAATAACTTTCAGGATGTTCATTCTAAGGATATCTAAATAGTAACACTTGCGGTGTCTCTGTGATTGGCAGGGATGTTTCATTGTCTTTTTTAAATGTCCCTCCATGCACCAGATCTTGAAGTCCCTGATCAACGAGACATTAGAAAAACAGGATGACAATTGAGCTACACATAATTATAAGACAGCACATAACCCTAAAGAGAGTCTAGACAGTGAAGTAATGGAAATTAAGTCAACATTTCTCTATAACTATTCTGTCCCCAGATCAGTTAACACAGTCTGACAGTAAGTGTGACTCCCCGTGCATCCATTATCAGAAATACTGAACTTCTTTAGCCACTTTCTGTAGCGGTTTGGCATTTGTGGCACTCTAGCAACCTCTGGTGAACGTATGAGGTTAAAGCAAGTGCATCTGGCCGGGGATTCGTTCAGTAGCCACGGATGGCTGTGCTGTACTGTTTGTGTAATGCATTGTGTGTAATGTGTGTTTGAAGTTTCTGCTGTAATTTTTTGTCTTTGACATATATTTATTTAAAGACAAATACAGTCAATAGTTATTTGAGATGTGTTTTATTCCATAGTTCAGTCTTTAGCTTTTTACATATAAAAAACAAATCATATTTTTCACTCATGACAGTATCAAAGGCACCGATGAGTACAGTACAACAACACAGTATAAATGTTTAGCAGTTAGCATTCTTGTTTGGAGTGAAACTTTGGCTACATGCCCTATTTCTGACAGTGTTTACAAGCAGGAAATGTTTAAAAGCCTGTTCTTCTGACAGAGGTCAAACAAACAGGGGGAGCACTTTTATTAGTGAATTGTACATGTTATTTCAAACATGTTATTTCTTTATTTTTTTATATCACAACTTTGTTAAATATTGACTTTACATTAGACATGTCACCCACAGGTGCAACTGATGCTGCCTTCATACAGTGTAACCTTAGTAAGGAAAACAAAAAGTATTGTTAAAATATTTACAAAAATCCCTTATACTTTAATGTAAAATGGTCACAAAGAGTTAGGAAGGTGCCACAACAAAGAGCAGTTTGTAGCCATTTCAGTAACTGAGTAATTTAAAAAAAATATTACAACTTGATAGGTGTGGTTCAACATCTAAACCTAAAACACACTCAAGCAATTTACGTTGGACACGTCCGACTGGTCAAAAGTAGCCACTGATCCTACAGGAGCCCTGATGGTCTAAATTAGAGGGAGTTGTCTTTCAAAATTCATCCAGTTCCTGTACATTTTATTGGATTATTATGCTAGTAACTAGCACCAGGTAAATGTTGGATCAACATTCAGTAGCCCAAATTACTGTGTTATCTGTGGTGGTTGTTAGGGCTAAAGATCAATATTAATGACCCAAAGTGAGCTTTTACCTTTTAACACATGGCAATCATACATTTAAACAACAAAGCTAGCCTATTATATTCCAGCATCATTTTTCTGGTGTTATTACTTCTTTACTTAGTACATTTGTTGGATCCCTGCTAGAATTAGTGAACTTAATCCTCATAATGTGAAAATGTGACTTGAGTTTCTGTTCTGCCCATTTAATCGATGGTGGCCTGCGATGACAAACTTGTTAAAAAGTATAAAAGGTCATTAATTACTCAATGCCTCTAAATCCTAAAATGCCTTACATTGTCCTGGTAGATCTTGCATTTGGACTCCACTGAAAATCCAGTTACCAGACAAGTCCTTCCAATCACTAGATGTCGTATCACAAACATTGACATGTTTAAGGTTCAGGGCGTACAGGGGCTCTACTGGGCCTGGGTCGTCTGATTCTTCATCTCCTGCCATTTCTTCTGCCTCAGACTGAGCTCTGCATCAGAAAAGGCTGCTGGGCCCCAGTTGGTGATCATCTGCTGACCCTTAGAACCTGGAGGTCAAAAATCAAGAGCCTATTCACCATAGGGGTAGGAATATTTCATTCAAGGTGGACTATAACCTTCATTTGTTCACCCTATGTGCAATTATTTGTCATTATAATGCATTATAAACGGCAAGTCAAAGCAACATTCATTAAGTAACTAATGTAACTGTGTCCTGTCTATTGCAGCAATGCAACTTTTTTTATACTTGTTTGCAGGTAAGTTTAAATATTTGTTTGATTTTTGAAGTTCAGCAAGTCTTTGTTTTATTGTTTTTGGGGATTTACACTTTTTTGATACCTTTAACTCATTCTATTTTAATGTGAGATTAGTTTGTTAATTCATTTTAATCCAAAATGCTCTAGTTGCTCCCGTCCCTTTAAATAAGTCAGGCTCTTAATCATTAAACAAGATTTAAATACAAATCATTAACAAAGTCATTCATTAATGCTTCAATTACTTATATTTGTTTTATTATTTATTTAATGTTATCATAAACAACACTTTAAACCTTTAGGTTTCAATTGTGCATGATTTAACTTATATCAGATGAACTTTGAAAAGTGTGTGACCATTTTAAATTCTTAAACTTTATTTTACTAAAAAAAACTTTGATATGGATATTTTGTCTTTTAAAGTTGTTATTTGACTTTGTAGTAAACAACATTTTTAATATGAAGCTTACAGCCAAAAGTATCTGCGGAATTTAGATATCTCGTTGTTATGTTTTCTCCCTCCCTTTTGTTTGGCTTTGAGGGAGCAGACTGTACATAGCTGCCTGAGAGAGTATGACAAGAATCCCCCCTTTAAACAGAGTCAAGTTGTTTCTCCTCTACTAAATTTTCAAGCAGATATGCATGTGTTGCTCTGAAACGCTCATTAAATGTGTCACAAAAAAAAAAATAAAAGAAAATCAGCTTTTAAAAGTAACACCTTCAGTAGAAAAGGATACATTACATGAGTGGACTGTACCTAAAGATCTATGCAAAGTTGAAAAAAGTTACCAGGTTTTCAATTATTTTCCAATGTTTTCCAACAATTAATGGTGCAGTAACAGTCAGATAATGTTAGAATTTGTCAAAATGACACTCGTGGCCAAAGTGTTTTGTTGTTTGATTGATTGATAATCTTTCATGATTAGTAACGCATTTGCAAGTCTGAAACTAATGCTAAAGATAAATTGCAGTTGTTGCAATGTAATGGAGCTACTGGCTTTGCTGCTGCTGCTGCTTTCTTTACCAAGGCAGTAACACATGAATTGGTTGACCTGGCTGAGCGTGGTGGTAAAGATACTCCTGAACTCCTGTGGTGTATGTAACACATCTATCCTAGATTAGATTAGATTAGATAATACTTTATTCATCCCACAGTGGGGAAATTCCCTTGTTACAGCAGCAGCGGTTTCCTACAGTAAAAGCAAAAAAAACAATCAAGTAAACACACAAACAGGCAAACAACAGAAGGAATAGAATGAATGTAAAGTGGCGTCAAATAAAAGGTATTGTAAAGTATCAGGTTCAAATCCTGATGGGAGCTTTTAGCCAGTGGTGCTACTTTACGTCTTTTTGAAGAATACTGCGCCTTGACAATCGGTGACAAGGGACAACCCTGGTGGACCCTACCACCCCTGGAAAGTGTTTGGTCTTGTGCCAAAAATACAGACACAGCTCTCACTCCAGTTATACAAACACTCGTAGCGACGGCCTTGGTACCCCGTACGTCGGCAGTACCCACAGGACTCCTTGTGGAACAGGGTCTTAAACCTTCTCCAAGTCCACAAAACACATGTAGACTGGATGTGCCATAGTGAATAGTGTTTAAGATTGAGGTAATGCATTTATCACAGTGATCTTATAAGGTGGGACAAGACACATTGAATCTCTTTCTGTACATTTAACTTTGTGCTGCTGCAGTGTTTCCCCTAGGTTGACGGCTTTGGGGCAGCAGGTACAAAAATAAATAAATACTGGCCACAAATAGTATAGAAAATTGGGTTCAAAGTGTAACACTCTAATTGGTCCACACAAAGATGGAAGTACAAGCAAACAGTGGTTAGTGTGTTGCCATTACCTGGTTGAATGAGCCGTAACATGCCCTCGTGTTCAGCCACTTTGTGCTTCCAGGTTTTGGTCTTGTTGGTTGCGTCTTCTAGCTTCTTCATCACCGTCTGGCTCACACAAGAAAACACAGACACAGTTATTAACAGGTAATCACTTTGGAATCCTTAAAGATTTAAGAACAGCATTTTTTGTAATACTGCATCAACAAATAACATAATTAATATTATAAATAGCTGCCTCCCATCTAGTCATAAAGTGACACCTTGTGGTAAAGAAGGGTAGTACGTAATTATTTATTTTTTTTAGTAAATGTACAGATATTAAGATGTAATGTCATGTCAATGCATTACTTTGCTTTACCTTAAACAGTAATTATTTACAGTGAAAAAGTTGTTTCTGTGGATACAAACAGGTATACAGTGTTAGAACACATTGTTGTTCATTAGAGCTGTATGTCATCAATAAGTAGTCAAATTAGTTTTACAATAAAAACCTTTTTATAACTGCAGAACCAAAAGCACACAAAACAAATCATTATTTAGTAATATGCCTTGCAATTATTTCTGTAATGGATTTGTTATTTAAGGAAAGAATATAGAAACATTTGGCATTACTTTTTTTCTTCACTTATATATTCACTTATATATATATATATATATATATATATATATATATATATATCATTGTACCATGTGTTCTTTTAAAGATGCACTCCCTGATTTTGTTATAAAAATGCTCACACTTGAGTTCATTTTGAGATTTGAGAGTGCTCCTTTAACCAACATTGGAAATTACTAAGCATTTATACTTTAAATGACTATTTGTTAAAATAATTGATGGATAGTGAAACAAGTTATGTGCAACTCCACTCTATTTCCTGCAGGTCTCTACTGTGCAATACTGTGATATCATTTACTGAAATTTGATTTTGAAAACAACCATATGACTCCTACAGATCGTTGGCTACTGCTGGTCCCTGCACCACCACCACCACCACTATGACTGTTCTCAGCTGACCTGGTACTGCTCCAGGGCCCCCTGCCTCTCTTGCTCCAGCTGCTCCAGTTGTTTCATCGCAGCCTGCAGGGCACTCTCCTTGGCCAGACGTGCTTTCTCCAGCTCCTGTTTCTCAGCCTCTGTCTCCGAGATGGCGCGCTGCTGCCGCAGGTGGAACTCTTCCAACTCTATCCTTTTTGTGGCCTCTTCCTCCAGTAACCTGCCCAACAAAGACATTAAACATGGGTGAGTAAAGACCAAACTTATTCTGTATAAAGGCTTCTCATTTCTAGCTAAATGCTACATTGCATACCTACATTTTCCTCCTTTTTCCCCTGACAGAGACCAACATTTTTTATTTCTTTTTAAATAAATTTTAAGCCGCAACACAATCGCAACATTTTTGCAATTCCCGTCATCATATACTACATGCTGTATACATACTGATTGTATATTTGAACTCAGCTTTTGAAAACATAAAACTTTTACAATCTAAAAACATTTAAAATATAGAATGTATCTGATAATGTCAACACTAATATCCAAATCTAAAATGTGTCAAAGAGGATGTAGCAAAAGTTTCCTTAGTCCACATCATAAAATAAAGCAACTAATGTAAATCAACAGTAAGGTGGTTGTGGCATGTCAGTGTGTCAGCAGGTGGTGCTATAGTGCAATTATGGACTGATTTTAAGATTAAGGTTCAAGTGAATGTGACTACAGATTTGACTCTTGGATAAACGTAATTTGCATTTTGTATTATATTCTTTATCAAACACGCTTTTTTTAAAAAGGTAGCCAAAGATTTTAATGGACCAAATTGTAAGCTGAAGTTGAATATGGCAGTGAATAGCTTATTAGGATTGAAATGTTGCTAAACTATTTGCTACATCTCTGCACATAAATAACTCAAATTAAAAATGCATAAAATGCTTTTCACACCATTGTAAGCTTTACTTGAAACTTTTAAAATATTGATTAGACAACCCTGATAGCTGTCTTTTTTAAACACAGTGGTTTAATTTAAGCACTCTGGTCAGTTAGTACAATGGTGGCTACTGGTTAGTCAAACGTGAGGTGGAAAGTAAATGTCAGCAGAGAGGAAGGAAGGACAGAGGGGGAGAGAGAAGTTGAATGTCTGGTGATATGAGAGACTTATTGAAAAAAAAAAAAAGGAGCACACTTTTATAGATGGTTTGATGTTAACTAGTCAGTGAATATGAAGTAAAAAATATCTGTGGTGGAGAACTTAGATTAACTATTAACAGAAGGTGACTAGCAGCTTGATACATACATGTCATGGATGCGTGAAATTGTTCACGCTTGTGTACCAACAACATTTAAAAAAAAGACTGTTGGGCAATGAAGCATCTTCTGGTGGCCGTACTGGTTATGTACTACATGTGACTTTTCTTAAGCTACTAACTCTGTGTGCCCTAGGTAGAGACTAAGACTTTCACAAATATGCAATAGTACTGATTTGACTTAGACCAATTTAACCCCAATTTTCCTTAGTTGCTGAATACATCTGTGCACAGCTACTTCTCCAACAGACCTACAGTATATGATGATACATTTCTCCTACTGACCGTGCCTGCAGCCTCCGGACGGCCTCCTCGTCCTGTCTGGCGCGCCTCTCGTCCTCCAGAGCGTCCTCCAGTTGATGATACATGTCCTCCAGCTCCTGAACCCGCTGCAGGTACTGCTCTAGCTCAGTGGATTTCTGGGCCACCTGCTCCTCCATCTGCTGCCGTACCTGGAAAAATACAGAGAAATACTTTATCTAGAGGTCAATATCAACACACCTGGTGGTCCTAAAGGTATATATATTTAAAATGAATTGCTAATGAAAATCACTTGTTTCAGGTTCATAGTTAATGATTTAAGGATGTTAAGTTTTTTTTTTTAAATGCTAGCTATTACAATGCAGATATATTGAGGTGAGGTTATACACAGTCTATTCAACCCTATTAAAGTTAGATTTAATGTGCATTAGATGCACATGTTAAGGCTTAGTTAGATATATATGTTGTATATTCATGAAGTCACTGAAGGACGATAAACATCTGCTGGAACACCACATCCACGCTGTGCACTGAACATGTCAAGATGTTATCACCAGAGGCCGTGAAGCACAGTATAGAGGCCTTTTTAGTGGTTACATTTACTAAACGTACCTTTCAGTAAAAAGTATGTGTCTCTAATTACAAACGTCAGAGTCTGTCAATAATAGCTACATGGAAACATGTTAACCACATGCTGTATTATTTTTATTATTATGTGTAGTGAGTACATCAACACAACTCAGAATAACTCATCTGCTGTTTCAGCTTCACTCTGAGCTATACATCTTAACTTCAAGTTGTTCTCCTAAGTATCTTTTTTTACATCTCATTTAACCTGACACCGGTAGATAAATGTTTAATTAAAATATTAAACTCAACTCATAATAAAAAAAAAAATAAAAAAAAAAACACCCAACACTATACCATAAAGAGGTAGCTGTATTAGAGTCTCTTGCTCCACCATTTGTTGTGATGTAATGGCCCGGTTGAATATGACAAGGAATGCTTACCGTTTTCTCTCTCTCCAGGTCGATCCTGTAGCGGTCCTGGAGTTCAGTTTGAGTTTCAAGACGCCTTCGTTCTTCTTCTGCTGCATTACTTGCAGCCTCCTCCAGAGCCTGCCAAAAGAAAAACAGGTCAGATATTCCCAGTAGACAAAAGCACCTTCTTGGTTTCCTGTTTCACCCTTTAATTCATGTGCAATGTACTGTACATTTAACAGAAATAAAGAAGGCAAAAACATATGAAGACCTTATTGGGGGACACTGCTTATTTTGGTTTGAAGGCTAAGCAGCAAGCTGTTGCCTACAGTTTATAAACAGAAGTGAATGCATTACCCTCAGTAATTTAAATGGAATACCTTTGTTTAACAAAGAGAGAGAGATACAAAGTCTACAGAGGAATTGATGCCCACTGCTAAAATGATTCTTGCTAAAAAATGTAGATAAAAAAATACAACAAATTCAAAAAGGTAAACTGAAAAATTCTAACAGTTAAACCGACAAAACACATTCATCACTTTGTCTTTTCCAAAAAACTTCATAGTAACAGATTGGTTATGAATTGTGGTGGATCCTACTTTGGTGTCTGTCGCAGGAAAACTGAGAATTCTGAGATTTCTGCAGAGTCAAAAATACACTAAAACTTGGTCAGTGGTCACAGGCTAATATTGTCAAACCTCAGCATCGCCCTCTGCTCCTCCATATTTCTCTGAGGAGACCTATACTCCCCTAACCTTCACATTTATACACAACTCCTGCAAAGATGACACATTATAGACCTCAGTGGAAATAATACAAACAGAAATTATGCAAGATAAACTTAAAGTCAGAGGTAAAACAGGGAGTTAAGAAAATGCAGCTTTAGCTTTTAGTTTGTGTTCTGAGGCTTTTCAGTTAAACATTGTCAACACTTTCACATTTTTCCATTTTCATGCAGAAGTTAAACACTTTGATGCATCTCCATTGTTTTGTACATTAAAGCAGATGTAACAAGAGAAATGAATCTCTTTACATTAGATTACAGTTTTTCTCAATTGCTAAAACACTAAAACACATTGGCTGAACAAAGTTCTGCAGTTGCCTGAACTCATTTAGCTAATTGTGCAGTCTGTTGTCAATACCTTAAACCATTTCACATGGTCAAACACAATTTACAGATCTCACTTAGACTTTTCAGCAAAACTATAAACACATTCTCAATACACATCCTGCACTCTAATGCACACGTCATCCATAATGGTAAACACAAGTGGCAACAATCAAATACAAATAGAGAACACATGTCATTGATTGAACACAACCACTCAAATGGATTTCACTTGTTTCAAATGATGTGACACAACCAATATATGCCAGTTCAGAGAGCAAACAGGTTGTTGAAGGTGGGAAGGAGTAAGTCTGACAAATGTACTTCTCCCTGAGAACTATATGTTTTTAACAATGTGTTTTCTATGTTTTGGTATATTGTGTACTGACTGTACTGCTTGATAGTGTATCATTTTGATCACTTTGTTTATGATTTGAGAGCAGTGTTTGATTTTGAACACAGGTAAAACAGTTTTGAGGCGAAAGTTTCATTGGGCATTTTAAGGCCTTTATTTGACAGGACAGTTAAAGACATGAAAGAGGAGAGGGGCTGAGGAAATGACATGCAGCAAAAGGGCAGGTTGGAGTTGAACCCGGGCCCACTGCGTTGAGGAGTAAACCTCTGCAGATGGGCGCCCACTCTACCAACTGAGCTATCCGGGAGCCCGAGACATCTTTAGGTTAATTGAGTTGTGCGGGTGGGAGAGCATAGCAGCAAGCACACCCATGTTGACTTGTAATACCTAGCTGCGATAGACTATACATTATATAGCAGCACAGTGTGAGAACCAGACTGCCTATTGTGTGTGTGTGTGTGTGTGTGTGTCTCCCAGGGAGCCCCTCTCTCTCTCTGTGGGGCCATACATGTGTGTTCATTGTGCATTCATTCAACCATCTATGTGAGACAGACTTTCACCTCAATGGCAAATTGTTGTATAATCATTGGGGAGCAGTGTCATCCCACACAAAGACTGACTGTTGTTCCCTGTACTGTATATTACACAACTACGATGTGAACTAGTTTGACTGACTGTTGCTACATTTCACTGTTTGCAGTAGTGGGTGAAGTATTCAGATATTTTACTTAAGTAAAAGTACTAATACCACACTATGAAAATACTCTGTTACAAGTAAGAGTCTTGCATTGAAAATGTTATTTAAGTAAAAGTATGTAAGTATCATCAGGAAAATGCACTTAAAGTATTAAAAGTACTCAATGCAGAAAGACTGTTTTATGGTTGGGTAGTTTAATTTATAATACAAAGTCACAAAGTCATCAAACAAGTTCTTACTTTTCAATATTGGTAATGCTCATATTGATGTAGGTTGGTGTACTGAAACGCCAGGGACAATTGTGGACATAATGTAAGCACAGGGGCCAGTATGTATAAATGATGCTCACACACAAAATGCATACACCATTTTCCCACACAAACTACTTATAAAAGCAGAATATGCAGTGAGAGTGTGCACACTTGAGGCAAACCTTAGACCAGGTCTATGCATAGTAGCCTTGAGTGAATACTATAATTAAATATAATAAGAAAATAATTGTATTGTATTTTTGTGATCACATTTAATCACTCTTTTTGAAGGCATTTTATTTCCTGTATTGTAAAGCACTAATGTTGGTTTTGATAACATTGCTGTATAAACTAAGTCATTGATTATGACATTTAATAATTATGGTTGAGATGTTATTGCCAATGAGGGTATATGGAACAGTTGTTCTTACTAATGATTGGTCTAAAGATTACAGTTGTGGAGCAGGCACAAGTATTGATCTGGAAATGAGTCATTAAGAGCGTCAACATCCATTCATGGTCAAATGTGTGTGCCCAGTTTCCCAATGACTCAGATTTATAAATGTATGTATACATACATTTGTATTTTAGTCTACACAATTTTATGAATCTGACCTCAGGAGTTTTTCCTTCTATACCTGATGATAAACTCTGATATATTAAATACATATATTAGGTACACCGGTACAATCTTACGCAACACCTCAGCCAATAAATGCTACCTTTACAAAGATAATGACCAGTTTCGAATGAAACAGTCGACAAAGTGTTAATTTGACTTTGTTTATGATTGAGGTTGTCGTTTGCAGTTTCTAATGTCTTGCTCGCACATTTGCAAACATGAAGAATTAGAAACATTTCAATATAATACAGTCCAGTACAACACCATCACTAAAGTAATAAACATACAGTTGAATTAACACCTCTTGGGCAGTGTAAGCAAAAAGAGAACATTATTTTCTTTCTAAATATAGAACTTGTGGCAGATCTGTTGTATTGAATTACATTAAAGTGTGTAGTTGTACTTAATAAAGTGGCCAGGAAGTTTTTATTACAGAAAAATAAACAGTACTTTGTATTTTAAATGGTTTTACTCTGAAGCAACTAATGTCATAACTTGTAACTAATTAGTAATAAATGAATAACTGAATTGTATGTAAAAGATACAGCATGTTGTAGTTGACTGTATGACAACCTCACTTCCTATTAACCTCACAGCCATTTACAGCGTTAACAGGAAACAGCCATTCGTCATTGGTATTTTGGGAATCCACATAATCACAACCAGTCAGTCAGCAGTGTCAAGAGACAGAAGTGTGAGTCAGGTTTAGGGAGATTAACTGGAAAAACGTGTTCAATGGTGACTAACGTCACCTCTCTACCTACTTCCTGGTT